>VZTB01004976.1:0-73454 GCA_013397245.1 Thryothorus ludovicianus
CCCTTCCCCACCCCCCAAAAAAACCCCGCAACCCAACAAAACAAATGCAGACAGGTAACCTTAAATAAATGCCAGCGTCCCCTGCCGTGCGCAGAGCGTGGCAGTGCCCCGAGCAGAGCCAGGGTCATACTGGGGGAGGGCCGTGGTGTTGCAGTCCTGTGTAGGGCCACAGCAGCTGCTGCAGTGATGTCCAGGAGTCCCCAGTGCCCACAGGGGCTGCATCTGCTGGCCTCTGCAGGGACAGCCCCGTCAGGAAGCTGGTGAGAGCAGCCAGCAGGACCAAGATGGACACGGACACCCAGAGGGTTTTGTTAGCGCTGCAGAAGGAAGCCTTGAAGTGGGATGCCCACGCTGACATGGAATTGTACCTGGGCAGGAAAGCACAGAGCCCTTCAGTGTTCCTTCAAAATGTGCAATTCTTCCCAGCCCAAACAGTCTTAAAGCAAACTAGACCCCACAAACATCAAAAGTGACAGGTAGTTACAGTTCTGGGAGCTGTGCAGGGGGAGCTTCTGTTCTGGGTATAAAACACAGCCAAGGAAACAAATTCTTGTTAAGCTGACCCAGCTCACCAGTCCACCCATGATCCCTGTACCTCACACTGGTTCTGAAAAGGATTCACAAAAGCTGCCTTGCAAGAGTGGCAAGAAATCTTGCTTGTATTAAAAACTGAAGTACTGGCCTTGGTAGAGCCCTCTTCCCCACGTACACCTCCCAAACATGGCTTTAACTTGTGAAAAAACCTTACACCGACTCCAGGGTCCATTTGGGTGGGTATTTTCCTTTTTCAGAGACACTTTCCTTCCTAGTTGGTTGTTCCTGTACTAAAGCAGGTGATTCCAACTGCTCATTTCTGTAAACAAGAATGAACAGTTCCAAAGCTTTGCTGAATTCACAACAACTTGGCTTCATAGCCCTGACCAGGTGGTGAGTTAAATCACTGGAAACCAAACCAGCACATCTGGGAGGAGGCTGCTGAACTTACTTGGTTTCAAAATGCTCCTCTTCATACTCTGCCCAGGAATAGGTGCTGAGGAACCTCTGCAGCGAAGGACGCTTCTCATTCTGCTTCACCCCTAGCCTGCCCCTGCCATGTGTTAAACAAATTCAGCTCATTTTCCCCAGTAGATAGAGAGCAGAAAATCAGAAATTTAGCAGCAGCCTACTTATTTGGTTGACCTCAGACATATAACTTACAAACTTAATTGCTTGAAATCAGGATAATTTAAAAAATAAAACCCAAATGAAAACAAACAAAACTACAGATCTGTCTTCTGTAGATATTTAGACTTCACACATTAGTTCTAAAGCAAGAAAGTTGAGGGATTGTCTTTTAAAGCTCTCAGTGCTCAATAATAAAAAAGGTGAGTTCATAAGGCTCAGTTACCTATTACAGCACACAAAACTAATATGAAAGGTGTAGCCTAAACATTATCATACGCCAAGATACTCTATAAACTGTTAACTGCAGGCACAGTTAGAGTTAACAAAATATCTGCCCTGTTCTAAGGCAAGCCCAGGTGACTTTACCAACTGCTGGATCTCCTGCTGAATCTGTCACTCCGTTCATCCCCATCAGGTTCATGGAACTGGGCCTGAAGGAGAAATTTGCCACATTTACTGCACTGGCATTCTGATGCCTCATCCCAGGCAGTTTTGGGGAAGTGAAGCACCTCAGCACCCCTCCAGCAGCCCTCACTTACCAGTGGCAGCCCAATCCCTGCATTCCCAGCACTCCTGGGCACTGTTGCAATGCTGACTCTCCGCAGGGCTGATGAGGGCTGTACAAATAAGAGGCATTAGTGGCTCTTAGCAAGGCACAACTGGGTTACCCACTGAGCACACAAAATACCCTCTGTTATATAAACTATATTAAAGAAAAAGAGATGTTGACACTTAGCTTGAAATTACATACAAAGAATCAAATCTGGAGTGCAGATCAAAAATCACGTTTTTAAAGCAGCATCTTTCACAGTAAGTGCTTTCTGCCCACCTGAGTAAGCCTGGCTGCACAGCTTCCAGCAAAATAACAAAACTGAACGTAACTAAATTCCTCTAATCTCGCTCACAGGAATTTCTACACTCAGTTTGAACTGTTTCCATCCCATATTTTTGTGCTAAACCCTCTTCTAACTCCAAGAGGATCACACAAGAACAATATTTCTTAACCAGTGAGTGGGAACCTGACCATTTCACCTTCATCTTCTAAGAGGAACCACTTAGAAGATTGGTCAGGTGCCTGAAAAGTAGATCCCCATGTTTGATGACAGCAGCCCATATCTGTGACAGAAAAGCACCAAATCAAGTGTGCAGCAGAGCATGAGCACATAAAATAAAGAAAAACACTCTTAAACTTTGAAATTTCATGTAAGGACTATTACCTTAAAGTTAAAAGGACTTGGTAACTTCTTATTCGTCGATTCATCTGTGAAGAGATCAAAAATCAGAGCTTTACAAGGAGGAGTTTGCTGCTTACAGGAGTGCAATGAGTTTAATTTACAGCCTAAAATCTGACCTTCTGCAGTGTTTAAGCAAAGGACTCGCAGAAAGCAGAAATGAGATCTCAGGAAAAAGCTTCCTATCACATTAAAGAAGTTCATAACATTCACACATTATCCATCCTCTACAAGCATCAACTTCTGTCACTATCATCAAATATCTATTATTGAGCAGTGTCCTGTCTTTCACAGTCAGGACTCTGATCCAAAAGGCTCCTGCAAGGACTTTGTGGTTGTGGAATACTTCCCCTTTTGGTATTTAACCAACACATCCTATTTTTCAGAATAATTTAATACTTCTCTGGAAAAGCCACAAGTGTACAGGACTGGCTGCTTAGAAGGGGAAGTAAAGGCCCCCTGCACTTAATTGCAAGCTTAAGGGGTTTGTAATTCCCATGTAGAAAAGGGCAGGGTGCATCTGTAGAGAGCAGCCAAAGCACAACTACCTAGAAATAGCTCCTGTGAACAAGCACCCAGATTCACTGCTCACAAGGAATAAGATTATCACCAACACATGCCATGCACTTTGCTGAAAGCCAGAACATGCCTGTCTACTTGCAGGGGTCCCACACACACCCTGAGATCCATGACAGTTTAGGTACAAGTTTAATTTCTGAGAGCTGCTTTTAATAGTGTCAATAAATTGCTATTCCTCCCTATTTTTAGAAGAGAGGACAGAACCACCATATAATTCTACCACTTAGGATGTGGAGGGATTATATGACTATTCTGCAGCTATAAGGGTCTGTCTGGCAGGTGCAAGCAAGGGGAAAGAGGCTTTTCCTGGTTACCTCTGTCTCCGAGGGAGCTGAAGGACCTCTCGTTCTGGAGCAGGACCTGCTTGAGCTCCTCGAGCTCCGCGTGTTCTTTGGCATACATGCGCTTCAGATTCTCCACATGCTGGATCATCACCTCCACAGCCTTGCTCACCCGGCTCTCCTGAGGGAGCAGGGACAACAGCAGCTCTCAGGAGCTGCCTCATGTTTGGAGATTCCCCCCTCAAGCATCTGCTCTCCCTCTGGTATCTCACTTTTATCTTCCCTTTCAAAGCTTCACTCCAACCCCTGTCCTGGCACAAGCTACACACAGGTTTCATTTCTCCAGAGATCACTCTTTTTGTAAAATAAAGAGAGCAGTCTTCAGTTTTCCAAGCCCTTACAACTCATCACAATCTCCTCTGATCTACAGTCTCAGCTGCCACCATGCATTTGCTGGTATTGCCAAATGACATTTCTGTGCTGCTCTGGGGTATTATACAGAACTACATCTAACATTTGGGCAGGGCTTTGTAATTTTCCAGAGATTTAGCTGATAGCTGCTCTTTCCATAAGGCACAGAACCACCTTTGCAGCATCAAGGCCATTGTTAGCACCCTGCTTGGTATTTTGTACATCCCACTGCTGCAAAGTAGTTTGTTTGTTTTTTTCCAACCAGAACATTATTATTCCTCCTGTGAGTTTTTGCACAACTCCAGCTGCTCTCAGTGCCTGGGATTCCTTATAACAACAGAGTGAGAAGGCCAGGACTAAGCTGTACTGGCCAGTATTACATACACCAGATTCCCAAATCCCATCATGGAACCAGAAGTCCAGCAAGCAGATGTGGTTATCCCTTTGCAGCTGGAAGATTTCAGCTTGGCACAAAGTACTTTTAGGTGGGAGGTGTTACCTGATTAATAGCTCCCAACATCTCTGCTCTGCTGGCGACTCGAGCTGCGTATTGGCTCAGGAACTGCAGGCTTTTCTGCAGCTTCTTAATGATCTCCTGGGCTTGGTTATCTTCTTCACACAAAGGAACTAATGCCTAGGAGCACACATTGGCAAGAAAAGTGGTGTGAATTATTAACAGAGAATGAAGGGTTGAGCTGATGACACTGAGGAGCTGTGTTCACATCAACAGCCTCAATCCTTGTGACTTGGATAGAGAACTCCAGTGGGCAGAGACTGGAGCATAAAATGAGCTGAAGCAGGGCTCAGATGTTTGTGCAACAGAAAAATTCCTCACTGCCTGAGCATGCAATGCACTTGGATCATAATCTCTCATATTTGAACTGCATTGCTCCAGAACTTCATTCATCTTTGCTAATCATGTATCCCATCCACACATCCCCCTTTAAAGAGCTGTTTTAAGAGAGACATGTCTACTTATCCCATCCACCCTCCCAGCCCTGGCCAATACTCACCTCTAACATCTTCACAGCATTTGCAATCTCCTTTTTCAAGTTTTCTTCAGCCAGGTCTCGGGACCTCTCTTCAAGCTTCACTCTCTTGTCCAGGGTAAACAAGTCACACTTAAAACCTAAAGACAGCCTCAGAAATTCAGCCTGTTGTAGGAGAAAAGATGTCAGAGGAATCTGAGTGATACAGAGTTTAAGTAGATTTGGACACTGACGTGACATTTGGGACTATACCCTGTGACCAAAGTTTAGGAGAGACAAAAGAATAAGTGAACATGACCCACTTCCTTAAAGCAGGTCTTCCCATCTGTAGTGATGGGGAGAATGTTCTGCAGCCAGAAGAGGTGACATCCTGGCAGCACACTGTGCCATCTGTGCCTTTTGATGAAACTGTCTTAAATCAGCACATTCTGCCTGGGAGGAGGTCACAGCAATGTTCCTTCAAGCTTGCAAACAAATGTCACAGTAGTGACAAGTCCTTGTTCAGTTTTACAGATTTCCACCTTTCTCCATCCAAAAAACTTCCATTAGGCTTGGAAAGAGATTTCAGAAGTTAACCAATAGAAACACAGCCAGTTTAAGCTGGATCATTCTTTTACATAGGAGCAGATGTTAATCAGAGATCTGGTATCTGAAATACTTCAGGATACAAGCAGTTGAGACTTACCTCTACTTCCTTCTCATTTGGAGAATCACTGTAGGAGAAGAAAAAGAACCATTGAACACACTGTAGCTTTAAATTCATACCTGCAGGTGATCAATGAAAGTCAAGACACTTACGGCTCATTTTGCTTGGTTTTATCTCCTTTAATGCCACCTGCAGAGGGTGAACTCCCTGAAAAGAGAAAAAAAAACCCCGTTTTCAGACCAAAGTGAAAAAACAGCCTCCCCAAACCAACATGTGAGAGACTTTTAAGCTTCTACAGAAGCCCCTGTTCAAGATTTCCAGTGTTAAGCTCTTGCCACTGAAAATAACTCGTGTGCCTCAGGTTCTATTCATTGTGAGGCACCAGAGCAAAGCCCCAAATATTAGTTTTTTTGGGGACTTCAGCTGGCATCTTATTAGCATAGAAATGGTTAATTGCAGGTCTTAGCTTCTGGATGTTATGTGATTTACTACATCACCAGCTTTTAGTGTTCTCCAAAGGCAAAAGGAGGTAATTTGAAAAGTGGAAATATCTATGGAGAAAAAATCCTGCTCCTCTATTCCATGGATAGCACAGAGATGCTTCTTTTACAAATCTTTGGAGGGAGCAGGAGTGTTAGAACTGTTTCAAATATCCCAACTCCTTTGCAGCTAAGATTTTTCCTCCTGTCTAGAGCAATGTGGAGCAGGTTAGATCAGCATCTGCAGAAATCAGAGCAGCATATTTTCCATGTCACCACTGTTCTTCTCTTCATTTTGATCTCCAACTGCAGGTACCAAGCCCTAAAACAAAAGCCTCTGATCCTGCTTGGTGTGGGACAGGCAGCTCCCTGCACCTCTCTATGCAGCTCTGGACTCAGCTTGTGCACCAATAACATGATGGTGTTCATCAAACCCCCCTCACCTTTCCTGCTGGGAACCACAGCTGGTCCTTCTTCACTCTTCTCTTTATGATTTTTCTTTTCCTGGTCCACCTCCTAAAGGCACATCAGAGCAGTTACAGCCAGGGAGCAGCCACACCACCCCTGGAGGGGCTTGTCCCCTCCTCTGTCACTGCTCAGCCATCCCAGATGGGCTTTTCACTGCCACCACCACTCTTACCAGGTCTTCCTTCAAAACATTCTGAAACACAGGCTTGTGTTCTTCCATCACCAGGCAGGATTCCCTCTTGGCCTGACTTGGTCCTGTGGAGAAACAATCCCAAATGCAAATGTAACAGTTAATAAAACACACTGAACTTCCAACACCCACCATTTCAGCCATGGGCTAACTGGGTGAAAAAAACCACACCAAATACCATGAAAGACCACTGAGAAAGAGAGGAGGCAGCAAAGAACATTATAAAGACACATAGGAAGAAGTGTGATGATAACTATGATTGGAAAAAAAATCCCCCTAAGAAGTGTTATGTGTCTACAGCTGAGAATATAATGTACTTCCTGCAGTTAAAGATCTAAGAGATACAGTCATAGTCCCTTGGATAAATAAACTTTATTTTTCTACCAGTGTGGACTTTTTTTGTTGGTATTTATTTTGTTGCTGTTTAAAGAGGCAGGTTTTAATTAATATTTATACCTTTAAGAATATCTAGAATACTTTTTTCTCTCCTCTTTATGCAGTCACAGCTGTGAACCAAAGAAAAAAAGAAAAAACTCAAAACCTCCAGCTTCGGGTTTGAAGCCCGCAAGGGGAGATTTATCAGTTCTAATATTAGGAACACTTTCTTTTCAGAGACATGCAACAGGCAGTTGGATTCTAAGACTTTAAAGCTCTTGTGACTTTTTAAAAATTGGTTCTGCATATTTGCTTCCTCTTAGCAAAAGGCACCTGGACCACATATGAAAATTAACAGTAGAAGGAAATTAGTAGAAAGAAAATGCTTTTAAATGAAGGGACAGAAATAGATTTCAGGAAGATACTACTGAGGAAAGAAACAAAACCAAACAAGAAACTGTAGTGTTATATTGAGGTAAAGATTAAAACAATATTACAAACAAGCATGCACAGGTATTCTGTGCTGCTTATTCAGATCAGCTTTAGAAAAACAGCTAAAATACAGTGTGTACACATGCTCCAATTTTGGTTTGGTTTTATAGTTTTTCAGTGGAAGAAAATCATCAAATCTGGTAATAATTTGGTGGGTGTTTATGGCTCTAGCAAAGACAGAACAATACACAAATGCCTCTCCTCTCATCTCTTCTCTTGACCCATCCCAGCTTATGCAACAGCCTTCAAAGAAGAAAATGTTAAGTGGCACTGTCAAACTAAATAATTGTTTAAATCCATAAAAACATATTTTCTCTTGTAAAAATTGTCTGTGGTTTTGTACCCACTCAGTGTTTTGCCAGCTGAGCAAGCCCCAGGTCATTTCATGCTTCCTGCCTACAGTGCTGTGGTGAGGTGGGTAAAAAACTTTATTCCTGCTCAGCTTCAGAGCCCCTGAGGGGGCTTGAGAGCACCAGCAAGTGAAAATACTTGCAAAAATGGAAATTCTCATGTTGTTGCTCTTACTCAGCTTCCTCACTTCAAGCATGTGCTGGAAGCAAACCATTTCCTCAGTGGGTGAGTGCAGGCAGTGCAGCAGCCACTGTACCTGACACGGGAGCAGCTGGGTCCTTATCACTGTTTATCTCCATTCCCACAGAAGCTGGCACATCTTCCCCTCTCTCATGCAAGCCCTTGGATGAATTTTCCTCCATAAGACGGCAGCCTAGAATATCAGACAGCAGAAAACACAGCTTTTACTCTTCAGCAAACACACAGACTTGGGCACATCCAGGACTTCCAGTGCCCCAAATTAAGGACTCACCTGGTACCAGTGCTGTGCTTTTCACTGAGGAAGCAAGAGCTTCTTGGGCTGATGTTAAGTGGTCACTGCCAAGACAAAATTCTTTCAGATACTCATCCACATGATAGAGATCTTGATAAAGGCTTTTAAATCTTGCACAAGACCTGACCTGGATGGGATCACAGTGGCTGGTGATGTCGACTCCCCACGGTCAATCTTCAGAGAGAGAGAAACGAGTATCAGAGTGATAACTGCCAGTATCAAACTCTAGCTTTCCCAGCTGTGCCTAAACTATTCCAGCAGTGAAGAACTGGCTGGTAAGTGCACAGATTCATCCACTAGTCATCTCAGGAACTTCAGAGATGTGTTTGGCTCCTAACTCCATGGTTTGCTCCTAACACATATTTTCAAGGACCAACAAGCATGTTACCACTGTTCCATCTTAACTCTGTTCTGTAATGTGTAAATCCATCTGTAAATGGATCAAGAGAGGACTATTTTCAAGGTCTGGAGCTCAAAACCTACAAAGGAGGTGCACAGAACTTCACTTGGCTGTAGGGATCAAACTCATTAGATAAATGAAATAGTTAATAGTCACAGCATGAGCAAGCAGGTGCTTCAGAACACAAAATTTGTATGCTGTGTTGCACATCTTGGTGACTGCCTTTGAAGGGACCCAGTTTTTCAATATTATATATAACAATTACTCAGCCCCTTCAGTGGCCTCAAGCCTCCCTGGTGTGCAAACAGCAGAGGAACAAAGCAATTAAAAGCTGGCAGTTTTGCTCATGTTCCTCCAGCAGCTACAGTGCGGTTTTGGACCTCAGTCTTATCACAACACAGACAAAACCAATATCCTCTTGAGGCTTTTAATTTCGAGGGAGGTGCTATATGTGCAATATCCCTCTTCCACATTTCACCCTGGAAAGCTCCAGCTTGCTCGTTCAGTTGTTAGATTGGTCTCTCTTTGTGGGTGAAAATACAGGGGGAACTGATGAGGTTTAAAGGGTTAAGCTGGTAATAACTTGTGCTGAATTACACCCACTGTTGAAGAAAAGTGCTGAACTGAAAATACAACCAGCCCAAACCCACTCCTCTCTCCAAGAAGAGGAGGAACAAGGCTGGACAGCAAGCATCCAAGAGCACTACTGAAGTGTGTGTGGGGAAACAGAAAAACCATATCAGCAAGCAATTGCCTGTGTTCTGGTATCTCTCTTCCCCCTCAAATGGCCTCAGAGGACACAGGAAACCCAGCAAATGAGAACAGGAGGTATCCAAGAGCCCTGGTCACTTCTAAGAGTGATCAACTGCTCCCAGCATCAGGAAGTGCCTTTTCCCTCCTCCCTGCCCCATGAGAGCTGGGCTGCTCTTGCACAGCCCTGCCCCAGCCAGGTGGATGCTTCCTCTAATGCAAATTCAGGCTATTTTTATTATTATTATTTGAATTCTCTCGTAAGCTTGAGGAAGTGCAGCAATATGTTTGCCTCGTTCAGGCCATTGGGTCTCCAGGAGTATTGTGAAGGGAGAATAACATCGTGTTGGAAAGAAAAGAAATCTAAAGGGCTCTTAAAACCAACACAGCACCCAAGCAAACAGAAAAGCCCTTGCATCACCTAGAACTGACTGAAATAAACCATTATGCTACATGACCTGTCACTGCCCAGATGGGCACATGGCCACTGGTTTCTGCTTGCAATGAAGGAAAACCCTCAATTCAAGTTTTTTAAAAATCCTAAGCTGGCTACCAGGATTGTACACTCACATGGATTCCACATAAAGGAAAAAACCAATTAAACAGAAACACCACATTCTAGATCTTGCAACAAAATAGAATCACACAATGGTTTAAGTTGGAAGGGACTTTTAAGATCAAAGCTCCAACCAGTGGAAGGGACATCTTCCACTACCCCAGGGTGCTCAGACCAACATCCAACCTGGCCTTGGGCACTGCCAGGGATGGGGCAGCCACAGCTGCTCTGGGCACCCTGTGCCAGGGCCTCATCACCCTCACAGTAAAATCTGCTTGCACAGGGCATTAGAGAATGGCACAGTCCTCTTATGAGGAAGGATGGACAAAGAAGATCCTGAAGCCCATCCCTAATCACTTTTCCCACTTCTATCCCCTCTGATTAGCGTAATAATCCAAGAGTTCTCTATCTCAGGCCACAAATTTTGGCCACAGTCTAATACAACTCCTCCCAAACAATCATTAACATTTGGAAGCTCTGTCTGGTTTTCAGACTGTGATATAACTTCCACATTTATAAATCCAAACAAGAACAAAAAGCCCAAGCTTCACTTGGCTCTCACTAGTGCTCCTCCATTAAGTAGCCTCTGAACTTCTATAGTGACAATGATTTGACACAAATAACTTGAGTTACTTAAATGCTGATCTGCCCAAATACATCTGCAACTGAAGTGTTGTAAAACTCCAAAGAAAACTAGGAAGACTTTTTCTATTGAACAAGGACATTCAAATATTCCTGTGTACCAGCATTTAGAACAGACACTGGGCACAGTGCATTTGCCTTTTCTCTGGAGCAAGCTTCAATATTTACATTTTCCCCCTTCAGAATATTCATGTGCAAAGCTGATACTAAAAAGTGACAATAAAAGGAAAAATTACATTTTTAAGCCCAGCTGGAATTACAGAAAGCTGCAGAGCAATAAAGCACAGGTGTTTCACACACTTTTGCACAGCTGTGACTTTCCAGAAGGACTGGATAAAACAGGAACCCTTAAGAGGATCCTCTTTAAGGGCACTTAAGCAGTAGCAGCACAAGCTGAGAGCTCTTCACCTGCTCTACCCCAGTGTGCTGAAACCACAGAAAGTCCCCAACACTCTTACTTTCTACCTGCATGGCACTTTCTGCTTTGATTCACTGCTACAACCAGACCATGCTGCACTCATAGGTACCACACACCAGCCAGGATCACCCTGAGGCTGGCTGCTCTTTGGTTCCAAAGCTTATTTCCAGATTCACAGGAACCACTGACCAATATTCTTCCACCATCCCCATCAATACTGGAGTTTGTAAAGCTCTTTAGAAGCCCTGTGTGGTGGAGCTGAGGTCTAGATTTCAATAGTGAGGACTGAGGCTTAGCTTAGGTGTGCTGAGCTGCAGTTTCTCTTGCTGTTGCCATGAGAAAACTGCAGCTCAAGCTGTAGATGCAGGATTCAGGGCAGTAGTGAAGGCATAGCAGAGTGCAGCAGCTGAAGGAAAGCTCC
Source organism: Thryothorus ludovicianus (assembly GCA_013397245.1). Classification (NCBI taxonomy): domain Eukaryota; kingdom Metazoa; phylum Chordata; class Aves; order Passeriformes; family Certhiidae; genus Thryothorus; species Thryothorus ludovicianus. Next base: position 11,338 of record VZTB01004976.1, read on the forward strand.
CCTACAGCAAAGATAGCATTTTTCAGCTGTTACATGGTGCCCGTGGGAGAAAGTGCAAAGAAAGGCAGTACTCCCAACTGAAGCATCCTGTGGCTCCTTGCAGGTGGAGGAAAAGAGCAAGAACACTCAGTTCTTTTCTGACAGAACCAGCACTGTCTCCAGCCTTGAAACCACATTTAAAACACACCAGAGCTAGAAGCATGACCCAGTTGCACATGAACATCAAGACATTTAGTTTTATATCCAAGGTATTGCAGAAACATGCCCAAACAGAAGGGAACACCCCCCACAGCACCCTGGTGACTGATGTCAGCTCCATCCACTGTGGAGCAGTGCTGATTTATAGCTGAGCCATCTGGACCTGGGTCTGAGCAAGGCACAAAATGCTCGTGCCTATTCAAAACCACATCTCAGGCATCAGAGCCAGCACTCACCTCAGCAAGTGAAGAGTCCATCACTGTAATGGAAACAGGAAGGTCTGCATCAGTGTAGTCATCAGCAGAGCATATTTTCCACCTGGCAACACAGGCTTTATTTGCATATTGCCCGAACAACAGAGAGATAGAGTGCCCATTTTCCTTAAGCACATAACAACTGAAGTCACTGCTCTGTGCAGTCAGTCAGCTGGTCCCTCAGGGAAAGACAAATTCATCACCAGCATCAATCCCTCCTCCCCCAAACAGCAAGAACCACCACCAGTCCTTTTCCCAACCTCCTCCACACTGCACAATTCTACAGAAAACCAGTGGCAAAAGCTTTGAGAGCTGCTGAGTCTCTTGCTGCAGAATGCCTGCTTCTGCATCTTCAGGAACATCTTTATCTTTTAAAATATTCACTGCAGTTCACTTCAGCTTTCATAATTTCAAGCAGTTCAATCACTATTTTAAAGAGCTAAGGAGGCAGCTTGATAGGCAAGGACCTCAGAATTTCTGCTCTAAGCTCAGCAAAAAAGAAAAGTGACTCCTCAAAGCCAATAGGATTTTGGCACCTAATGGGACAGCCAATTGTGAGTTAAACATGGAAAATAGACAAGAATACCTAAATCATGTCTCAGTTCTCCAGCATGAAATGGAAACCCCATCACTATATTTAGCTGGTTACCAGCAGCTCCAGTAAGGAGTCTTGAACAGAAGCAAAGTGTTGGCCTGGATCACCAGGAGCTGATCACCAGGTGTCCAATATTCCCTCCAAGGGAGGCCCCTGCAGCTGAACCCAGCATATGGAATCTGCTAGACCCTGCTGACCCTTCACCCCAAAAAGGTTATTCTGCCACCTTACCTGCCTTCTCCTGATGTCACATCTGAGCTGGACAGGTGTCCCACATCACACCTCCCCAAGGTGCAGCTGCCAGAGCTCTGCCTGCGAGGCTGGTCCCAGCTGTGCCCAGGAGGGTTATTTGGGCAGGAGATCTCCAAGGTCAGAGCATCTGTAAAGAAAGACAAGCATGAAGAGAGGCTGGCAAAGTTGGATTTAGTTACAAGCTAATTTTTTGGCTAGCTCTAAAATAATCAAGAAGCAGACCAATAAAGGAGAGATTTATAAGGCAACATCTATCTTGATAAGAAAGGGTTTGGTTGTGTGGCCTCAACTTGTTCTGTAGATGGAGAGTTTGGCAAACTGAAACAATCCCCTCAGAGTAGCAGAATGCTTTGATTAAGAACACATGCAGTAGAGAAAGACTTGCTCCCACTCCCATCAACATGGCCTGGAACTACACTGATACATTTAAAGTCTCTGTGAGAAGAGCCTCTGTGTGGTACCAGCTCCCTGCTGGGAGAAATGCTTGTGTGTGAAATCCCAAATACAGCATCCTGCAGCCAGGCAATGCATAGCTGCCAGTGGCTGCTTTTAATCCTCTGAAGGCTTGAGAGCTGCAGGGAAGTTGAAACAACTCAGGAATGCAGGAAAACACAACAAGTACAGTCTGCTGGGAAAGGTGGGGTGGTTCAGCCAGGAGAAGAGAAGGCTGAGTGGACACTGGCACAGGGTGCCCAGAGCAGCTGTGGCTGCCCCTGGATCCCTGGCAGTGTCCAAGGCCAGGCTGGATGGGGCTCTGAGCACCCTGGGATAGTGGCAGCTGTCCCTGCCCATGGCGAGGAGGGGAGTAGATGGTCTTCAAAGTCCCTCCCCAAACCATTCTCTCAGTCTGATTTTAATCTCAGTAGCTCTGTTCCCATTCAGGTTGTTAAACCAGGACTGCCCTCAGCTCAGCAGCCAAGGAGCAGGACATCTCAGGATGTGCCAGTTAGAGAAAATGGGAAGAATAGAACTCACCCTCTGAATCCAGTCTGACAAGCATCCTGTCAGATTTTCCACACTCTAGCAGCACACTCAGCACTATTGAGACTGTTCTGTTGACTCTATTTCAGGTGAAAGACAAAGAAGTGTCCAGGTCTTACCTAGCAGAGGGGAGTTGTGCCAGTGTGAAACACCTGAGGGTAGTGCCCAGGGAAAGTCAGAGTAGCAGGTGGGTCCTCCACTCCATGGTCCTTTGGAGCAATGGAGCTGGTAATTGGAAAAAAGTGCTGCTGTTCCACCGTACTGAATACATTAATGCCACCAACTCCCCCCCACACAGAGGCATCTGCATAATGTAACACCAACAGTTACACAAATACATCTTTTGTGGCTTCTTTCTTGTCTAGAAAAGCAGAAGAGCTCATATCTTTAATGGGCAGAACAGTTACAGGAAGAGGCAGGATAATTAAACTTCACACTTGCAACAAAATGTGTTGGTTCAAGCTAGGTCTGGAAATAAATCCTACAAAACCAGGCAAGATGAACCTGTGAGGAGAACCAAAGAAGCCGCTCAAACCCTGGGAAGGTGTAAAAAGAAAAAAAATCCAAAACAGACTATTTAAGCCAAGCCAAGAGGTGTCATCTGAAAACTTACAGAGCAAGATATGCACAGCTGTTTTTGACCTAATAGTGCTTTAACAATGAAAAATGGAAAAGAAATTACAAGTGCCATCTTCAGACTCTGATCCTTCTCAAAAAGCAGTTTATCACACATCTGCTTCAGAGACAGTGGGAACTTGGCTTTGAAATAAGGTTTGGAACATGCTTTTGTATGCCTGTAAACACCTGCACACACATACACAGATATTGATCTCAAATTATTTTTTAGTGAATGTTTAACTCGGATAAATTTCTCATGAGGGAAGATATTTATTTCCCTGAGGTGATGAAGGAAAAAACCCAGCATCCCATTTTAACAGGCTCAGCAATGATCCCAGCAAGCACTTACCTTCCCTTTCAGGTGTTCAGCTGATGTGGGCAGCAGAGTGTAGTCAGATTCTAACTCTGCACAGCACTGTTGCAATAGAGAAAGAGTTTAAGGCAGGCAGGTAAGGAAAAAAAAGCAAAGAAAAAAAGGAGGAGCACTACCACCGACTGAGCAAAATGCAACTTTATCTTTCAAACTGAACTAGTTGCAGCTATCACTTGCAAAACTGCAACTGCAAAACCCTGCAACTGTTTCCCCTTGCTACCTGCAGCCTTTAACTCTGCAGATTCTTATATACAAATATAAGTTTTATTCATGTGCAGCTGGCCCAGTTTTGACTCTGCTCCTTTGATGCCCCTGTCACAGCCTAGGGGACATTTCAGGTCCTTCTGTTTGCTGTTAAATGCCTTATTGATCTGTGTTGAATCCAGAGTTCTCAGATCCTGAGCTATAACATTTCTTACTCCCTACATTATGGAAAAAGGTCTCTCTACAATGTTTCCCCCTCCACCCCCTCCTAAAGCTGAGGCAAGTAATTTTATGCAAAGTAAAGCACTCCAGAGTTATGTAATTTCCAACGTATTCCTCCACAGAGGGCCACAAATGCTTGATTACTGTTTCACACCCTATTCTGGAGTCTGGATACTGAAAAAACCCTACATTATGAGATTTTAAATAATTGTTTCTCTCTGCAGAAGTGAGGGCTGCTTGTGGGACAAAAGTCACACCAGTGCATCAGGGAAGGCTTCCCTCAGCCCCTTTTAATACAATCACCAAGAATTGTTCACAGTGAAGACCAACACCACACCTGTAAGTCCTGACACATTTTTCCCAGAAGGTTGAATAAGGAAAATAATGTTCAGATTTGTACATTCAGGTAATGTTAGAAAAGAAGATATCAGGTGCTGCCAAACTGTTTGCAGCTGGTCTCGGCTGTGTTGTCCTTGCACCAGATCCCCTCCTGTGCAAGCCCACCTTTCCTGCTCCCAGCAAAGGGCACCATACCTGGCACAGCAATTCACAGAGTTGCCTCTGCAGCAGTTCCCATCTCAGGGCATTAGCAGTTGCTATGAAGAGACATTTACAAGTCTAACAGGGTTCCTCACAACTTGGTAACAAGCAATCTGATGTTACAGCATCTCTAATTAATTACTCATCAGAATTTATTGCAGTTTGCATTAGTCTGGTTAAGCCTGCAACAGTTTTTTTCACAGGAAAGAGAAAACACTGGACATATTCACCTGCAAGTCACAGCCAATGCTTTCCCAACAGTGCTAGGATGCCACAGTTCTCTGTGGGAACAGATCCCTCACTCACAGCTTAGGGGAAGAGAAGTATTTGGCTTTTCCACCTGACATCCTGAACATAAGTTGTGAAGTCCACAGGCTTTGTACTTGGAAGCATTTTCCCCTCTTACTATGCAGGTGAGAATAAGATGGGGATTGGAATGGGTAAGTGGGGAGGAGACCACAACCCAGCTCTTCAGTTATTGAGGCACCAGACCTGTCCTGTTCTACAGTAATCAATATAAAGCATTTTCTTTCAGAGCTAGCCTTGTTCATCAGCCCTGTTCTTCATAATGCTTTGCAACTTCTCTACATATCTGCCAGTTTATCTACAGAAAGATTTCTCCAAAGTAACTGGAGTAATTTAAAGCCAAGGTCTTAGCCATTTTCAGGGTGGTGGTGTTTCTTTGGGGACTGATTTTTTTCTTTTTTAAGTTTTGGGATTTTTTTAGTCACAGTGGCACCAGTCTCACATCTGGGATTCTCTCTCTTGATCTACTCAAGCTCACTTTGCAGAAGAGCTTCATCTATTAAGAGCTGGAAAATGACAAACTATTTCCACTGTCATGCCTCTTGCTAAGAGCAAAATAAAGCAGCTGCAGAGTTTGACAGAAGCACAAAAGCAACATGAGCACACACAAGAACACCAAAACACTGGTCAGAGGAGGACAAGCACAGTTTGGGGCTTTTTCTGCCATATCAGTGAAAGTTGTGCCTTAGAGCTAAAGCAAAGGGTCCCAAGGAAATTTTTCCAGCAAGACAAACTGTGGTCTCACACAGAGTTGTTTGCAATGCAGAAATATATGTTGAGCATATATAAGTGCATGCCTGAGGCCAAAATATGCCGAGGGCTTAAACCAATCAAATCCCTTTTCTGTAAGAAAGTGATCAGACTCCAGGGTTAGTAAATAAAGAGCCACATGTTCTGGACTCAGATCTCCGCATTATTTATATTGCCCAGGTTATTGAGGTGCTCAAGTCAGGAAGTGAGTAAGAAAGAGGCAATAAGAAGTTTTCATGTCTCTGTGGCAGAAGTTGCACGTGTACAAGACAGTGACAGGATTGCTTTCCACTAAAGAGAGCAGCTTAGCACCACACAGATATTCAAAAACACAGAATATACAAAAATCAAGTCTATTTGGTTCAGGAAGCTTAAGAAAGAGGGATAGATTTGTTAGGGATAAGGTGGGCAACAGCACTTTTGGTAAAGGAGTACCTGTGCCACCCGTGGAGTTAATAACCCCCCTCTCCTAGGACTGGGGGTTTTGTTGGAAGCTTCTGAAGCTTTGGTGGATGCCAACACCCACTCCTTGGGATCCCACCTGCTTCTCAGCTCAGATGGTGGCACATCTCTTCAAGGAGAAGGAAAAGTAGAAAAAAGGGGGGAAAAAAAAATCCCAAAACAACAAGCAAGACTCCGCAGAGCATTTCACTGGATGACCTGCAGACCAATCCTGTTTTCCCTCGATGTAACTGAACCCTAAAGTACTCGCCCATGCAAAAAGTGAATGCTGGCACATTGCCAAAAGTTACTCACTTTTGTGGTCTTCCACTTTCTCCTGAAGCGACTGGCAAGTGCTTGCTAAAGCTGCATTCGCATCCCTGAGCTTCTGCTGCTCAGAAATGGCTTCCTCCAACTTGCTCTTCAAGGATGCTGCTTCCTCACGAGCAGAGTGAAATGCTTCAACTTGATCCTCCGCCTAAGCACAAAACAATATTTAGGGAAAAAAGAAAGGAATACAAAAAATAAAACAAAGCAGCCTAGCTAGCACAAGGAGCCTCTACAGTTCATGTAAATGAAACCAAACTGCATCTGTTCTTTCTCAGGAAGTGATAAAGCTCCCTCTGAACTTCTGCATTTTTACGTTGGGGTGGACTGTGTATGGAAGCTATTTTTGGGCACCTTTTTTTTCCCTCTTTTCTCTTTTTTTTTTTTTTTAAAGCCACCACAAATATGCAATGCTGCCTCTTTCATCAGCAAACTGTTGTCACCACCCCCTCAAATTTTACTTCCTCTGCTGGTTCCACTTTTGCAGGGAGGCACACCATTGGGAACACACGATTCCCTTCCCCGAGGGCAGCCGTGCGTTGGACACAGCCCCTGGCATCTCCTGGTTCCCTGCACAGAGGACACTGGGCTGTCCCTTACGTGCTTGGTGGCCTTTTGCAGCTCTAAACCCAGGGCTTCTGCCTGGCCAGCAGTTTCCTCTTGTAGCTGTTTGGCAGTTTCTATCTCATATTGCCTGCGGGGTGAGAGCACAAACCACAGCCCGTTAGTGACATTTCAGAGCTGGCCCGGGAGGTGACACACTCTGGCTGCTGGGACATGCACCAGAAGGCAGCTCTTACACACTGCAGCCCCCCCAGGATCCAGCACCAGGGAATCAGACACTGGTTTTTAGCAGCAGAAAGGGGATGAAGACTTTCTGTAACCTTTTTGGGCACCACAGGGGACTCACCAGAGAACTATCAAGGAGCAAGAGCTCAGTGGGGCAAACGTGCAATTTGGACAACAGAATGGGTTCTCCATTTGGGAGAAATAGTGGTGAGATACAGAGTATGTCATTCTAGAAAAAGATACCCTAGAGCTATTACTGCTTCACTGGATTGATTTCTTCATGTTTGACAAGGGAATTTCTCTTGACAGCAAGCAGATGCCATCAGAACTGGTACTAAAGAGGATGGCTTTCAAGGAAACCTTTCTTTTCCACTGCAGAAACCTTTGACCATTTCTTCTCTAACTCATTCCAGCTTTTTTTTTTTGTTATTGTTTTCATCACAAACAATTTTGACACAGAGATAGCTTTAAGAAAACTAGCCATCAGTATTTTTATCAGCTCTTTTCAGGTGGAGGCAGAGCAGGTGGGAGGTTGTTCTGTGAAAGGTAAGACAGGCAAAAGTGTGGTACAACTGCTCTGCATCAGCTCTCAAGCTGCCAAGTCTTAGGGACATCCCAAACTCAAGGATGGGGGCTTGGAGCAATCTGGTCTAGTGGGCAGGAGTCCCTGCTCCATAGAAGGAGCATGATCTTTAAGGTCCTCTCCAGCCCAGGCCATCTTATGATCCTATTTCTAAGATCACAATTCATAGAAGGAACCATATGCCAGAAAAGTTACATTTTCATATTTAATGACAACTCATTGAAGCTACACCCTTGGGAAATTGAGCTGTCATCTTCCCTGAGCCTAGCAACTGTATCCCAAAGCAAAAATACCTACAGAGATATTTAACAGCTCTCCTGCTTCACACAAACCCAGCAGTTTTTTTAATGGCTGCACCTGCTCGATAGGCAGAGCCCTCGTGCTTTAACTTGTCAGCCTGTGGTCTCCCTGGTGTTTTCAAAGACACCTCCAAGGCTGTACATCAGTTCAGATGCAAACCTTAACTCCCACACAGTGCAGACCTTGTGCTAAAACCAGATCCACTCTCCAAAACAGAAGATCATTTCCTCTGTGAAAAAATTCTTGAGAATTCAGTAGACTTTGTTCCACAAAAAGATCCACCCTAAAATAAAGTACTAAACAGCTAAGCATTCAGAAAAACCCCCCAAAACCCAAATCAAAACAATAAAAACCAAAGCAAAACTCAACCTCTTCCCCCCCAAAATAAGACACACATGCTTTGAAGGGGTACCTAGCAGAGAGCTCTTTCTTTAGGTGAAGTTGTTCTGTCTTGGTTCTCCTCAGGTTGCCTGCCACTCGAATAAAATCCTTGTCTAAGGAGTCCTTGCATTTTTCCAAAAGCTGGAGTTTCTGGCTCCAAAGACGTCTTTTTTCTCCTAGTTCTTGCCTGAGAGCCTGTGGAATTTTGAAATTGCTTTGTGGTTAGAGGAGGAGCAGAGCCAGAGCCTTAATTTACATGGTGAGAATTAAGTTCCCTACTCCACCAATTAATATCATCACCTCCATCCCACACTATCAGAGCAAAGATAAAACTCCACCAGCAAGGTACCCAGACAGAGCAACAAATACTCAGAGCTCATAACAGGAAGTTTTAATAAAGATCATCTGCAGGAAGTCCCAAAATTGATAGTTTAGGCTTCTGTGGCCCTTTGCTCAAAATACAACTGATTCTATTGGTGCCAAATTGAGTCTGTATTACAGCAAAATAAATATCCAAGAACCAATAAAACCATATTTCTGTTTGTCATACAGATATTTGCCTAGCAGATGATCTGTCCCAGGGATGATCCCTACTACAAAGGCTTTTAAATTTGCCTCTGGTTTGTAGAAAGGAAAAGGGTAAAAATTAAGTGTTAGGTAACACTGAACTCTATTTCTCTGGACAGTGACTTACAGTATAAAGTACTGAGAAGAAGAATCCAGTGCTCTCTCTCTGACCTTGCTCTACTGAACACATTAAAGAGTGTCCTCAGCTTTTAAGGAATGCTTAATGAGAGTCAAACAGAGGTCAGGAAAGAATGAAGTTTATATTCCTGGTATTTTGCAGGGAAAACAAATCTTGCAAATATGGGCCACATTATCTGCTCGCAAGTTGGAGTCTGATGCTCATGAGCTTCAAATAAAAAAAATAGCACACCAAATATCATGCTTGGAAAAAAAAAAAAAAGCAGGTTTTACTGATAGATTTCCTAGGATGACATGGGCTGTGACCATGTGCAACTGCCCACATCCTGAGGATCTGTTTCTCAGCCAAGGCAGGCAGCACTCACTTGTAGAAATACCATGATTTTGACACACTTATGTGGTATAGGCTTATCAGGGCACATGTACCAGCCTTAGCTCCCAGTAGATGGATTTTGCTGTCACTATATATACTTAAAAATATGTATATATGCACAAAAGCACACTCCCAGCAGGTTTTATGCCTAATATCCTTTAAAATGTTTTTGAAAATATTAAGTCGCAGCAAAACATGTCCATAACATATTTCACAGGAAATGGCTTCTAGTGACAACTTTTGTTAACAAACTAATTAAATCTTGGACCATGCACTTTCTCTAAGGCTAGAAGAAGCTCCTTTGAAATCTTTTTTTTGGATCTGCTGGTGTTCATCTCCATGCACAAAATTTCGCACATATCTGGCTTGCTCTGTCTAGGTGAAGATAGTTTTTGACATGGAGTCACTTCCCATCCCCTATGAGACCCTAAGGGATGGTATATCTTATTTTTAAAGGATTTTGTTCCTTCTTGATCCTCTGTTAGCTCAGTTTCCAAATGCATCGCTCTTTAAGAGCCAGAATAGGATTCATTTGCCACAATCAACTCCAACCCCCACACCAAAAGTTTAGCTTCACATGTTTAACAGGAATATGATCCCAATGTGAATGTAACTTCACAAGCATTTTTCAGTTCTGACAGCTTTCAAGGAGGAGGTTTTCAGTCAAGATCAAAAAGCTACAGCAATTCATGAGCCAGCAGTTTGCTAAAGTCTACCCAAAGCCACATCTGGGTGAAGAGAGTGAGATGATTGCAGCTTCTGTAAGAGGAAGGTTTCAGGATTTACCTGAAGAAAAAATAAATAAAAAAAACCCAGAACTGTCTCCAGGACTGGATGGCTCCCAATGATTGTTCCAGCCCCTGCCCAGGAAACATGAAAAGGCCCAGCTACACCATTCTGCAACACTGGGGGGAAAAAAAAGGGGCAGATTGCTGCCCAAAGAATCAACAACCTCAAAGAGCAAATTCCCCTGGTGGCACCTGCTGTCACCCACGGAAGAGGAACTGAGGGGTTTGACACCCATGAGGGAGCTGAAAAACAGCAGTGATGCAGAGCTTGGGGTTGTTGGACCATTCCAAACAACAGATCAGCAGAAAGGAGCAGGTTAGAGAAAAAAGCCGCATCCAATAAGATGGAAATCTCAGAAACTGTGCTGTTACAGAGGAGAGGAGGAGGAAATAAAAGTGCTTAGTTGTGTACACAGGCACTTGCTACTACACAGGGAAGATATTTTTACCAGCACCTTGAGCAAAAGAATGTACTTGTAAGCCTCACTAGAGGTATGAGGAGTAGGAGAAAGACATTATGCAAGATTAAGTTGTACAACAAAGTTTTGTTGGAGCTTTTCCTGTGGAATATACCCAGTAAAAGCAGAACTCTCCACCTTCCACAACAAAATAAACCCAATGGATGTTTTGATTTGAGGGTTTGGTTATAAAGCCTCCTCTGCTAATTGACCTGGTTCATCTGCCCTTTCCTTCAAGCACTGTTTTACCTCAGGGAGCTCTTGCACAAGACAAGTCAGCAAGAGCACAGCATGTAAGTGAACAGCAATCATCCTTTTCCTCCTCAAAAAAACCAATAAAAGAAGATATTTCTCTCCATGCAGCCATCTCTGACCTACAGATGAACTCTGATCTCCAGTAATAAATACACACAGCATGCAGCAGCAAGATACACACCTGAAGTTTCAGCACAGCTCCACCATTTCACTAAATGCTTCAGAGAATGTTACTCACCACAAGTTTTCTTTCCCAGGCCTGCTGCATGTCCTCGTCAGGATCTTTTACCCATTCCAATGAAGCCATGACAAGCTTCTCTGCTTCAGAGGCTTCGTCTTGCTGAAAAAGAAAATAAGCCCCCGAACTAACATCCCCAAACTCCAGGGTTTTTAGGGCTCATCTAGAACAACTCTGCCCAGAATTACACAGGAAATAAAGTAGAGTTATAGTAGGTGCCAAGTGATCTTGTTAAACTATGATCTCCTCCAATCTCAAACTATTATGTTTTTAAAAGGAACAAACTTAATCAGATTACCAATGCCTGTAGAATTCCTAATTAAGTAGCTGATCAAAGACAACACCCTTACCCATGTAAGCTTTGCCACTCACCAGGTTTTGCATGATAGTCTTGAATTTTTCTCCTGCATATTCAGGCCCCTGAAGCAAAAGCAGCACTTCACGGTCCAGTGTTTCATCCAAGGATGCCCATTCAGTCCTGATAATCTTGGAAGAGATGGAAGGGCCAGCTAGTTTGTTTTGACATCCCCTTATTACAAACCAACATCAGTGACATTTAGACTTTCCTGAAGTGCCCCTTCTCTGTATTTATTGGAAGGTCAGAGCTACCCAAACTTGAGGCTTAGAAAAGCTTTTTCAAAATCATCACATCAATGAGAATTAAAAAAAAAAAAAAAAAAAAAAGCCAGTCATCCAAGCTGCTGAGTAATCCAGTGTAAATATTCGTGTCAGGGCAGGCAAGAGGAAGTCAGTAATTAGTTATTTTTATTCAGAGGAGTCTTTAGCAAGTGATGAATAAGCAGGGCCCTTCCTCACAGGTGACTGGGTGGAATCAAATCTCACTGCAGAATTTGAAGGGCAAACAGTGACTCACTGGGGCTCTGGGGAGCTGCAACATGGGATGATACCTTCACTCTTCAAAGCTGCCTAGCCAAGCCTACCTCTCCTTTCTGGGCTGAAGCTTTAGTCCATTTGTACATTTTTATTGTTGTTGCTTTATATGCTAGCTCTTTGCAAATGCACCTTGTACAAAAATAAGCAGAAATCGCCCAGCAGTGCCTCTCTGCTGTCAGCTGTGCTGCACATTTTGTATCTGAAGGGAAAACAGCAAACAGGGAAGGATGAGGCTCCATGGATTGTCTAAGGAAATGGGGACAATAGTTCAGCTTAAAATCAGAACCAAAGCCATAATTGTAGCAGGATGCTCTGCTTAAACTGGTGTAAAAGAGCTTCAACAATATCCTGCATGCAAAAATTATCAGTGGTGGATTGAAAAGGGGAGATTATGCTGCTGTTGGTGTTGGAGACTGCCAAGACCAGCCTGATTTTCACATCTTCAGAATTTTTAATGTTGAGATGGAAGAATAACGTTCCCTGACAGAAACAGGCACCAGTGAGGAAGAGGCAGGGAAAGCTCCTGACAAAGGACCCAACTGAGCTGACACAGCTGGCCTGGAAAAATCTGACAGTCAACCACTTTATATCATAAAAACTCAGTCCCACTTTTTATGGTAAGTGGCTCTGACACACTCTTTCTATCAGAGTGTATGTGGACATTCATCCCTCAAGTGGGGATACCCCTCAAAGTTACAAAAAGATTTTCCCATGGTCATCAACATGGGTGACTAACAAACTATTAAACAATTACTAGCTTAGAAATTATTGGATTAATAGCTAGTGCACTGTACTAGTAGTTATAAGTAAATAATTCTGATTAAAGTCTTTTAGTCTAATTATTGTCTTCTACCTACATAAACAACTTATTTTATGCATTTGGTCTACCATCTGAGATGTTTATTGGAGTTTCTTAACAATACATTAGATTAAGACCCAACATCTTTATCAATATGCTTATTCTAATGCTGAATTTCCTTTCTCACTACAGTCAACTTCAAAGAAAAAAAAAAGTCTCCTCTTCCACAACTGAAAAAAAATCACTTTTCATGTCTGGTGTAGGCAGCACAAGTAGACTGTCAGTTACTTTCTGAAGCATAAAAGCCTTTATATATTGGAAAACTGACATCTTCTCCCATCAGTCTGTTCTTCTGGAGCTAAATGCTTGACCCAAGTGCCTCCAGATTTACTTTGTAGAAGAGAGAGGGGTTGAAAGTGGATGACCATTAAGGTTCCTACCAACCCAGGCCATTCTGGGACACTATGAGCTAATTTTTTTATATCTACAAGCATTTTGTTTGCTTTTCTTTGTTCTTTCTCCAAGGTGCTTGGAACAATATTGCAAACTTCTCATTCTGTGCTTACAAGCTAGGAATAATGGCTTCAAATTCCAGAGTTATCTAATCATCTGCAGGGAATGAGCTTTGTTCTGCCTCTGCTGATGCAAGACAACTGGGAAGAGATTAGTTTAAGGTTTAATTCATACCTCAGAAGACTGTGCGAGCTCCAGTTCACAGTGCAGTGAATTCATCCCTTCAGGAATATTGCTGTTGAATTTATACAACAACGGGAAACTCAACCCATTCCTAGAAGAAGCAGGAAAAAGTTACATATCAGTCTTTTTTGGATTTGTGATGAGCTGCCTTTCCTGGGATTTGGCCACAATACTCACGAGATCAGCTCTTGCTGCATGTGTTGGATATTCTCCAGGAGTTTATTTTTTTCAGCCCGCAGTGTCTAAAACATCCATGGGGTTTGGTTAGAGGTTGGCTTTGCCATGCACAACCAGCACAGGCCAAACCAAACCAAACCCAAGCCACTATTCTATTATTGAGGAACACTCCACAATGGTCAACTTGAGTTCCTTGATGTCCTGCTCCTTCTGCAGAGATTGTAGAGAAAAGAACAATAACAAAAAGACTATATTCAATCCTCCATCACAGCAGTCAAAGACGCATGATTTGGCTTGAGCAGAACTTGATTATGACAAAATCGTGAATTTAAAAGAATACATTGAATTATCTTGCATATTAACTAATAGAAAGCATTCAGATGATCTTTCCTACCTAAATTCTGAAAATAAGAAGACAAACCCTCTTTTCCAGGTGCTGTGCTTTAATTTATTACTTACCTGGTTTCAGATGCAACAGATTAAACTAGACAGAAGAACTCTAGTTTTAGCTTAAAACATGGTCTATATTAAATGCCAGCATGAGTTTTAATCCCAACTGACCCTTCAAACAAGTTGCAATGTTCTGAGTTTACATATTTTTCATTGCTAGAAACGTAGCACGTTAGATTAAACACAACCTAACAAAGGCTGAAAAAGAGTCAGCCCTTATGTAGGACTGAGGAATTGGTAGAAGAACCTCCTTTCTTAGCAAGGAGCTCCAGTCAGGTTACACCATTCCAATAAAAGACACTGCACAGACAGCAGAGAATTTATAAGAGAAAACAGAAATTCTGAGTAGGAGCTCTGGTCCTCTCACACTTTTATGAGTCCTTCCTACTCTCTCTTTAAAAAATGATTGAGATTTTTGAAAGATCAAGTGCACAGAAAGCTAGGCTGGAAAAGTGAGGTTCTAGAACCAGATTATCCTAATACCAACAAGTAGTCAGTTTTCCACATCAGTTTCTTCAAAATTATACCAACCACTCACATTTATCCACATGCAATTCAGTAATCTGCTATCAAAATTCCCATTTAGTCAATAGACCAAGATTCTTGTTGAAATAAAATGATACTACAGAGGTCTAAAAGCTTTAAATTATTCAAATATGAGAAAGTGAAATCTACCTCTTGAAAAAACAATGCATTTTTGCTCTTAAGCTGCTTCTGGAAAAACAACCAACCAAACCAAAACTATTAACACTCAGCAACAAAGTTATGAGCTGGATCACACCAAAGTTCAGTTCTCTTTTTTATTATTTGAATTCAGCTGCAATCACTTTGCAGGAAGCCCAATAGTCAAATATTTTATCAGGAGATTCACAGCATGTTCTGCTACATAGAAACTCTACTGGCATAGAAAGCTATTTGCATAATTCATGAACCCAGAGAATGCCAGTAGATTTGTATAGTCTTATATCTTTGTTTTCTAGCATAAAATACATGTTTAAAAACATCAAAAATGTTCCTTCCTCAGCAAAGCCTAGGTAATTACACCTGAGCAAAAAAGGGACAGATTTCCTTTTCCATTGGGCTCCAAGTCACCATTTCCAGCTTGACACAAACAATTCCAGTAAAAGGCACAAAGGGAAAGTCCTTCTGTAGGACCCTGCTGAACAAAGCAGCCTTTAGAATTTTCTGGACATTTTGTTGGAAGTTTGCAAATTTGTTTTAATAGGATGTGATTTAAAAAAAAAAAAAGCAAGCAAAATCCTGAAACCTTTAATTATGCTGACTCATAACCAGGTCCTAAAGTAGAGCTCGCCTACTTTGAAGCCATTTATAGGATCAGGTTCTACAGTGTGAGAAGAGTAGAAATACAAGTGCCACAGTGAATACTACTGCCTTCCCTTTTTACAAATCATCCCCTCAGTGCAGCCTGTGAAGCTGGGCCACTGGCAGCTGTCCCTGCCCATGGCAGGGGCTTGGAACAAGGTGTCATTGAGGTCCTTTCCTACCCAAACTATTCTGTGATTTTGTGGTTTTCAGTCAGTAATGAAATAAAAGCAACTAACCTGGATCAGGCTTGCATCTTTATTCACCACAGTGCTCTCATAGACATGGGCTTGCACCTGAAGAATGAAAAGATCAAAAGTAAACCCAGCCATCAGTAAAGACTGATAAAAACCTATTCCTATTTCTTACTAGGAAGGGAAAAAAAGTATCAACCTTCCTTGCTTAGAAAAAACAAGTTCTTCTTTGAATAACTTGCGTGGTGTTTGTTTCAGAGTACAGCTCTTGCACCCAGCAAAGAGTGAAAGCATTCTCAACTTTCAGTCACCTTTGTTTCCTCTCATCTGTCCAGGCCAATATTTTCAGCAACATCTCTCAAAGCATGACCTTAATGTATTTTCTTGAATAGTGAGGGAAAGTTATCAAAAAAAGTTTAACTTGGAAGAAAAAATAAAACTGGATTGTTTCTATCAGCCCAGTTTTTAGTCTTCAGACAGCAACTTCCTTGGTGAAAGCTGTCACTCTCTCCAAGCTACTATTTCACTGCAGTCCTTCAACATGGAGAGGTTCAGGGCTGTTTGCCTTCCAGCAGCAGAAATTCCACCTTCACTAGACCCAAATAAAATCCAGGCTGACTTTTTATTCCTCTCAAGCTTACTTGAAATTGTGCTGCGTTTTTAGACAGCTCCAAAATCTTCTTTTGCAGCCCATCGTTGTCCATTCTATTCTTAATAATCTAAACAGGACACAGAGTGTTTAGGCACAGCTGAATGCATTGACAGCTTCTCCTTGAAGAAACCAGGCAAAAATGACATCTCCACCCCCAAGCTGCTGCCTACTCTCGAGCACTACCAGCATTTTTGCACATACATTGCATGTGTTTGCCCCACCAAAACTGCTTCTGCTCCTTTTCCCACCCAGAGCACTGTAAAAGAGAAAACCCCTCAAAATTGTGATTTATAACCACTACCAGACCTGGAGAGCTAAAGAAAAGTCAGCCCTACAGTTGGAAAAAAAAAAAAAGAAAAAATAAACAGTTCTTTGAATACAAAACAAGCTGAGGGATAACTCTGCTAAAGGAGTTGATTCCCTAAAAACTCCTGTAGGTCCTTGGTCAGTGTCAATGGATCCATCTGTGAGTGGAGACTCCACCCACTGCATCTTTTTATTATTTCTGTTACTTATTTTTTGTGCTGCGCTATACAAAAATCCCTCCTTTGGTTCTTAAGGGAGGAAAACAGAAGTGAATATGAAATGATAAAGTGTTGGATGGAGATTGTTTCAATATAGTTTGTGTATTTATAGCTACGGGAATCGGAAATACATGGAATTTGACTATAAATCTTGGAAGAAATTTGGTGGTGGGGGAGAAAAGTAGTTGACTTCTGTCCCTGTGCTTTCTTAACCTCATATCCTTAGTTACCCAGCAAGTGGAAAATACAAAGCACAGTGCAACCTCAAGATATAAAGTTTTATGACAAATCAGCCTTTTAAAATGTTAGGTATTTTGATAACCTAATTAGCATGCAAGGCTTCAAAGTGTGACAAACATTTCATTTCTTAATGGCAAATTTTAGCTAGGAAAGAATATGTCAAAACATGATTTCTTTTACCTCTTCCTGGAGAGAAGCAACTTTGATGTTGAGAGACTGATTTTCTTTCTCCTGATCAAATTTATGGGGGGAAAAAATAGAAAAATAGACAATAGAAAAAAGAGAAAAACAGAAGAGTTGGTTTTAGCATGTCAAGTTCAACAGTCAAAAGGCAACAGATCACAACCACATCCAGAGCTGTGGTGTTAAATCCCTTTGCTTCAGAGAGCACACAAAAAGGGGAGAGCTGAGGCTGGTGCAGCTCATGAGCCCTTACTGAAGGGACAGTGAAGGTTTTCCTTCTGATTTACCAGCCTGAGCAGCCACACCACTGTCACAGCAAGGAGTGAGGTGCTGTACAAGGGAAACCAAGAAGGAAGAGCACCTACGAGCTGTTTGTTCTGCCAAAGAACCTGCTCTCTCTTCTCTTCTGACACATTCAGGTTGTTTCTTGCTTCCTCTAGCTCTTCTTCCAGGGATTTGACTTTCAGCACAGAGTGCTGGATGCTGCACAGAGGGAAGCAAATCCAGAGAAATTGTAGCCAGCTAATGCTGGTTTTCAGATGGGCTGGAAATAAAGCATTTTTAGAAGCAACCAGGGANCTCTGCACCATTTCCTCATCCTAATCCAATAAACCCCAAACCATGTATTAAAGCACCAGGCAAGGCCCTTTTCTGAGCCAACTCAATCCTGCAGAGCATCCCAGAGCAGGTGGTCCTACATAAGGGCACATGGCCCATGCCAGCTATCCTGAACTCTTCATCTCCCCTGAAAACCCTGGGAACAGCTTTGGCAGCTGACCAAACCTTATCACAGTGTAATTAATTAGGCCAGATGAACACAATGAAAAATGGGCTCATAGTCATGGCACTGCTATGTCCTCAGGCTACAAAAAGGCTGAACAAGTGACACAACTCACCTCAGTCCACTAAGTGAGTAGCAAAATAGCTTTTAGACACTCATTTCCCCTCTGCTTGGCAACAAAAGTGTGGTCTAGGATTGAAGCTTTCCAGTGCTTGGCTCTTCTCTTGGTAATATTATGCTTTTTATTTTTGTTATATTGCTGTTGCTATTTTGTTTGTTTTTTCCTGAGGTTCTCCCTGTGTGCACCCACACCAGCACACGCTACAGGAATCAGGCTCTGAGATGAATGACTTTAGAAGAACCAGGAGGCACAGAGCAGAACAATCAGGCAAGAGGGCTAAACCTTCCAGATACTGCATAAAGTAAAGAAAGCCTCTGTGCTGCAGCAATGGTGAGGAGAAAAGCATGAAAGCAAGGCAAGAAGATCACAGCTCTGCCCATGACAGGCCTGCTGCCATCAGGGTTCCCCACCTCTTTAATTGTTGACGTAGATGCTCATTATCTGCCAGGAGCTTGCTGTTGGTCTCATCCACAGCTTCCAGGGTGAGCTTCAGCTTGCTGTTCTCTTCCTGAAGCTTCTGGTTGTTGTACTGCAGGTCCGCAACGCAGGTTATCAAGTCAGAGGTCTCCCTGTCCCAGTAACAAAGCCAGGAAAGAGTGAGAAAGGTGATTGCATCTACTTCAGACTTTTAAAACACCCTACTGCACTGATTGGAGGTGAAAGGAGAGCCCACAGAGGATTTGTGATGCTGCAGTGTCCAGGCATTTTCTCTGCACAGAGAATGGAGCACTTCCAAGTCAGTGCTCCTGTTTTATGGGCACCAAGAAGTTTTGGTTTTGAGCACTTTTCCAGCTCCCTACAGCTGGAGTTTGCTGTCAGACAGTGGCACAGCTGGATGTCTGCATGAGAGTGCTTTAAGATTTTGCTGATCACCTCTTGGACTGCTAATGGTGCTTCTGTATTCACTCTGCAATATCTGTGTCCTTTCTTCTCCTCCAAGCCATCCCCCACTTTATGATTTCAAGCAAAACTTGAATGAGGTTAATTCTTTTGAGATCCAGAGAAATTATAGGGAAGCATTACAGAGCAGATGTTGGATTTCTGACTAGGCATAAACTGGAAATGAAACTTCTGCTCTTTAGCAAGTGCTTTGTCATTGACAGAGTCCAAATCACAGACACTACTACTACTACAAAAAAACCCCTCAAAAAACTCACTATTGTAAGAAAAATTACCCCAAACAAAACCCAAGACCAGATTTTCAGGACATAATGTCTTCTTATTTTCAGACACCAAAGAATTTGGTGGAGGGAAGGAGCCATTTTTAACAGGGAAAGACAACAAACACCTAAGCACAGATTAAAAATGTAAATGGACACAGAAGCACCAAGATATAAGTAGGAAAAAAATACTGGTTTCATTTTAAGTCTGAGCAGAAGCTGTGAGGAAGGAGACAGCATCAAGAGCTTCTGCAGACTGACGTGAGCATTAAAATCTGCAAAGATAGTGCTCCAAAAGAAAGATTCTTGGAATTTCTGTCAAGTGGTTCAAAGCTAGGTGTATTATATTCTAAGAAAGATTTGTTTAAGTGAACTCACATGTCTCCTTTAGATACATCACCCCCAAAGGCCTCCAGGCTTCCTGATGTGACATTCATCCGCACATGTGCCCTTTTGGCTGAAAGAGGAGGGAGTTTGGTTATAGAGCAAGAAAATGGAGCTTTCCAGAACAGAAACAGAGTAAAACGTTCTGCACCTTCAGAGATGTTTTTAGGTACTTGAAATTCCAGGTCTTCCGTGCTTGCTGATGATTCCTCAGTAGCCTCTTCTTCCCTGAAAGAAGGGGGCATCAAGAGTCACGAAACCAGCAGGACACTGGGCTGCTCACCAACTTCGCAGCACTTATAAAACTTCAGCCAAACCCAAAGCTGTGGGTGTGGTGCCCCAATACCACTTTCTTTCCAGAGCCACAGGGGAAGTTTATAATCTCCTGTTTCCACAGAAGACTTATGAGATAGGTTTATTAAAATGCTGTTACCATTTTCTCTTACAGCCTTCAATCCACTCTCCCATAACAGTGTGATACGTTTGCAGGTCCATGGAGATGTCTTTGCGCTCTGGGTCGAGCATGTTCCACAGCTCTTCAAGACCACTGTCCTCTGATCCCCGGCTGGTTGTGTGTCTCAAGTAATCGACTATCTTGGACACTGCCACTTTTCCTAAAGTAGATACAGGGATCAGACTACAAAGCCTGGCAAGGCATCATAGAAAACTGTAAGAGACCACACAGCTGAACTGCATTGTGTCCAAGTGCCCTCAAGAGCTGCAGACAAACAACTGATTTCCTGTAAGCTTGATCTGGGGAAAAAAAATATAGTTTAGAGCCCTTTTTTGTTGGGTTGAGGTTTTTTTTGTAGTGGTAGGTTTTTGGTTTTTTTTCTGTATAAAAATCCAGTTTACTAGTTTTGTGGACATCAGTTTAAAAGGAACAAAAGTTGACACGTGATACCCATCCTTACTCTCGGGGTCAGGCTGGATGGGGCTCTGAGCAACCTGGGATAGGGGAAGGTGTCCCTGCCCACGGCAGAGGGATGGAATTACATGATATTTAAGGTCCCTTCCACCCCAAACCATCCCATGATTCTACCACTTTTAGTCATGTCTGAGGTGGAACTGGGAGGAATGGTCTCTTGCTCTGAAGTTTCCCAAGTTCCTAACAGGATAAAGGCTGAAAGAAAGAAACAGTCATTTTTAATAAGGGTAACTGCTAGAAACACGTTGCTCCTCTCTTTCCCCTGTGCTAAGCACTGTAAAGATCAGCAGGGGAAGGGTCAGGCACCATGCAAAGAGGCACAGGCATTTACATATTTATTCTGCATCTGCCACAACACAGGCACCAACACATCTCAGAACTTGGCATCTCTCAGGGACCATAACACGATCTGAACCTTGGCAATCTGTCGAGAGGATAACAAAAGAGGGCAATGAAAAAACCCTGGCAAACCTGTGTGGTGGACGTCACACGCACAGAAGATGGTGGTCAGCAGGTCCTCTTCACAGATCAAGCTCACATCGTACATACTGTCAGCTTTGTACCCCAGAGTCTGCCTCCCTCCTGTGAGGGATAAATCAGTTATTGCCCATCTTTATTTGCTCATGGTAACTTTGATTCCAAATGACTGAAACAAAACCAACTAACCAGCTCCCCTCCAATAAAAACAGAGCTTTTACTGCTAGATAACAACAGGAACTGGTCATAGCTGGAGCCTCAGAGCTGGGGAGTATTCCATACATCTACTTTTATATATGTATTTTCAGAAAAACTTGGTTATTCTTTCTATGGAGTAAATACGTGAAACAGTTTTAGGAGGACAGATATTTCTTCTCTCCCTCTCCAGATACATTGTAACTCAACTCTAATGATTCCTGTAACTTACAAAGAAAACAATCCCTAAAGCAAAAACCCCTCAAAACCACAAAAATCCCCAACTAAGAAAAATACCCAAACATGTATCTTCCAAATCAGTCTGATAGCCAAATCACAGGCTAAATTAAGAGCCAAATAAAATACAGATATTAAAAAAAAATTATATAGTACTAGCTAAATAATCGGCTCAATATCTTAAACTGTTTAAAATACCTTTATCTCTTAAACCAAAAATGAATCAGCAAATTTGAAAAATTTTCTGCCTTGTCAATTCCTCACTTTTCACACTCACATTAGTATTTTTTAGAGAAAATATAAAATTTGCCTCAGCTCTTTTGGTGGTCTTATATGATTTGAGTGCTAGTAAAATGTGTTGTTACCAGTTTAAGCGGTAAATGTCATCTACATAGGTTGAATGTTTAAATGTCTAAGCTTCTGAATTCGGGGGGTGTTTTTCTTCAGGACTTTTACCTCTTTCACTTGTAGGAAAGATCTTTGGCACAGGAGGTTGGGCCACAGCATTTTCTGGCTTTTTTTCAGCTCTGAAGAAATACAGATTTGGACTGGAGGTCAGATACTTCTGCTTGGGCCGCACATCTTTAGGTTCAGCATTTGCTAAAGCTGGCTTGCTCTGGGCACTGGCCTGCCCGGGTCCAAAGCAGTATGGAGAAGAGCTCTCTGTGGTAGAGAGAGGCATCCACGAGCTGCTGGATTTCTCACTGCTTTTAAAGATTGAATAGGTGGTGTTTGCAGAGTAGGACTCGGAGGTGGCCCCAAGACCAGGCGAGTTCACAGAGAAAACGCTGTCACTGCCAGGGCTGACCAAGGGTGAACAAGTGATCTCCTGACTTCTGCAGGTTCTCCCTTTCAGGATTTCTTCCAGATTTTTTTTAGTGTTGCACTGTGGGCTGTCGAAGTTCCGGGACTGGAATTTTGGTATCTGCAGAGCGGGGTTGGAGACTTGGTCCATCATTTGGATGGATTTGATCTTCCTGCAGATGCTGTCCACGGGGTTCCGGTGCCGTTTCTTAGCTCCACGTTCCAAAGGCATCGTTATTTCCTTTCCCTTGCCAAATATCTGGAAAGAACAGGCATAAGATACAAGAGTCAGGATGCTCAACACACACATTTACACCAATTTTTTTCATTCAGCAGACAGCTTGGAGCTTTGGCATGCAGAGGTTTGAAAACCCTGGTTCCACTTCCCAGCTGGGACAGAAATCTTCAGCCAGGACAGTTTGGTGTCCAGGGAATTGGAATTTGGTGGGGAAAAGGTGGGGAAAAAAAGACTGAAATACTTCCTGAAATCTCACTGCTTGTTCTTAAATGCCATGACCATGGCAGGGAGGTGAGGGGGAATGAAAAAAACTGAGGAACAGCCTGCAAATTAACAGAGGACTTTTTAAATTAAAGGAAGCACTTTGATTATACTGGAGGTGGTGGGGATGAGGCAGAAAAAGTGAGACCAACAAGAGTCTCAGCAATTCTGAGAGCCTATAAGAACAAAAAACTCCAAAATCCAGTGTTTCTGGTAGTAATCAGCCACAGCTCACATTGTGACACACTGGGAATTACAAAAGAAATACACCCTATAGAGGCACCTCATTCTGTGTGTATTTTTATTATCTGTTCTCCCAGGCAACATTTAAAAAAAGTATTTCCTACCAGCTAAGCACATTTTTGTGTGACTAAGGCATGGAAGGTTCATTTTGCAGGGATAAATCCTCATTCCCAGCAAGGTTCCCACATCTACCCTGCACATTACAACCACCTGAACTGATCAGCTGGGAGCTTCCAAGCTTGTATAAACTTTTAAAGCAAGGAATAAAATTACATGTAAGTAATTATTTATCTAGATTGAAAAATAAATAAATACTAAGTGTTTCATTTCAGCTGGTTTATTACAAACTGCCTGCATAGCAGCAGCTTAGCTTTATAAAGAGGCAAGATCTCTAAGCTTATTTTTCTAATATTTCTACAAGTAGTAGCATTTACTCTAACAAACATATCCTTAGCCACAGGAATATTTAAAAAAAATAGGAATAAAAAAAGCACAGAGCAATTTTAGAGAAGAGACTACTTTTTAATTATGCCTCTCTTAAAAGACTTAATCCTCAAATAAATTCCAGGAAATGGAAGCAGTCATCTATATTAGAGATACATAACTATAGATGTATTATCTCTAAAGAGGCAGATGAATTACCATTAAATTAAAATACTGCAATTAGGTTTAGGACTCTTCTCTAAATGCCCAAGAGCCTTCAAGCAGATATAAGTAACATTCTATTAAAGGGTATTTGATTTTTTTTTTTCTGTGAGGTACCAAGCAAAAAAATAACCAAAACAAATAACAAAAAAACACAGCCCAAGACCTTATACTTACACTAGCATATGGAAAAATAACTTCTTTCTCTGAAGGAGACAGCACATCTATTTTAGCTCTGAGGAGTAGGAGCTGACTGAATTTCAGCGTTTAAATGAGCAGAAAATCAGCTGTACAAGGTACAGTTGTTGCCACTCAGCCCTCAGCTGAGAGGGAGCACCAGCTGCAACCAGGTTCTAATCAAGCATCAGGCTCCTGCTTCCTGCCCTTTTAACATTTTTTTTCCCCCTCACATCTCTCCTGCAGCTGTTAAATTAATTGCCTGTAATTTCAGCACAACTTGAAGTCTCCCAGCTCTTCTAATTATTGTTTAAAACAGCAAGGAACCTTGTGATATGGGTATTGCTGTGTCACAACTCTGTTTCCTGGGATGTTTCTCGCTTCTATTAGCAGTTCTTTCCTGCTTTTCCCACCTACAGCAAAATTTCAAGCAGGAGCAGATCTCTCCTAATTTCTGAGAGATAGAACAGGGAATCCAGGTACTGTGTACTTTTCACCACTTTCACCACTTTTAAAAGGAAGTGTTGAAGTCTCGTGAGCTGATAGTGTATTAAATAGTCTCTCTGTCAACTGTCAGCTCTGCCCTTGATTCTGTGAAAAAAAAAATAAAAATTGTCATTAGGACCCTTAACTAATTCCTCCTTTTTGCATTAAATTATCCAGACATGCAGCACAGCCTGTCTGTGTGAGCCTGTATGGCTCCTGCTAAAGTATCTTGTACATGCCCATGCTGAGATGGCCAGATCTTCTTTCCATCCTGCAAACTGGAGAAAACTGTTTTTCAGCTGGTCCTTTCACCTGCTCTTTGCCTCAGACTTGCCCATTGCTGGGAAAAAAAATTGTTGTGCCATCCTGTGGTTCACTGAACTTCAGAAGTAACACTTCTTTCTGACATGCTCACACCTTTCAAAATTTTGTGGATTTCTGCTCTTTCCTGATGCTTTCAAACACTTCTCACCTCACATAACACATTTAAATTTTGCTTATAATTATCCCTTGAAGCTGCTTCTCTTTCACAAACACACTTGTGAGAACAGTAGAACCTGGACCTGGCTGCAGCATTGCTCACAAATTAGTCCTCAACAAAGTCCCTGTTGCCTCTCTTGTGTGAGGCTTTTTCATGATCTCTGGCAGACTGGATTTTCTTCCCCTTGTTCTCTACCTCAAGTAGTTTTTAGCACAGTTCTTCTCATACAGTCTAGAGAAAAGACAAAAAGCTTTTCCAGAAAATCTGCAGTGCTTGAAACGCACCCCCGGGCTTTGTGGTGCTGAATGTGCAACAGAAAATAAATTTGGGCCAGCAACTGATGGCCTCTCTTATCATGCATCTGGTTTACACCAGAGTATCTCTTCCCTTCAGAGCTGCACCATGAAAATTCACCTTCCCAGAGAAGTTGAAGGCGTTCCTACTTATTGTAGGGGGGTGGACTAGATGACTTTTAAAGATGTCTTCCAACCCAAAGTATTCTATGGCTCTCCTTTATTATGAAAATAAATAACACTGCAAAACATGCTTGTGTGGCATAAAATGTATTGACAGATTGCAGATAGGATTGTTTTGGTCAAGAGGTTTTACAGGTCAATAGGTTTTACAGGGCAAATACAAGTAGGCTTGAACACAGATTTCCCCTTAGTCTGAGTGGGATAGATGGGGTTAAAGTCCAGAGTCAGCTTTGAAAGATCACAGAAACACAAAAACCAGCCCAAAAAGAAGATATTGTGAGATCATATGGTTCATAACCATGTGTCTGGGGAGGATCAGTTGGGCAATGAGTCCAAAAAAAGAATTTTCTAATCTATTCGCTGAGTTTCTCAGTCATAATAAATCAACATCCTTCCAGGGCAATCTATGTTTGACTTTGCTACAGGTAGCAAACTTGCCTTACTACACAACTTACTGCAAATAAAACGCAAAATGCTTTGTAATTTCCTACTTTTCAGGCTCTGCCATGACGTTTCACGGCCTTTTATGATGCTACAGTAGCACGTAGGAGCCAGAAGTACACTGTGCTAGGTGCTGCTCAGGACGCAGAGAGAAGTGGGATGCATTTCCCAGAGAGTTACCAAACTAACAGGGAAAAAAAACAAACAAAGGAAATGAGAATAAGCACAAAGCAAAGGTCATAAGTTCTGGGAGATTTATGCCTTGACAGCACCAGTGTTTGCTGACGTACCCACTGACCACTCACACACACAAGAGCTGCACCTCTTCCTCAGGAGCAAGCCACGGATCACTGGTGTCCTCACCAGCAGTTAAAAATACCTGGGCACAATGACTGTATCCTGTATTTCCAGGGAAGCATTTGGGAAAGGGCATGGTCATGATGCAAGTCAGTGAGGTCTGTTTGACCCCCCTTGTTACAACTCCAGCACATGGGAATATTTCCATCTCACCTAAGCACTGAACTTCAACTCCAGAAATTTGCTTTTTATCACTTCCAGCATCAGGATATGCAGCCTGTGCCCTTTAGATCATCTCGAAGAATAAGAATAAGAATAGGTTATGCTCTTTCTAATAAGGGGTCCTGCTGCTATAGCAAGCTTCCCTCTACTTTTCTCACTCAGGATGTTGATTACATGCCAGAGCCACTTCCTCCTCCAGGTGAATCAGCTGGCAGCACTGACAATGAGTGCTTGGTGCACAGCTCATCACCCCCAAGTGCCACAGTTTTTTAGAGTGTTATGATCCATAACCCAATTATAGGCTGCTTCACTTTTCAAGAGTACGAGCTCACATGTGCCCACACACAGCCAGAGTTCTTTTGTGAATGCAAGCACTCCCAGTGCCTGCACTGCCTTGCCAAAACGTTGCTTCCTGTCCCTGTTTACAAATCAACTGTGCCCCATACACCATCTAGAAGTGGCTGGATTTCTAGGAAAAGTTGGCCACCTTTATAGAAGCTTTGAAGGGAGAAGCCGAATCTTTTAAATTTTGATCCCTGAAGTAGAATTGACAAACCTGGAGTTCTTTGTTCTGCATGTAGACTCCTTGCAGATTTCCAAGGACATGGTTCTGAAATACACTTTTGCTTGAAAATCAAAGCAACTTGGAGTCACTGATCATAATAAAAGTAAATGGATTTAGAGCCATGAGTCACAAAGACACAGATAATTTAAGGTAAAAAAAAAAAACAAAAACCCAACCACAACCCAAAGCCCAAAACCATTATGGAAATGCAATTTGAGATTGGGTTGATTTCACCTGATGTGAAAGGTCAAGGTCATCTACAGATTGTAACTAAATTCCTGACTTCTAGACACTCTGGTTGCACTGAGGCATCTGATGGTACGGCAATAAAACTATTTAATTTAAGTTGATGCTGTCAAGATCTTTCTTTTGTTCTTGGACTGGTAGTCACCTATCCCCACCACAAAGGCAGTTCAGATTTTGGTCTGCTCAGTTCAGCTCCCTGCTGCCCTCCAGGCAGCTTCAAGCAAGCCCCAGTCTCTGCAAGGGTTCCAGTGGGACTCTGAATACAGCCAGATTTAGAAGAGAGACTGAGACTCCAGCAACACCAAGTCACAGTTGCTCGGATTTTGCAAAATGGTCGAAAGACAAGAAAAACTGAAGCTGCTTTTCTACAATGTGGTAACATCTTTCTCCATGCCTCCCATTCTCCTGCTCTTCTCCCCAGCTGCAATGGGAGGGGGCTGAGCTGGTTGTCCCCCCCTGTGTTGTCTTGTCTCATTCCAGTGGCAGGAAAAGCAGGGATTGATTTTCAGTGCCAGACACATTCTGGTTTTCCTACCACGAGAAGTATCCTGAAGAGATACTTCACACTGCACAGTCTCAAAGGCAGAGGGTTCATTTTCACAGGCTCAGCTGAATGTTTTGATTCCAGCCCTGTGTTCTGTGCATAACAGGAAGATCTAAAGTCACTCAGAAGGGAATGGGAAGTGTAGCTTTACCTTTTCCAAGCCTCTGCATGTTAAATGTCTCCTGGGTGAAATGCACAGTCCCCTTCTAAGGCTAAGGTTAAGGATCATGGAGAAATGTCTCTGATCTGTCAGAGCGCAGGGAAAATAAACTTCACAGTGAAGTAGATGCAAGCAGAATTCCTTCTGCTGGCTAGGATGCATCAGGGCATGGCCTTTTAAAAAGGATAAAGCTCTAGCAGCAGCTCCCAGCCATCATAGGAGCTGCTTGAGACCAAAACCTGAACTTCCCCCTGGTTTCTTGCCTCCTTACCAGCATGAGCTGCAGCTGATGGCAATTCTGTATATTCATCGGGCAATTCTGTGTGGCACGAGCACGGAACAGAGTCCCCCAAAAGCTGGACAGCAATTGCACCTTCACTTGACAATGTGCACAGACACACAGTGCCAGGGAGGAGCTCACAGTGGGCAGCAGCAGCACCTGTCTGCACATTCCTCCTTGGACTGCACATCCATGAGCAGTGTTTGTCACACACACAGCCTCACCTGGATTTTTGCCACACCGTGGGCTGGCCCTGTTCGTGAGGCTGCAGCAGGAAACTTTCCATTGGTCAATCTTCTAATCAGCAAATTTCTACCTCCCTGTTTGCTTTGCTTCTCCTTCTGCTTCCATTGAGTTTACAAAGGAAAAGGTGC
This sequence comes from Thryothorus ludovicianus, assembly GCA_013397245.1. NCBI lineage: Eukaryota > Metazoa > Chordata > Aves > Passeriformes > Certhiidae > Thryothorus > Thryothorus ludovicianus. The sequence continues at coordinate 39,624 of VZTB01004976.1, forward strand.
AGGAGGAGAGGTGAAAACCCTGGCTGCAGAGCAAGCAAGGCCAGCCATCAAGTGTGATTAACTCCTTGCCTGAGGACCAAACCCATTCTCCATGACTGCAATGAGCCCAGCAATCACCCAGAAGTAGCTCATGGAAATGACTTCCTGGATCCTTTTTTCTGTTCATTGCTCCACTGTTTGACCTATTCAAGCACATGATCTGGGCTTTTACTCCAGCCAAGCCATGAGACAGAAAATGTTTCTGACTATCAGGAGTTCTGAGTTTATTGAGTATTTTCGGTCTTTTTTATTGTTGTTGTTGTTGGGCTTTGTACTTTTACTTGTGTGTAAGAAAACTAGATGCAAAAACTCCTTAGAGAATCAACCATAGACTACATCCTCTGAGTGCATGCAAGGAATAACCTCAACCTAGTGACACTGGTCTCTTTTTTCTAGATGCTGACAAGTAATTTACCAGCATTTCCAGCTCCTATAATGGATACTAATCTGATATATTGTAGATTATCCTGGGTAAACTCTCACCATCCATATTAATAGCCACTCTGGCTGTGATTATTGATCATCCAGCAGGGAGGTGATGCATTGCAAGCACACAGGGCTGGTGCTGATGTATTCAGGAGGTGTTCACCTGGTTAATGGGGTGCATCTCCAAGTGCATCCATCTTTCAATCATTTCAAACAGTGCTTCCTGCAGGGCTGCAGGCTCCCCTCAGGAGTCATCAGACCTTCTGCTTCTCCATCTGACAAGAGATCCCTTCAGACTCCTCTGCCCCGCCACGGAAGGGGAGGGCACCTCCACTCCAAAGATTTAAAAAGGGACCCCTGGACGTGTAGGAAGGAGATCTTGTGACACATCAACTCAAGGAAAGAAGACTGAAGGTTTGTCACCAAGATAAGTATGAAGGTAAGTGAGAATTTTTTGGTGTGTAGCAAACATTTAGTTTGCAATTAATGCTTTTTTTCATGTGAGTGCAATATTTAGGAACTGCAGTGGAGGCTTAAGAAATTTTCCTTAAAAATAACCTGAAATAAATATACACATAGATTTATTATGTGTATTCTTAAAAACTGCATTAAAAATCAATGCCAATAGCACAACCTCTCAAACCCAGGATGAAACGAACCACTGTGAAACATAAAGTTAGATTCTCTGGTGCCCATCACTGCTATCATGAATAACAACATGGTCTGTGTGAACAAGCAGAGGTGCAACTTGTGCAGAGAGGATTCATGCTCAATGCCTCCATTTGCATGTGCTGCATCAGTGAACAAACTCCAAGAATCCAAAAAAACCCTGTCTTGTGACTTGTGTTAATCATGGTTGACATTGAGATGCTAAATTAAAAACATTTTTTCCTTTTTTTTTTTTAACAAAAGGAAGTAGAGATTTTGTCGCTTGGTTTGTTTGTTTGTTTGTTTGTTTGTTTGTTTGTTTGTAATGACAAGTCCCCTCTATTTGCTTGTTGTCTATGGTTTGGTAAAATCAAGGTAGATTTTATACAATCTTTACCCATTGGTTTGTACATTATTCTCATTTCTGGAGGATCTGATGTCCTTTTAAATAGGAGCACTAAAGGTGTTTGTCTTGATGGCAGTTCTCACCAGGATGGAATGGATTTGAGTAAAAATAATAAAGTTCTATTTAACATTAGTCCTCTGATCAGATCAGCGTGCACTAAACACCCTCTGAGCAAGAGGAGGTTTGGCAGCAGCAGGGAACACCTCACATTTAGATGTGAAGCTGAGAGGATGTGCAGATGTGAAAGACTTTTCCTGCTCCTTGTGGTTCTCTGTTGTGCACAGGGGCTGCATAAACTCACAGCATCTGCCCTGGCCCTGCTCCTGGCAGCATCCTTCATCTCCTTCTCCTGGAGTGCCCCTCAGGTGAGCTCAGGCTGGAGCTCAGAGCTTGGTGCCATTAAGTATTTGCACTAATTAGCAGTGGCATGGAATGTTGACATGTCTCTTCTCTCTTTTTTTTTTTATTTTTTTTTATTTTTTTTATTTTTAAATAAAGGCTCATTTCCAGAGGAGAAACTGGACTCCTCAGGCCATGCTTTATTTGAAGGGTGCACGTAAGTCCTGTGCTCTTTCTGTTTTGAGGAGATAATTTTCCCCACTCCTGGGTTATTCCTTGGTTCCACACAAGCAGGGGATCCTGAGGATGCTGTGGGGTAGAAGTTTTGAGGCTTGCAGGGAGGATGTGTTAATTGCATGGTGCTGATTATGTCATGGTCACAACTTTGGTCCCTGTACAGGCCATTCAAAGTTGGGCTCAATGGTCCTGGTGGGTCCTCCCCACTCAGAATATTCTCTAATTCTGTACTTAGAGATTTTGTCCTTCAATCCAAATCATCACATTTAACAGAAATATTAACATGAAAAACTGTATTCTGAACTGTTGATTTAAAATTAAAAGATATCAGGGAGGGCAGGTATTAAGGAACAAAGAAAAAAAGCTCCCTGTAAATTAGAGGAAAAAAAAGAAGGTCATAATCCTGAGAGAAATGCAAAAGGGAGACAATAGGCAATATAAATAAATGCAACACGAAGTAAATATAAGCTCCAAACAACCATAAATATAACTGAAAGTTCTAGTGACATTAATACAATTATTTCTAGTCACAAAAGTGAAGATTGTAACCCCATTTTAAAAATTACTTTTTAAAAATTCTTCCAACTGAATAATGCATTGTGTTACTTCCCTAGAGAGCTTTTCATTATTCTTATTGATGCACAGGAAGCAATGTGACTTTATTTTGTTAGTCTGGGATTTGGGGTGGGACTTTTTCTCCCAGCAAAGAGACTGAAGGCTCTTGACCATATAAAAAATTTTAACAGTCCTTTAGGGAATTATGAATTAGGAATAAAACAAATTTGGGAGTTGTTTTCACCCTTCTCCCACTGCTTTTGTAGAGGGGCGTCGCTTCATCGCAGATGAGAGCCAGAGGAAGGCCCTGTATGACAGAGTGCAGCTTGGTGAGTCCATCATCACAGGGGGATGGAGCCCACCCACCTTCCCCAGGTGATGGGAGAAATCCCTGGAAACGGGAGGGGATTTGTTTTCCTGGAATCATAGCCAAGGAAACAACTAAACCCCTTTTTTTAGTCCCTTCATTCCAACCAGCACATGACAAAGACTGACTTTCCTCTCTGGTGCACCTGAGTGATTTCATTTACATAATTTCCAGACTGACCTGGCTGCTAAGTGGGATTTTTATCAGTGCTTTTGACTTTCTTTTTGCACTGGAAAAATAAAAATCAAATCAAGCTATTAATTGTGCTGAAGCAAAAAATAATAGAAACAGAGAAAATATCAATCCACACTAGGCAATGTTTCTGGAGGGAACAGAATGTTGTAAAATAGTTAGGAATTTACAAATAAGGAAAATGTTCTTTTTACCTTCTGAGGGATTTTGAAATAACCTCTCTTTTAAAAAGATTGCTAATCTCTCTTGTGTCAATTATCAGGCTGGTTTTGTGCAGACAATGTTATAGAGTGAAGGAGACAGTATTTTCTTGTCTTTGAGTCTCTAGTTACAGAAATGATAAAAATGCATAGCAAAGAACAAAGTAAAGAAATGCCATAAGACACTAACAAACCATGCATCTCTCTTTTTTTCATTCTAGAAACACGCAGCCAAAACACAAATCCTTTATCTCTTTCTGAAACTGCTGCACTGTTCCTTACTTCCTTACAGAAAGCACGAGAAGGTAAATGCATGTTTGTCTTACTCTGACTTTTTTTAAAGTGGTTTTTCAGTATTTCATTTACTAGCCATTTAGCATATTAATCTAAAAGGTCTGTTTTGGACTGGGATACTGTCCAACAGAGCACCCTGAATTGGACTGTACATTTACACAGACTACAAAATGAGCCACATAATGACAGCAGGTAAATATCTCTACATTCTGCTTTTAATTTTCTCTTCAGATGTTTTCCAGTTTGAAATTCAAGGGAGTGGCTATTTTTTAATTGAATTTTCCAACCCAAACCTTTACTGGGGTTACTTTTTCTATATAATACTGTTTTATTCCTCCACTGGATTTCGTGCAAAGGCTTAAAAGAGTCCATAAGATCCTCAGGAAAGCAGGAGAGAGACTGTTGGTTTCACATCACCAAGCTGAGACCCTAAACCTTTGCTCTCCATGTCCTCTGTTCTCAAATCTCTCACCACTTCAGCTACCACAGATTTTTTTTTTTTGGAAATAGAGCTGAGGCTCTGTGTTCAGCCCTCTCTCCCCTGACCTGACAGAACTCTGAAAAAAATATATGGAGAGAGAGAAAGGAAGAATTAAAAATGAGCATAGTGCTTTGGACAAAATATATGAGCACTTCTAAAGTTAAATCATTGAAAGTGTAATTTGTGTACTCATAAAATCCTCTGAAGGTGGATTTTTACAAATTTTAGTTGTATTTTCCTGCCTGCTGTTGCTGTAGCGGGGGAGATGGACAGCAATTGTGAAAAAAGGGTGAAATATCTGAGAGAGATAAGCAGAACTGGCAGCTTGTTTGAAAAAAAAAACTATGTGGAATAACATTTCCATCACTGTGGTAAGAAATAACCAGTCAAACCTGGGTAAGCCATGCCCTTGGAGATCAGCTGACCTTAGATTTGACTGAGGGCAATGCACAAATGAAGAACAAATCCATTATTTTCTTCAGCATTATTTTTTTTTTTGCCACATGCTACCCTACCCCTCTGGACACAGTTTGTATTTTTGTTCTTCAGCAAACAGAAAAATTCCTACATTTAAAACCAAGAGCAGATATGATTGTTTTTAGAGATGCTGCCTCTTTTAGCTGAGCAGTCACACTGCACTGAGTCTGTGCCTAAGGCACAGCTGAAGGCTGAAAACTTGGGCTGGCTGAACTTTCCTTTACCTACAAGTGATTTCTCTCCATCGTGTCTTGTCTTACAGTGGAAGAAGAAAGCAGTGATCACCCTGGCTACTTGACAGACAATCTATGGGATTGGTGAAATTATTTAAAATGTCTTTAACATTTGTACAGCTTTGAGCCTGAAAGCATAACTTGTGTCAGTAGAGTGTTTCATCAATTCTCACTGAAGTTCCCAAAGAGTGAGGTGTTTTCAAAGTGAAAATTTAGAATGCAAAGGGATTAAAAGGTACTAGTTCTGATAAAGAAAGCATCTATAAGGTTCCTGCTTTCTTTAGAGCATTTTATACGTCCCATCCAAAATTTAAAATGTTACCATTTTTACCATTTCACCTGAAAAGATGATTAAAACTGTCTTTTTGGACAAATACTTCATCAAAAAGTTATTCAATTGTCATTGGGAAAACTTTTAGTACCTTCCACTTAGCTGAATATTGAAGCTTTTTAAACTCTGATAAAGACAGATTCCATTACCACATCACTGGTGGCCCTCTAGGCTCCTGATGACCAAAAAATTCAGTGAGATATAAAAATGTTCCAGCTATCTATGACTGCAAAGTGATTTTTTGGGGTGTTTTTTGGAGGTATCAGCACAGAGAATAGGCAGCAGCACTTATTGCCCCAGTTCACTCCTGCAGAAATACTCTGAATAATCCTACTGAGCAAGTCCCAGGACATAAAGACAGTTTGGGGACAGGTCTTGCATTATCAGGGCCTCATTAACAATGACTGCATTGTGACTGTATTTTTTTGTTCTTTCTTTCTGAGTTGCACAACTGGAATTATGCATAAATCTGTTAATTATCATTCTGTGCTGATAAGGATGTATTATTTATATAGTTCTGTGATTTTACTGGAAAGCCCTCTGTAGTTCTGATGTAATTAAAGAGTAGCCACATGATTTCTGTGTCCAAGCAACTCTTTTATTTTTTTAACCTTCTACCCTAGTCATGCTCTTCATCTTTTAATGTGAAATTCCCCTGAGCTTTCTCAGAACACTGCTAATTAATTCTAACTCTGAGGTTGCTTCTCCTCTGAAGGAGCAGAGGAATTAGTTTGTTTCATGGGGTTAAAGGGGTTCTCAGTCATTGCTTATAATCTGTATCACTTTATGGAGGAACATAACTGGTGAAATCAAAGTGTCCTGCTTTGTTCATTTTAAAGCACTAATATATCTTCCAACAGCAGTGTTTGTTGTATGACAGAACACATTCATGATGAACTTCACCTCAAGACCAGTGGTGTCCACCAGAACCCTTTCATTAATTTGGTTGCCCTTTGTTTCGAGCATATTTGCAATATCTCAGGAACATCTAAGTGACTTTCCAGCATGTTTTACAGGATCATCAGTCAGTGCTCAGGCAAAAAGTAGCATAGAATCAGAGAACATAATCCTAGGCTGGCCTCGTTTGGAAGGGATCTAAAAGGTCAGCCAGTTCCAAATGCCCTGACATGAGCCAGGACATCTTCGGCTAGAAAAGTGAAAAGTAGAGGGGTTATCCATCCTTTGGTTTATCAGTGTCTTGAAATTTATACACCTCTGCCTGCCCCAGTAATACAGAAAATGTACCCACCCTATTCTCAGCTGACTGATTTTTGTGCCTGTTCCTGATTTAAGGTCTCAAGCTTAAATGATTCTTCACAAATATCATGAAACAGAATAAACCTTGTGTCTTGCTGGGGAGCTGCTTGTGAAACACCAGTAATTTCCATCTGGAAGACAATCCCTTATATAACAGATAGCTGCTACTGAGTTAGTCAGGTGTCAGTAACTGTTGGGAATGTGTGGCATTTAATTTAGGCAATCTGTTGCTGTGGCTGAATGAGAAGCTGTTCCCCCGATGCTATAAATTCAAAATACAGGAGTATTTTGCTGGAGATGAATTGCCTTGTTACTAATGGTGAAACCTGGAATCAAAGCAGAGCTAGCACGAGCCCAAGGTGAGGGGCAGAGGTTGCTTTGGCCACTGAAGGACCTGAATCTGAGAATTCAGAGTAGCCCTGCCTCGAAAGCTGTGCATTTTCTGACACCAGGAGGGTGCTCAAGGCATGTGAGTGTGCTGAAACACACACAGCTTTCCTGCTCTGCAACAGAGCTTTGAAATACAAGCAGTAAATACAGATTCCTTGATTTATGAAAACATCAACTTTCAGTCAATATGTTTATACATGTTCTTTCTTTGGGACTCTCAGCCATTACATCTTTTGACTCTGTAAGGGGAGTCTGATTAGGAGCACTTCTTGGAAAAAACACAAAATGCAGTTGTTCTCCACATAGTGAACTGTGTGAATGAAAATATTTGCAGTATCTTTGCTTTCACCACTTTTAAATTAAAAAATTAGTGGTTAATTACTTTCTAAATGGCTAAAGAAATTGTGACTCTCTAATTTCAAATAAGTTTTTACCATAGAAACCAGGACCTGCCTTCTGAGAATATTCTTTCATGTATCTGAATCAGCTCAAAAATGAAAGTGCAGTTTTAAAACTGATTTTAGGTGGCCAAAAATACAAATAGGCACATTATAACTTTTATTCTAAATGACCTAGAATCAGAACCATGTCATCAAGCATTGGTTAAGTGTTTGAAAGGTAGGAGCCTAACCAAAGGAGGACATCTGGGCCCTCCCTGGGATTGACAGGAAAGGTAAACACCTCCAAAGCTTACACTGTCCTACCCACTGAAAGACAGGCTGAGTAAAGTCCTGGAAATGCCTTTTCTTGAGCAGCATGAGAAACTTTTGATGCACAAACCAGAAAAACAAGAGACTGATCTCCTTCTGAGCATCATGTCAAGATGTGCTTCTGGAGAGCCTGTTCAGGCACTCTGTGCATCTCTAGGAGCTAAAATACTTATAAAAGCTTTCTGTAAGGCGAATAAAATGCTTTTCTTGTGAGGATCAGTTATTCCCCAAGAACTCTGAAGTCTCAGGTGCTTTTCAAAATGATATCTGAAAGTTTTTTAGCACTATTAGTTAGGATTAGGTCTCTTCTAGAAGAAGTGAAATAAGAGTATGGGCTAATAGAAATTATTGATCCTTGAATGTTGTCACATTGGTCTGTGGCTTCTTGTCTGCAGGGGAAGGTGCTATGCAAAGAAATTTTGTCATTCACTTTAACCATTAATTCACATTAATTTCCTCCCAAACCAGTTTGTTAACCAACTTAATATCTACAACAAGATGAAAATAAAAGAGACATACCAGAGGAATCAGAAAATAAACGGTCTGCTGTTTATTGTGGGTCAAAATGACCTCAGAAAGATGACTTCGTTTGTCTCTAAAATTCAAATGCCCACTGCATAAGACTTTATATTGTTCCACAGGAAGTATGTTTTACCACTAGATCAAGACACTTCTGTGTGCTGTAAAAAAGTCTTTTAAATTATGTAAGCTTACAATAAACAGCATCAGGAAAAAGAAAGACCATTTTCTTTTCAGTATATCATTTTGAACTCTTCCAATATTTCTCCAGTGTAACACTTTTTTTTCCTTCTAATTTTTTGAGCCCTGGTATAAAGTTCATGTTAATTTAGGAGGGGAAAAGGGGAAACATAAATGAAATAAGAATTCCTTTGGGATACCCAAAGTGTAGCTATTTGTCTAGACTATGATTAATAGATGATTCCACAGACAAAATTATGATCTGCAGTTTGTATAAGCTCCTGAGGGGATTGTCTCATTCTCTAGTTTTATTAAGCCTGAAAAATCTCTTCTACCTCAAAGGGGCACAAAAAAATTGTCATTTAAACTACTTTCAAGATGAAACAATATTAGGCTTTCCAAAAGCTCAAGTAACATTTAAAGTTCCCCTAATTATATCACACTGTCCTTAACACAAAGCTTGCCAAGCCTACAGGAGAAACTGTTGAGTGGATGGGGAGCAATGCCAGGGTGAGAGCAACGAGTTCAGTTCCTGTATTCTCCATGCTGCTTCTTTTTTCCTTGTGGCAAGGCTCCAAGGGAAAAGGGGGACTTGATGTTCTGCCTATCCCTTTCAGCTTCCTCTTCCTCGTCGTATCTCTCGTCCTCATCCTCGTCCTCAGCTTCGCTGTGGTGAGGGCTGGAATGCTGGGAGGCAGAGGGCGATGGTGGCACGGATGAAGGCCTGGGGTACCTGAAACCTTCCGTCTGGCAGAGAGACAAGCAAGTTGAGTTTACTAATTGAGTTCCTCGATTGGTTTTATACAGAAACTTAAGGCTGTCATGACTTCAGAGCAAGCCAGTAGTCAGATGTAAGCAAGGCCTGCCCTGAACTCTAAAATCAAGCTCCCTTCAGTCCTCCTCTGCCAGTAAGTACACACTTGTATGACAGAGATGTTTACCCTGTGCCATAAACAACACGCTGCCCTTCCAGCACTGCTTTTTGCAACAAGTGGCTATCTATACTGAGCCTTAGAACAATCAGCACAATGCAAATCTTTCTGTGCTCTATAGTCAGAATATGCTTACTGAAATTCAGGCTTCAATCTGAACACTCAAAACAGTTTTTCAGTTATAATGTCATAGTGTCAGCATCTGCAAAACCAGAACCCAGCAAGGGGTTTTGGTGTGAACCTCCTCTCTCTTGACTAACAAAATAAAGAGTTGCTCTTTGGAGGTTTGGTTTCAAGTAATATTCTTCTGAGCAGCCTCTCCTCTCAAATTGGTACTAATCTGGACTAGGCAAGAACTGCTTGAAGGTTTGCCTTTCAGCTGACCCCTTGCAGCTCCAGCCAACATTCCATGTTCAGATGAAGGCAACACCTTGCCTTGCTTTGACTGGAATATCCTTTCCCAACTCTTCTCTCTTTGGTTGGTGCAGAACATCTCCATGGCATTTAGCAGAGGCAAAAATTAGAAGCTGCCCCTCCCAACCAAGAGGAATTTCAAGGGCCAGTTCCTCAGCTGGTCCAAAGTGGCATAGCCCCATCCAGCTCTGCCCAAATCATCTGAAGATCTGTTCCTGTGTCACACCTGGTAACCCCTGTGTTTGGATCTGGTACCAGCAGGTTGTGGTTTCACCCCAGTCAGGAACTCAGCCCCACATGGCCTCAGCTGGCTCCGTCCTGGAGGGGCTGAGGAGAGAATCAAAAGGGGGAAAGTGGGAAAGCTCATGGGCTAGATTCAGACAGTTTAGTAGGGAAGGCAAAGGCTGAGCACACAAGCAAAGCCAATCCAGGAATTCATTCCCATGGGAAAGAAGGTGTTCAGCTACCCCCAGAAGTGCAGGGCCCCATCACAGGCAACATTTACTTGAAAAGACAAACATCCCTTCTCTTCTCCTCTCCCTCATACTCTTCCTCTCTCTCCTTGTAAAGCAGTTAAAATTAACTTATCTCCAAAAAAAGACTTTACCTTTGGTGGAGCACTTGGTTCCATCTCAAATTTATCTGGGAATGTTCTGCTGAGGGCCAAGTGTCTGGCGTGCTTGTAATACTGCAACAATACAGAGAAACCATTACAAATCATAGAAATCTTGGGTAGACTTAAGCAAGGGGAGAAAAGGAACATAAAATGAGTATCTTCTAAAAGAAAGTGCTGAACAAAGGCTAAACTGTGTTTTCAGACAAGCAGAATCCAGCCGATATCAGTGCCTGTACTGTGAAGTGATGAGCCACTCATGACAGATTCACACCAAAGAAGTCTGGAACACAATCTGAATAAGGTGCCTTTAAGATGCATTAAGATGGAAACTAGGACTTATCTTGGTCACTGTAGTTCCTATTGAGTGACAGGTAGCCCTCAGGAAAGAATTGTGTGGTTTTTTAACAAGGAAAATTTACATCTTTGTGTGCATAAGTATTATACACGAGTTTTAGAGTGATTCAAAGTCACTTTGGACTGCACAGAAGCATGTGTAACAGTGACAGAGAAGTAACATTTATGAGTTCACTGATGCCTGGTATTTAAGAATTTGACAAAAATATTTTTAGATCCACTGTATTCCCGAGTTTGCAGCACATGCACAGAAAAAAATAGCTTGTTATATCTTATGCAGTGTTGGGAACCACATAAATACTAAAGTTCTCACACAGGTATCAGAGCAGGAAAAGGTCTGAAATAGTTACAAAACTCATATCAGAAGTGCATCCACTTCTTTATTCCTGTGGACTTGAGAACAATACTTTGCCACTTGTCTTCTTAATAGGTGCTTTCTGTGTCAAATTAAAAACACTATTTTGCATTTAAAGCACAGAGGTAGTTAAGGAGGGTTGAGGAACCACAGGGCCCATCATGAAGGATGGGAAGGATTTTTGAAAGTGTCCAGATGACTTTGGAACACAAATCCTCCTTAGCGTAGGCGTTGCCAGCAACACCAGATTTTTATTTAGTTGTGTTTAGCACCAGACAAGCTCTGGTGGTGAGACTGGATTCTGCTCTGCCCTATTCAGTCCCTCTGCCACTGGAGCACGGAGGGAATTACACCGAAAAGTGCAGGCTCTGCCTTGAGCCCCTTTGAGAGGGGCATTCCAGCACAGGGCTGTGTCCTCGCGTTGCAGCAGCGTGCTGAAGGCTCTGGCTGAGCCCGTGAGCCTGGAGTTTTCAATGCCTCTCTGCCACGCACCCTGCCCAGGTATTTCCAGTCCAGCAGGTCGGAGAGGCGCTCGGTGCGGTTCCTCTGGATGATCCTCTGGCGCCGGTTCTGCTGGCAGAAGCCGTACAGGAACTGGGTCAGCTGGTTGCACGACTCGTCCGGCGAGCGGAACCTCCTGTCCACGATGTAGATCCCTGAGGGACACAAGAAAGGCCCAGGTGAGCGGGACCAAAGATGGGATCTGACCTCCTACCCTTCCAACCTACCATCTGTCACCCAGCCTTACACATGTTACATGCAGTATATCCTTTCTAATGCCAAAGGCAGCTGCAGCTGGCACATTTGTTACCGTTCTGATGGGATCAAGAGATAAAGAGGAATATGCAATTTTTTTAAAACTTTAATTTTCATTATTTTTCAGGCTAAAATTCAGCAAATTCTTCAAAACTCAGAGGCTTTGTTGCTGCTGTGTAAGTATGCCCAAAAGGGTTCAAGTTTCTGAGTAAAGACATAGCATTTTTCTCTCCCATAATTTTTAAAATATTGACTTAAAGATAACATAATCAATCTAGTGCTATCCTAGCTTGCTGTAGAATTCACAAGTGTGCATGGCCAGAATCAGGCTGTAGGAGAGAGGCTGTGTTTTCTGTAGAAATACAAGTGTTTCCATAGAGACAGCTAACTCACATACATCATTCAACAGACAATTCTGGCAGAGAGAGGGCAGAGGTAAGCTTTGCCTCTACATTGCTGAGATTAATGCTTTATTTTTGACACCCTCCTTACACCAGGGTGCTGGGAAGAAGAGGCTACCAGACCTTGCAGCTCTCTCAATGGACATGACATGCAAAACTACCTTAATGAAGTGCCAGGAGTCAGCAGAGTAATTTATATCAATTCACATCTATGTTTTGGCAGAGAAGAGAAAGTGACCTGTGTTCTGCGGTCTTTCTGGAGAGTCTCAAAGACATGTCCACCCAGGCAGGTGTATCTATATTTTGTATCTGGCTCTAACTCTTGCCCCTAGGTCGGGCAAAGGTGGCACCAGTATGGGGCTGTCACTGCCTGATTGTGGAAACAATCCCAGGTACTTGGAAAGAGGCCCTAGTTTGGGAACACACTCAATATCCACAGAACCATAGAATTATGGAATGGTTCGGGCTGGAAGGGGCCTTAATGACCATCAGGTCCCAGACCCTGTCATGGGCAGGGACACCTTCCACTGTCTCAGGTGGCTCAGAGCTATATCCAGCCTGGCCTTGGGCACTGTTAGCCCTGGCTAAGCATGGAGGAAAGGACTGGGAGGGCTGTGCCTTGCTCTCTACTTTGGGGAGGCCACAGCTTTAGTGGCAACTGCACCAGTTGGAAAACAGGGATAATCAACCCTAAAAGAAGGATCTACTGAGGGAGAGAATGACTCAAGAGGCATCTTTTGAAGGGCATATCAGGCATTGGAACTCCAGTCATGAACTATTTGTAAACCTTCTGGAGCAGATCATTATTTGGAGTAGATTGCTTGTATTTCCTTGGCACTTTTTCTCTTTTTTTTTTTTCTTTTGAAGTGTACATGGTAACCTAATGTTTGCTTGGGGAGGGTCATGTCACTGGTCTCAAAGACCCAGACTATTAAGAGAAGCAGACTTCCCCTTCTTCTTTGGAAGACTCAGAGTGTTATAATGCAACCAGAGGCACTAAAGGGAAGTGCTGGGAGACTCTAGACTGATACGAGCAGTGATGAATTTGGAAGTATACAGCAGACAAAAGGTTAAAGTGGGGAAACAAAAAATAACCTGGAAAGGATTTGGATAAATATGAAAGCTGAAATCACTTATCCAACTTAACAAGATATTCAGAGCTTTGAATATATTCCCTCAATGAATTTCCTTGTCCTGGAGAAACACGAATTTGAGGAGTAACAGCATGGTTGCTGTGCTTTTTGCTTTCCTAACTCAGAGGTGATATTTTGATATGCTGTTAAAGTTTTTACCATAAGCTTCTGGGTCAGCAACATGTTCCTGCATGAAACAGCCAAATCCAGAGAGGTTTGTGGTTACACTGGGAATGCCCATCACAGTACACTCAGCTGCAGAAAGAAAAAGGCAAAAAGGTTTTCAGGGCAATACACCTGCAATGGCTTCACCTCAAGAGAAAAAAAAACCCCAAACAGGCAGACAGAAAGTCCCATAACATTAGAGCTACTCTGAAAATGTCAAGAGAAAATTATAATAATGCTTTGTTGTGGATTATGGGAAAGAAATATAAAAATAAAATTTAAACACAAAATTCACTCTGTGTTTGCAAACATATATTTGAATTTCAGAGCACTTAAACGAAAAAATTTCTGGGAGTGCAGCTTTGAAACCCCAATATACGGTCAGGACTATTTGGATTTTAAATTGAGCCTAATGTACACCTATGTTCATTAGTTGTTCACAACTCTTTGCAAAATTGAATCTCTTAGGAACAGGAAGATATCAAAGCCGGGATTTTGATGAGCTGCTAACAGGTCTCTATATCAAGATTAAAATCCAACAAAAAAAACAAAATAAAAAGCCCACCCCAAAACAACAAACCCCATCATTAACTCAGGACTGCATTCACAGTAGAAGTGGAACTAGTTTTATAGAATCAGAAAATATATGCATTTTTTGTAGTTTTTGCTGTCACAGCCATGAGTAATGATAACTGCTTACCCTCCTTGAAGAGTTTTTGCCAAAGACCCTAAGCCTAACCTAAACCAGCATGCAAACTCTAGTCTTACAAAAGTGCAAAGACATTTACATGGCCTTCATTCATATGATAATAAACATAGTATCTATAAAATAGTTGTAAACATACTTTAAAAAAACACTCTTTGTTTCTGGGAGACATAAATGAGTATTGACAAAGAAAATATTTTAATTCAGAATCTATATGTCCTCTGCATTTTTTAGAAATTTTCAGTTAATTCAATGAGATTCACTACCACTGCATGTACTTCTGGTAAATAACTCAGCTATGGTATTACATAATTCTCTCAAACATGTTATCTTGAATTACATCCACTGAACTACGTCAGCTGGCAGCATCAGATTTCTTGTCTTGCTTTTTTTTAATTTCTGCACAGGTTCTTTTAAAATCCTTCAACCAAAAATTAAGTTTTTCAAATTGTTCTAAAGCCACAGAAAATCAAAAGATTACACATTAATATGGGAAAGAGTCCAGTGCAGGGACAATTTTGCCAGCAGAGGAAATGACCTTTGTATGGCAGAGGAAACAGAGTCTAAAGAGTTTTTTCAGCACTCCAGAAGGAACTGGCTGCATAAACAGAATGGGTGTACATCTTTCCACACTAGTTGAGGATACAGTATTCCTACCTGGAGTGTAGCCCCAGGGTTCATAGTAAGATGGGAACACACCAAGGTGGCAGCCTCTAACAAACTCCTCATAGTCCAAGGGCAGCAAGGGGCTCGTTGAAGAAAGAAACTCTGGATGTAGGATCACCTGGATATTCAAAATTTATGTAAGAGGTGAAAGAAAACCATCACTGATATATTTCAATTATCAATAAGCTTAGACAACTTATGCACCCTGGCCTTTCTCTAAGTATCTGGACAAGACCTCCTTTGACCATCTCTTTGACCCACTTCTCACTCTACAGTGCATCCTGCCTGTGTTCATTCTTGTCCTGGAAATAGCACTGATAATGAACCCTTTTTTTACTGGACAGGTATTTAGCTTTATCCTTCATCAAGGAGGCACACATGTATTGAGAATTAGGCCTAAGATTGTGGCATTTAGCAAGATTTGGTCTGTTCTGCAAAGATACAGAGGATTTACAAAGGCCTGGAGTGACAGAACCAGGGGCAATGGCTTCACACTGACAGAGGGGAGATTTAGATGGGATATGAGGAAGAAATTGTTCCCTGTGAGGGTGGTGAGGCCCTGGCACAGGGTGCCCAGAGAAGCTGTGGCTGTCCCTGGATCCCTGGCAGTGTCCAAGGCCAGGCTGGATGGGGCTCTGAGCACCCTGGGATAGTGGAAGGTGTCCCTGCCCATGGCAGGGGTTGGAAGGAGATGATCTCTAAGGTCCCTTCCAACCCAAACCATTCCATGATTTTGCTGGGATGTCTCATTAGGAGGAGGCTTCAGGCAGACACAGCACTTCTGAGCTTCACAGCTCAGAAATCCCCCAAAATTAAGGAATGTTCACTGTACTCAACAGGTCTCCCAAGAACAGAGGGAATTTTGAAAGCAGACACATTACAGTCCTGTCACCACAAACCTGTGCCTAGGCCAATTAATCTTGCTGAAAGACAACTCTAAAGACCAAAGTTAATTTATCTGCATGACTCTGCAGAGCTTGGGGTTACTGCCCCTATCTGCTGCTTAGCTGAGAAGTGCCTTGTATGTGGTGCCCAAGTCAGCTTCAGGAGGAAGAAATGTGAGGGAATGGTTTAAACTGCTCTGGGTTTATTTCCCTGCATGAACATACCACAGCCGTTGTCCCTTGGAATATGGAAAAAGGGATAAAAGGATATGCTTTCATCCCTTCTTAATAAGATTGTCATGCTACTCACTTGAGTAAACAAATGAATGTACTCAAGCAGTTAATGAGCTGTAAACTCATTTTGCAAGCTTAGTTGATCCCAGTGATTCACTGGAATTGCTGAGGGTATTTTTTACATGCCAGCTGTGTCTGCCTGGATATGTTATACCTCTCTCAAAATTACTTTCAATTTGAAGTTTACATAATTTCTTTTTAAATCATATTCAGCTCATTAAGTATTAAGTCTGTTCATGCAGGAGGTAATTTTTCAGTGGTAATGACAAATTTTTACAAACTTGACATCTGCTGAGAAGCAGAAGGCGATGTCTGCTGTGTTATATGTTATCTATTCTGTAATGCCTTCAAGCAGTTAATTGAGGTATTTTTTTACTACATTTGTACACAGTGCATCCTTCCCCCCTACTTTTGTTACATCTCATGTATTATTACCATATTATGATCCCAGAATTCGAGTTAATGTTCATATGTTAAGACAGGAAGAAGCAACTAGGAAGGTGTAAGAAAATATTTACTCAGTATGGCCATGGGTTTAAAAAGAAACTGAGAATAAGTGATATGTCATCGTTAGAGATACCCTGGATCTGGCTTTAAAGAAAAGGTTTGGAAGACGAAGAATTTGCAATTTTAGGTTCAGCTTTGATGAGACAGATGTTGACATAGTCATAGTTAGAATGTCAGAGATTGCCAGAAAAAAAACAACTCTGGCAGACCTGTGAAAGCAGGAGCTGTTCATTTCTGTGTTTTGAGAAGGCAAATATGGAAGTAAGGAAAGGATTTATTGGCATAAGTTTAGTTTCAACAGATAAAGCAAACATGAGCATGGTATGAACAGGAATTCTTTCTGCTCAGGATCAAAGCCCTGGTTAACATTTTACAGAAAATGCTGGGCAGCAGGGTGTTGCTCTTAAGAGATGAATCAATACTCCAGGAAAGTCTGTGCTCAAACCTTGGACCTCCAGCTTTAAGCAAGCAAATCTCTGTCAGAGTTTTCTATCTGGGTGCAAATGACCCATGGCACTTTCTTGATTTCAGGAGTAGCAGCTCCTCCCTCATTCAGTGCAGGAGATAGCAACGAAAGCAACTCCCTAACCTCAGACTTCTAACTTGAAATTAGCTTGGCTGAACAGCGCCTGAGGATCTCTTTGCAGTGACAAGTTGTTACTCCTAGAAAGGGAGGAAGAGAGGAGAAGTACTCCAGCAGTATAATACCACCTATCAAGAATTTGACTGCAGTCCCTGTGCTAATGATGCAGACTGTGAGTGTTCAAAGTGTAGGAGACTGTTGGTGCCTGGGAATGGGTACGACGGATGGAGACGAGAGATTTCTGAAGCTGGGTCCTGGAACTTAGAGTTTATTACCAAGGGCCTGGGTGCAAGGGCCTTGCTGGGAGCTGCCATTTGCAGCTCAGAGCAGGCCCGGGAGGGAGATAGCAAGAGAACAAAAGACTCAAGAGCAAGAGCTAAGAGCAGATAAGAGCAGCAAGAGAGAGAGCAGGAGCAAGAGCAAGAGAGCAAGATTCTTGTTACAATGCAATAAATTCTCTTCTCTTCTATGTTGAATATTCTAATTTCCACTAACCAATCTATTACAAGATACAAGTCCTATGGCATTTAAATACAACCTATAAGAATCCTTACATTACCATACTTATCAGCAAGCAGAGGGTCTTGCTTATCTAAACAAGAGGGGATTACTTTCAGCTGGACAGACTTTCAGCTTTTCAGTTGTTCAGTAACTAAGGTTTGGTATGCCAAATGTTGCTTTCATTTCAATCTCGCTTACAGTTCCCATACTCTTAAAATCTTTTGTCAGGCAATCATATTTATAAGGCTTTCCTGTTTCATTTTCCCCAACACAAAGAAACCCCATTCTGTATCCAACCCGAGGTGGCCGGCGCGCACCTTCACGCGGTCTGTGCGGTTGTTGAACAGCCCAATGCGCCGGATGGTGTTGAGGATTGGGTCGTTGCTGTCGTCAATCATGTTGTGGGTGGTCACTGGAGGCAGAGAGTGTCTCTGAACACAGAAAAGGCAATCCATAAATCAGGCAAACCCTTGGCAAGCAACCCTTTCTCAGCCTACTGGGAGACATTGGCAGATTTTGTAGTTGATGTCAATAAGCTTCATCTATCTCAAAATAAATTAATTTCTACTAACTTTTAGAAGGGCCCACCATTTAATTTTGAAGACTTTTACTCAACGTTGTACCTCTTTAGAGTTTTATTTCACGTATTTAATAAAATTGGAAAAATCCAGGCTCGGGAACAACTCAAAGCTTGTTTAGTTCAGAATTAAAAAAAAATAGGAATGCACATGACTGAAGGAATATCCATGGACTCTCCAAAAGATTAGACTGGGTCATACTCTCATTAAAAACAATCAGAGCTGATTTTCAGTGTTACTGATGAGAAGTATATTTGCTGGAAACTTCCTCCCAAAGCACACATATTGCTATATGCCATATGCAATCCTTTGACATTAACACATTCATTATTTAGATGTTTATACAAATAAAATATTTGCTGACCTGAGTTGAAAAGATGGCTCTTTTCATAATGCTTATGTCATCTCGGTCAAGAATCTTGTTCAAGTCTGGGATTTCTCCTCTGCAAAGAAAACACACAAGCAATTTTGCCAAATGACTTGTTGCCCTTTTTGTAAAGAAAATGAAGAAATGGCCAGCAAAGTCTGAAGTTTGCTGATATCAACATGAACATTTCTTTTGTTTTCATGGCCCTTCTATATTCTCTATATTGTGTTCTCTCATATACTTGCTGCTCTGTCGATTAGCTTTTGATAAAAAGCTATTTTTTAAATAGGTTTTTTCTGGTTTTTGGACGCAGCTTGTTTTAACTGATGTTCCAGTCATCTGTCATCCAGAAACACCTGTGCTTTGGGTCATTTGATTCCAACTGTCTTCTGAAATGATGTGAGTGAATCACTAACACATTTTGTTTTGTCTCTGGTGCTTTTTTAAGCTGAAGTAACTTGTTTTTGACAGTGGATAAGCCTTCGCGTTACTTAGACATTCCCTGTGTCCCTTAGGACTCTTTCCACCACAGGCTGCTGATACCTTTATGTTTTCCTCTGTGTTTGTCTGTTAAACAAGTGTCGTCTTTATGGTCCCATATCTTTCTACCATGCCCTCCTAATGGGTGTCAAAAATTCCTTAAACAAAGAGCAGAAGCACAGAAACAGCAGAATTAGAGTCACCTGAACCTGAGGCTCTGCAAGGCAGAGCAAAGCAACTTATTCACTCACTTCAGCAAGGCGTTGTAGAGTTTCCTTCCAAACTTTTCTTTCACAGCTTGTGCAGTGTCCCTAGGAAGATAAATAAATATATTTATAAACCAGGAGAATCCAGGACAAAGACAGTGTAAAAGAGATTCCTGCTGTTGGAAATTAAACTGATATACTGATGGAACCACGGGTGCAGAGGCAGAGAGATGTCTGGTTCTCAAAGCTCTTTTCTCCAGCCAGCAGTTGTGCTGATGGATTCCAGCAGAGCTGAGGATTCAACCTGCACCTACAGATGGGTGCACTGGGAAAGCCAGGGGCAGGCTTTGCCAGGGATTCCTTTTAACCCTCTTCTCTGATCAGCAGACCACATGTCAGCTGTGAAAAAAAAAACATATATCTGACCCTAGGTACCATAACATGATAATTAATAATGGACAAAGATCTCCAACTTCTCTTGACCTAGAAGAGAGATGTAAGATATAAGACTTAAACATATAGGGATTTTGAAAGCAAACTTCCTCCTTCACTTTCTGCCCTATTTCCCAACTCAAAACAAGTGTTAGACTAAAAGGTAGTTTGTCTTAATTAGTTTGCAAAAGAAAAAATTTCCTGAAAAGCTCAGGTCAAGTTTTAAGCCATTAATGAGACCTGTGTCAGACAAATGTTATATTTTAGCTAAGGAAGCCACTGTTCCACATGCAAAGAGTAATTTTTATTATTCTGCCAGTGGCAGAAAGTTCTGCTGTCAAAACAGCAAATGCACTCTAAATTTGAGTAAATCTACTGTGAGTAAAGTTCCACTTCACAGAGTCTTTCCTGCCTTTCTGATTTCTACTTAGACTTTAGGTTAAGATGAAACTTGCCTAGTAAAATCCTAAACTTTACCAAGCTGGGAATCCACATAGAGAGAGGTGGTCTCTCCCAGCTCACACAGACACAAGAGTGGATGAGTAAATTTTGAGTGAGTTGTAAAGCAGCCAAATGTCAAGCCACACTGATCCAAACCACAGCAGAATAGTTCCCACATAACTATACTTTCATAGATTGCCATACACAATATTTATAACTCAACCCAGGTGGGACAGACTGCTTTTACAGAAGCAGAGGAAAAGAAGGATTTTATACCCTGAGTCAGCCATCATGTATTAATTTGTAAGTGTTGTATTCATTTATAAGTGCCAACCTCTTCTTGTCTTTGATTTCTGTGGCATCCTGAAAATCAAATATTATTATGTAATACTGCTAGCAGGTGGGTTTATCCTGGAGTTCAGATTATGACCATGATAATAGTGCTGCATAAAGTCATGCAGAGGATCTTCTGCTTTTCACAGAGAAGAACAGCTGAAAGCTGTTCCTATACAGCTGATCCTATACAGAACCACACAGCAGTTAAAGTGAAGTAAAGGTTAATCCTGCTCCCAGCTTTGCTTTTTTGTTTGAAAAGTTGCAAAATGAGTGGGGCTGTGACAATTTTCCCCTTACAGCTTCAAGTTTCACTGCTTGTTTATGGCCACTGCTTGTTGTAGTCCATATAGAAAATTATAGACAATTGTTATCAACAGCTGATCTGCTGGATCACACAGTGCAATTTCCATATTCCTCAATAAAAGCAGATGTATAATTGATTTCTTTTCCCCACAGAGAATCTCAGGGTGAAAAATGAGCAGGTAGTTTATTTTGTGGGAAATCTATGGCACATCCAAAGAGAGTACCAGAAACAGCCAGGAGCCAGCCAGAACACTGGATTTCCTTGAGCATTTGACTTTGTTGCTGCAAAACAAGTACTACTCACTACTAGAATAGCAAAGCATGTTAACGAAAAATAACTTTGGACAAAAAAAAAAAAAAGAAAACTAAAAGGAAAAATATTTGACCTTATTTATCTTTCCCATCTTTTTCATCCCTGAAATACATTCTAGTTACCCACAATCCTCAGTTTTAGCAAAAAGAAGGAGCATTATTCTCTAGCAGAGACTTTTGCATCAGACTGCACCAGGGTGGGAATGACAATTACCAGAGCTGCTTCCGGACTGCTTGTCCTTTCAAGGTTTCCACATTGAAATTGTTGGTCTTTGCTGGCATGATGAAGAACACAACAACTGTAACATCAGTCTTGTGAACCTACGTGATAAGAAATGGAGAGGAATTTAAGGGAAAAAAAAAATCTTATACTAGGTTCCACAGCCAACTTTAAGAATTAGCCACAGGAAACACCAAATGCACTTTAGTTTTCAAGGAAGGCTCAGCTCTTGTAGCTCTTGCTACAAATGAAGTTTTGTCAAATCAGAGGTCAAGACAGAGATGTCACCCAGTTTCAATTTGGGCAATCAGATCTTCCTGAGCTCTAATGGTTTAGAGAACATGGCTTTGGATGTGCAGATAAACTGCAGAAAAATAAAAGTCCTACACACTTTCTCACCTGACACAAACTGTGCTGGCTTGAAGGAGTGAGTGTTTGGTTTATTATCTGAGTGAGGTATGCCTAGGCATGAGATGAGGAATTCCTACAGCAGGAAGTGTATGGGCAAAGAGCCTGCCAGACACACAAAAAGCCACCAGTAACTTCTTGCTCATCTCTCCTATCCAGCTACTTCAAAGGCAGAAAGCACTTGCTGTAAATTCTGACCCTTTATTTCTAGATGGTTTCACTTGCTAGTTTCTCCTGTGCATGAACAAGGTTCAAAATACCAGGTCCATTCATTGCTGCATGAATGAGGTTTTACTCCTCTCAGCAACTGTTTAATGAAAAGCTAAGGTGAACTCTGTTCAGAGCTGTAAAAATTAAATTACTTTGAACTGCTTCCATTTCAAATTTTAAAGACACAAACATGCTGTTAGTGTGCTTTCTCTCAGACTGACAGAGGGAAATGGATAGTACAAAATCTATGGGAGTCATCTATCATGTTAATATTAATGTTCTTCCCTTCCCTCTCTTCAAAGAAGGTTCCAAGTCCATCATGCCATGATCCCAGCGTGCATTAACAATGTGTCCCAACACTCACATTCTATTTCCAAAATTTTAGTAAGGTTTTCAAGCAGCAGAGGAAAACATCTCTATAAAATAAAACAATTCCATGCAACTGTAAGCACTTTTTAGGTTCAGGCACGCCACTGGGACTTGTTTAGGAAGTACCACAATTTCCAGATTCGTAATTAGTACAGGTAGTGTGCTACTCCCCATGGAATTACCCCTTGAAATAATTACAGAGCAAGTGTTAGAACAGTTAATCAGATGCTGGCATCCATACTAGAAGAATAATGCAATAAATCCAGACTCAGCTTATGGGAGAAGCAACAGTACACTGTTCTACAGAGCCTGGGAAAACTATCCTCAGCTTCCTTTAATTTCCATCAGCCTTGTTTGCCATGGATGTCATCAGGAAGAACTTCACAGAAAGGGTGATCAGGCAATGGAAGGGGCTGCCCAACGAGGTGATGGAGTCACCCTCCCTGGAAGAGCTCAATAAACAACTGCACATGGCTCTTAGTGCCATAGTCTAATTGACAAACTGGTGACTGACCAAAGGTTGGACTCAATGATCTTGGAAGTCTTTTCCAACCTTTAAGATTTTATGATTCTATGATATAAATCATTAGCTGCAGTAAGATATTGCTGCAGTAATTGCTCAGGCAATCATCTCCCTCTTATCCCACAAGATTTCCAGGTTACCAGCATTCACAGTAACAGCCAAGTAAATGCCACTAACAGGCAGCTGATGTTGCACAGCACTGCCAAACAGCTGACTTCTGTTGTGGAAGAAGTACTTCAGTTCAGTGAGGTAATCTGTGTGAATGAAGGGATTAAGAATTTCCGGAAAATTCAGAGGCTCTAAATGGTATAGAAGGTGATGGCAAAATAAATGTACTTAGGGCTTTGAACATTAGTGATCCTTTCATCTCTGCTGACACTGCAATATCATAATTTTTATCCAGATTTTCTGTATCATTCAACTGATAAGAGTACAAAAGACAAGAGTTCTAGGACAACAGCTAATTGATCCTTGCCAGATGATTGAAAACCAATTAGCATTTTTTCTGGATTTTACTTTCAATATACCAGCCTTTGAGACACATCTGGAAACATTTTCAATGCCCTCACTGTCGGTGGTAAGGGCTTTGCTCTGAGATTTTTAACAAGGCCTTGCTCTTATCTTCTTTGGAGTACTCCATAAAGGCATTTAGAAATATTGCATTCATTTGTAGCTGAGGAAACAGAACCATGGAGAACTGAGTGGCTTCCCATTGCTTTGCACCAGGCCACTGTCACTCTGAATTTTAATGCAGCATTCTCATCCAGTGGGGTAGTAGTACACAGAGATTTAAAAGATCATGATCAGGTCCTAATGAATTAAGTAATTTGCTTAAAAGGATGTTTTCAAAAAAGCAGCTTTAAAGGCTTTTATTTCCATTATAATATGTAAACCATCAGGGTAAACTCTAGAATACTATTTTCATTCCTCCTCTCTAAAAACCAAGAAGGCAACCATGGATTAACTTCTTAAACTATGTAATCAATTATTTTTAAACTGTCTGAAATCATCATATATTCTGATGGTTCAGGAAGAGAGCCCTATGAAAACTGTGACTATCCCATAATTTCTTTCCTATAAACCAGAGTACTGAAAGGGAATTCTTGCAGGTGATTTCCATGGTATGGTCAGTTTGAACATAAGCTCTATGCTTTCAACAGCTGCGTAAGCTTTCTTACCCTCAGCAAAAAGTTTAATCTTGATAATGCTTCTAGAAACATATCAGCTCCTTTGTTGGAAAACTCATATCTCCCAGCAATGAAGAAAAACAAGGTCCTGTCAAGATCAAAATCTAGGTGGCTGAAAGCAAGAAAACAGACAAGAACAAAGTATTTCTCAAGATACAATCAAACAAAACACACAACAGCTTTCTATTCTGGAGGAACTTATTATCCCAAGAGAAAAATGAAAGTGAGGCTTCTTTGCTGTGCTTTAAATTGACTATCTTAATCTGACAAACAGCATCTTGGGTAAATAACAAACATATCAAGATATGCTGTCTGATATCACAATCTGTTAAGTACAGTCAGATATGGTGTCTAAAATTCCCTTAGCTTCTGACTTAGAAATCCCAGACAGATATTTGAATAAGCTGGTTTCAACATTTCCACTCCTCTATGAAGTACTTGTTAATCCTCCTGCTTTGGTTCTTGCTTTAAATAGTGTTGGACAAGCGTTGCTAATTTTTTAAAAGTAAAAGCATACCCATAGAAATGACCTCGAATGAACTCTTGGATCCTAGCCTTGTACATGGAATGCAAATTCTGAAACTCATGCATTGCTGAAAATTTCTTAATGTTCAAGCCATTTGGGGTGACAACATCTGGAAAAGCAGAGAAAAGGCAGAGGTAGACATCTTCAGAGTCAGAGAAATCTTTAAGGAAAGAACCAATGTGTCTCTCAGGTTCATGTGAACAGGTTATGTCTTTATGGTACTCGGGGAGGGAACAGCACTGCCTCCACAAAGCTCTTGCACGTGGCTCTCCACTGTCTGCAGCATCAAAGCAGCTCTCACCTGTCCTCAGCACTGGGTAAACCCTGCCCTTTTGTCCTGTCAGGACTCCAGTAATGTCCCTGTTGAGCCATAAGTTTGTTGTGCAACTTGCCCTTTACCTCTTTATCCTTGATATCACTGTTGCTCTATCACTATAGATTGAGAGCCCTTGGAGGCAGAAACTGTGCTATGCCCCTGTTTACTGCATGGCACAAGAGATATTCATTCCATCAAAACTTTCGAGGATTTATCAAAGAAGGGAGCATATAAGAAACCTTTATGAAGCAGCTTCTTTCCAGTAATCAGTTGCATTTCTCCTGAAAACAACCACAGAATAGTACACTTCACATTTTTACTGCTGCTCTCCTCCAAGATTCTAAATGATCTTACAATTAAAATCTGTTAATTTCTAGCACTTTAAAGGTAGAATTTTAGGATGTACACAGAGGACAGGCACTGAAATTCAGTCACTCTTAGCCTTCCTGGTAGATCACAGCAGCTATTCAAAGGCTTGCTCTAAATCCAGGCCAAGCAGATGGAAAGAATGCCATTTTCTGTCCTTTGAGCTGGGTTATGAATGCAAATGAAAGGGAAGGCCAGTTCCTCAGCAGATGTGTTTCATGACAACACAGCTGACTGAAACAGACCTATACTAATTCATACTTGGCTAACATTATGCAAATGCCACAGCCATTTTTAATTACTTATTGAAAATTACAGTCTGCTTCAGCAGTTAACGTGTTTCCCTGCCATGTAAGTGATCTCTGATTAAACTTCCACCTGTAAAATGTCCTGAAACAATCTAGGTTAAATTGCAACAGATAAAAAGATAACCTTTAGTAGTAACCATAAATAGCAAAAGTCTTGAGGGATCTGTTTCTGGGATACCACTTTTGAAATTAAACACCAGGAAATCTTTACTTGTTAGGTACTTAAGATTTGGTTTTCAATGACAAAACAGTCTTGGTGGACCTGAGGAGAAACTTGTGCTTTTACCTTTTCCTGCCCAGCACTTAAAGATTCTCTAACAAAGATCTCTGGGGAGAGCAGAAAAATCCTTCATTGTATTTACCAACACCACACCTTCTCCTTTCTGACCTGTTTTTTGTTGTGCATGGAGGAACTGGCTTATGCAGGGCAGAGCTTTGAGCCTCCAACCATCTCAAAGCCTTCCCAAAACAGAAAGAATCCTTTCCCTGGGTATTTCTGGCTGCTTCCTTCCACTCTCACATTCATTTATCAGGGAGTTGCACAGGGTCTCACCCACCAGCAGCAGCCTGTGTTTAACCTACTCCCACGTCCTTTGGTTTAACTGCAGCTTCATTCACCCTTTCATGAGGGCTGGGGCTCAATCCATCTCTTGTTTAAGACTTTGAGATGCACGACAGGCATGGTGGCCAAAAGAGCTCAGTTCATTATTTCTGCTCAACATACAGGCATATTTTGAATATGTGTGAGGGATGAAGTGAGGTAAGAGAGCTTGGTCCCTATGCTAACTGTTTTTCTTGTTGTTGTTTAATGAACTTACAATAGTTTTGTTTGAATATTCATCCCAAGTAGGTCAAATCAGAATGTTCTGACTTCTGCACTTATAGGAAAGAAACTGCCATTGATTTAAGTAGTATTAACACAGAATTAGGTTCTCTTGATACAGCATTCAGAGTTGGCTTGTACTTCTTCAGAGTTTCCGTCTATGATTTTGATCAATTATACAAGGATAGGAAGCCTAGATCTAGAACTCAACTAACACCTGAGTCTCCTGGAATTTTGATTTAAAGTCTTCTCTACTGTTAATTAGAAATATATTCCATATCTGGGTGAAAGCATTAGAAATCCCATCATACTAGTTTTCAAATCGTAACACTTATGATCACTGACAGAATCTTGCTGGATACGTCAAAGATACACAAGCTTTTGACAAATATGGTTTGGTAAATTGCTGATCACGTAACTGCAGCAAGTGGGATCAGCAATAATGCAAGAGGTCATTCTGCCAGGTTTAGACTGGCAAATTGCCTTTGTCCTGCTGCAAAAGTTCTCTATATAATCAGATTTATTAAATTTTAAAGAGACTTTTCCAAGTGATGAGATTTATAATTTAAATTATAACCCAAGTTTGATGTTAAAGAGGAGTAGCAGAGACAGCTCAATTTAGTACATTTCTGAGTTATTTTTAGCTAACAATTTGGTTACAAAACTTATGTCTCAATAAATGCAAATAAAATTTAATTGTGCTGATTCCGCATCTTTCTTTTAAAGTTTGTGGATGGAGAAACGTACACGTGCTTTCAGTATTCACGCTCCTTTGCCAGAATTCAAGATCAATGACCTACTAAAGGATTGTTAGATTTTCCAAAAAATCAACGTCTATGCAGATTTCACAACTTCAGAGAGAACAGATAGTGTGAGAATAGGTTCCTGCACAGTTTGTTTGTGGCCTTGGATTCAGAGAAACTATTCCCGCACTTATTCCCATCAGAACATACTTTCCACCTAAAGTCGTCTCTTAGGATTTGGGGTTACAATTCCTACTCAATTTCTTTCTAGCTATGTCAACATGAAGCATGACATATGTCAGTATTTTTTTAACCCAAACATTAAGTATATTTACTTGGTTTCTTCAAAGTTGCAAGAATAATCACAAAAAGCTCAGGCCTGTGAATCTCTGTGCATGGAATTCTCTTCAGCTTCAACTGATGTTTTATCTGTGAGCAGTCTGGAGATTTTCTTCCCCAAATTAAACTGGATTCAGACTCATTTCAGTCTCCTAAAATCCCAAAACACAGACTATGATTTTCAATGGTAGCTGTGGTGGGGAAAGCCTCATGCCTACATAAAAAAGTGCCAAAATCTGATTTTCAGAGTGCTCTGCACTTTGTAAAAATCAAGACCTTTCAGAGATAGCCCAGTTTAAATGACTGAACTTCAGTGACTTTTAAGACATGGTTTTGGTGCTTAAAATAAAATGAAAAAGTTAATCTAAGTCCACTATCCTATTGACAGCTAGTCAGGAATGAGACAGAGGATTCCATGAACAGCTCTTGTGTTCAGGTTGAGGCAATGTGTCTTGAAGCATTGATGTTAACCAGGGTAACAATCCCAAACTATAATTAGCACTGCAAATCAACCAATAACTCTACGAAGTGTAAGAAAAAAAACCCCAAACAAACAACCCCCAAAAAACCCAAACAAAAAATAATTTGAGCACTGTTATATTTAAAATAACCAAAATACGAACACAACTGCTACTTAGTCTCTAAAACTGTTGTGTAGTTTTTCCCCTCATGCTGTTTACCTGCAGATGGAGTATTGGGCTTTACCTCTACAAAGCACTGAGATGCTTTAAAGAAAACTTTGATGACACATCAAACTGGGATCCTGACCTTACTCAAAATCCAAGCATGGAATAGGACAGGTGTTTCTAATCTTCATATTTTATGAGACTAATAATCAAGGGAAAAAACAGACAAATTATTTGGCATGCAGCTATTTTTCAAACTCTAACTTGTTCACCTAATAGAAAAAAAATTATCTACATGAAGCTCATTGTGGTTCAGTTCTAAAAGCATGGAAATCCTGCCATAGACAAAATTCTTGAGGTTGAGGAGTCTTGGCAAAAAAAGCCTAACATCCCTATGGTATGGACAGACATGCCTGTGCATGTGTTCTTTCTCTTCATGTTTGCATACCTGTCTCTATTATGTTCATTCAGTCTAAGGAAACTCAGGCATTCAGATGAAATACAGTAAAAAATATAATTCAGTTCTTACCAGGGCTTTTTTTAAGCATGTGTTCTGCTTCTGTAGATGTGATCTGGGACACTGTGGTGAACACATGGGCACAATGCACAGAGGCCCGTTCCATACAGTACCGATGGTAAATCTGCCTCTCTCCAGCCTCCTTGTCAATGTCAAACTGTTCAATGACAAAACAAACAAAAAAGACACCTGTGTGACATGATCATCAGACTGTCTCCCTCAGGGAAGGTTTCTCCTGCTCAGCTCCATTTCCCCAGGGAATGAGACCCACGTGACTATGCTGCTGTTTTGTCATTCTGGTTTTTGAACTAACTTAACAATTTCAAGGAGTTAGAAATAGCAAGATAGCTCTCAGATCCTCTTTGTTCCTGAAAAAAGAGCAGCTCTGCCATGAGAGGAAACTTAGATTAATAATCCCATGAAAGGCAAGGGTCTGTGGAATTTGGCCTGCTGGCTGGCAATGTATCATGTTGCAGCTTCCCCAGGCTTGTTGAAAAACTTGGGAGAGCAGGGAGATTTGTGGTACCTGAAGGGGAGAGAAGAAACAAAGGAATGGCGATGAGGTGGAGAGGCAGGATATAAAAACTCAGTCACAAATCCCAAGGGGAAAAAAGAAAATGGAAAATGAGATATTTTCTGACACTCAGAGATGTTCTCTTCCTCTAACACTACCACTGTTGTTTTCTGCTTCTTGTATTTCAGTTTGAACCCCCTTAATTTTCAGAGTTATAAGTTATACTGTTAGATAGGACATTCCAAACACCCAAGTATTTCTAGATCACCTTTAAATCTTGCAGTTACCTTTTTTTTAACTGAGCTTATGTTATCCAAGTGCAAAGAAAATGCACAATTCCCTTGAGCCCACGCTTAAAGGTTCAAATGTTCACTAACAATGTCCACTGCAAAATCGCTACAACGCAGTCTAAAAAAGGGGTCAATGCTTTCAATTAAATCCCAATCCTCTTAGTCTTCCATGATGTTTCACTTCTGGCAACAGAAGTCTTGAGCCCCTAAGGTCAACAGCATGGGCACCCAGTGGCCTGTGTGAGTTTCATGGAGGGTGACAATGACTCCCACGAGCTCTGCCCTGATCGCTGCCTAATGCTGGCTGCACTGCCTGACTTTGATTGCATTTGACTGTGTAACTTCATTGACCAGAATAGATTTAACCCTTATCACAGGCAGGGCAGACAGCACTTTCTATAGTTAGGACTGTGTGACCCCTGCCATGGCCAGTTGCTTTTAGCTCTTCAGAATTTGGGCAGAAGTAAAGCTTTAGACTGCGACCTGCCCTGTGAAGCTTAGTGCTGGTACAGAACACACTGTGAGAAAGTCGATGCAATGTGAACCATTTCAGGGAACTAGAGTGAAGGAAACAATCTATTTTCACTTAGATAGGAACAGACACAGATGTAGATATAGATATCTCATAACTGCTTTGCTGAGAAAGTTAATTGCTTTTGTCCACTTCAATTCTGCAGTAGTGCTATGCTACTTGTGGGAAAGTGGCTTCCACTGTGTTAGGTGAAAGTTCCAATGTAACCACTCTAGTGTGACAAAAAAAAGGACTCTTGAAAAATCTCAGCTGAAAACTTCCAAAGAAACTAAATGCTTCATTTTGGTCTTGATGATCCTTTATACAAAGAGCTTCTCTACATTTGCCAAACACAATTTACCACATAATGTGCTAAATATTATGAGACCATTTCTCAGTTGTACCCTCATATATCGTATTTTCCTCATTCCCAATAAGAATGTTACAGCATGAACTACAAAGGATGATATTTTCTCTAGAACATTCACCTCATTTGCCACAGAAGGTGAGTGGTAGAAAGAGCACAAAGAGAAAAAGAAAGGGAAATTCATTTGGCTCCTTACAATGCCACAGGTCTCAGCATCATGCTTGGCTTACACTAACCTGATTCACAAGCAGCTCTTAACTGAGTATTTTATTGTTCAAACATTCTGTGCAAAAAAGATACAAAATGGGACAGTTCTTTAGCATGCTGGACAAACACATGAATGGGATGGGCACAACTACACAGTCAGAACTATGCAAGTCTTTTCAAACACATCTGGCCTTCTACTAAAAATACTTTTGAAATTGCTAACAAACAAATACCTGGTCAAATGTCAAAGGGATTTTGTTCTCTTTTCCATTCTCAGCAAGAATGCATTTTAATTCCAAAATGTGTTACTTTCTATAAATGGGAAATTGTTTATTTTGCATATGCTTGTGGGACTTTTGCCACGTTTTTGCAAAGGTACACAATTCCACATCTATTAGGAAGTACAAACAGAGGTCACGGGGTTCTCACATTTCATTTGCTCTCAGTCTCCAGCAGCTTCCAGCACAAATCAGTAAAGCAAGACCTTGACTTTTGACCTCAGTGTGGAGTAAGAACTGTGCACTTCTGAGCAGGCTAGACAAGAGACTTCAGAAAAGAGCCTTAGCCAAGTTGAAGGGCAGGTTAAATGAAAATTAACTGATGAGACAGTGCAGGTGACAAATTTAACCCACCTAGTCCTGTGCAAAGACAGCTGAGCCTGCTCTGACAATCTCCAGAGTGAGAGGCACCGTGGAGCACGGGACAATATGCTGAGAGCAGCAGGACACCAGGGCAGCTCCTCACCCCCAACCCAACGTCCCTGCTCAACGCTGAGCCCTGTCCAGCCCAGCCCAGGCACTGTGAACTCTGTCCCATATCCTCGTGTTCAGCCAGAGCAAAGGGAGGGGACCCTGAAGGGAGTCACGCCTGCTTTTGTTTGTTTGCTGTTATCAGCAAATGGGAACACCAGCAAAGCCACAGATCACAGCTACATTGACAGAAAAATAAAAAACTGAGTCAGATGAACTGTTTACAGAACCCTTTAGAGTAGAAGAGTTCTTAAAGTCTTTGAGTCCAACCATTCCAGTGATATTTAAAGATCAACAACTTCAATATCCATTTCCCTGTAAATTTATTGGAGGATCCTCTCCTTCCCTGACTGGTAGAAACCAAGCTGATTATTAGAATTTACAAGATGGCAAGGACTAGAAGGGGAAATGACTCCTTTATAAGGCCACTAATTTCAAGGCAAAAGAAGAAGATATTCCAGAGGTGTAATGCTTTGGAGTAAATTTTGCATTTGCTGTAGTGCAATTCTGAGGGAAAACTTCGGTTCATTTCTGTCTTTTCTATGGATCCACACAATGAATATAACATTTTATTCATGTCTTAAAATTCAATATGTTAGGGGGCACAGCAGGTAATCACTGAGCCTCCTGGCATAACATTCTGTTAAAGACAGCTAAAATGAACTTTGAATGAAATAGAATATTAAGCAGTTATGTTACTTCTGGAAACAGTCACTGAAGTAGTAAAATACAAATCAGCCATTCCTGCTTCAAAATTGTAAAGAATTTCAAAGGATTTCCAAAGCACAAGAATCATTTGAGAGTGGAAAAGGAGCAACAGTTATGTTAGCCAACTAAATACTCATCTGAAGGAAAAACAAGTTATTTTTTACAGGCTACAAAGAATCTCTAGATACTGATATTAGGCTATGCTTTCCTAATGAAAAAAAAGTGTGGTGAAAACCAACAGAAGCTAAACTAATACAAATTCAAACTGGAATTAATAGATGTAATTTTCCTAAATAAAATATCGTGGCACCTTTGCAGAAATAGAACAGACTACCCTCACCATTTAAATCTTACCTCAAGAGTGGATAATATCACTGTAAATATTTTGTAATTCAAATAAAAGGCACAGGTTTGATGCTTAAGGATTTTAAACAGAGATCTCTCTTGGTGTTATAAAACAGTGGTACACTCAAATTCAAAGTGTTTCTGCAGGGCCAAGGAACAGTCAGAGACTGGTTTGAAGTTCAAATTCTTTACCTATTAAAAGGTAGAATGGAAACATTTTTGCTTCCAACATAATCTCACTGTCTGCCACTGCCTGAATTAGGTAAGAACCAGTCCCTTAAAATCCAGCTTACACCAAATTTATCTCCAATTGACTGCTGCCTTGTGCAAAGAGAATGTTCATTCTGGTATAGGTCTGCCAGGCCAAAACTTCCTGGCTTAAATCAGATTTTCATCAGCTGCTCTGCTGACAAAGTGGATTAGCTTTGTGTAACAATGAGCTCAGTGACAAACTGGACAGTACAGCACTAACTGGAGTGAGATATTGTCAGCAGAAAAACTCTTGACTATTCATTTTCATTGTGATTTTCAGTACTTTTTCTTTTAGACTTCTTGGGAGAGGATTTCCACCACTTTGCAAATGGGATTCAGCTGCACCTGCATGAGCTGAATGAAAATGTTCCAAGTTCTAAACAGAAATGTTACACATCAGCAGGGCAATCTAAGGAAAAAGGCATTATTTTTTTTTTCCTTCCCCTTAGAACACTTTTCCCATTTTTTAAACTCAAAGTGGTTTTTTTAGTAAGAAGCATCAGAGGCTGAAGAATACAAACTTCTCCATGATGCCAGGCCAGTGATCCCAAAAATAATTTCAGATGTTGACCTATCAGATGAAATTCCAGGTTAAATCATTTCCCAAAATGAGCTGTCTATTCACCTAGGAACTTGTCTGGATCATCAGTGTCTCAGTCAAACTATGAAAGGTCTATTTAAAACCCTAGAGGGATGAAAGGATACCAAAATATCCCCACGCAAAATGAACAAAAAACTAAATCAGTCCCCTTAAACAGTGGGGAAAACAATCCCAGATTAAGTCTCAATCTTCAGCTGAGAAACCAGTTCCTCCTGAAGGGAGTAAGGCTCCACATACCCAGAATTTTTTTTCACAGAAATTCATAACTTTTGGTAGCTTTGGTTCAGTGTATCTTGGCAACAAACATAATTTCACATACAAGTATAAAAGCTACACTGGTCATGGAGACAATGTGGAAATGCCCTGTTGGTTGGACTATTTAGACATACAAAAGTCCTTAAATTTCTTTTGGGAATTAAACTCATAACAAACCCTGCTTGTTATTGAAATAATGACGTGTTGAGTTTGGAAGAGCTCAAGTCAGTAACCCATAGGTTCAGTGAGCAGTCCCTGGCCCAGTCAACTACCCTACTACTAAGAGTTCTTAAATTAAAAGTAAAAAAAAATAAAGAAAAAAATAAATAAAGACACTGCCAGTTGTTGTATATGTCACTCCTCTTTAGTTCTTATGGTTTTCCCTCCCTTCCTTTCTTCAGGATGAGTGAACTAAATGTGGATCTAGGTCCTACAACATGCACGAAATAGTGACATGACAGTGTTAATTCTGGTGGTCCCTGCACTCCTGAGCACCTTCTAATGCCCAGGTTCTCACTGGAGAAAAGGCAAATAAATTCCAACCAGTC
>VZTB01004976.1:73741-124799 GCA_013397245.1 Thryothorus ludovicianus
AAAAAAAAAGACACTGCCAGTTGTTGTACACGTCACTCCTCTTTAGCTCTTACGGTTTTCCCTCCCTTCCTTTCTTCAGGATGAGTGAACTAAATGTGGATCTAGGTCCTACAACATGCACGAAATAGTGACATGACAGTGTTAATTCTGGTGGTCCCTGCACTCCTGAGCACCTTCTAATGCCCAGGTTCTCACTGGAGAAAAGGCAAATAAATTCCAACCAGTCCAGAAAAACTGAGTTAAAACTGTAAGAATATAAGAACTGTATAATCTCAAACCTTAACCACAGAATCATTAAGGCTGAAAAAGACCTCCAAGATGACTGAGTCCAACCTTTGACCAATCACCATCTTGCCAATTAAAGCACAGCCCTGAGTGCCATGTCCAGTTGCTAAGCTGTAATGCTGCCTAAGAACCAGGATCCCATCTCTGACTGAGGCAAAGAGCAGGTGGCTCAGGAAGAAGGCAGGACTAACACAACTTTACAGTCCTACATCCATAATGCACCCTCCCATCTTCCAGCCATCCACAGCTCTCCTCTACTAGGCTGACTGGGTTTGCAGCCCCT
Organism: Thryothorus ludovicianus; assembly: GCA_013397245.1. NCBI lineage: Eukaryota > Metazoa > Chordata > Aves > Passeriformes > Certhiidae > Thryothorus > Thryothorus ludovicianus. Next base: position 74,310 of record VZTB01004976.1, read on the forward strand.
CAGAAAATGTTCTCTTACAGATTACAGGCTGACAGGTGCCCTCAGCTCATGAAACAGGGAGTTTTGGTAGCCCACAGTTCATGACTCTGCTGATCTTGCATCTTCCTGCCCTGCTGTACGGGGATGGTTTGGGAGAGCCCTGCATTGTGTGGGCGGTGTAGAACCGTCTATCAAGGAATCCTAACTCAGCATTTCATGGGCTGTGCTGGGGACTCAAAACAAAGACATGAGGTTTCCTCTTTTCTCTGTATGAGCTGTACGTGCCTGATTGTGTCCAGGCACAGTAAGGCCATGCACTTTCATTCTGTGCTGCTGCCATTTCTCTGGCACAACACATCCTGCAGCTGCACCTTTCCCCCATCTCAGCTGCCTGGTGAGAACTGTGCTCTAGCTGTGAAACTCTGGTCAAACGTGAGAACTTAACTATCCTTCAAATAACATTTATGCAATAGCACTGAAACAGGAAACCCAGCTATTTTACTTTGGAGTGGGAAGGGGTGAAATGCTCTAAAAAAATACTGCTTCCTCCAAAGATTAAACATTAGGAAGCCCTAAAGAATGTTCTTCACTGACAAATTGCTTGCTTGACCTAAAGAGTTTGATAGAAGGCAACCGCAAGAATTTGTCCAAAGATCTAGCTCTGTTCTGTTATTAAATCTGATCTGTTATTTAATTATGGTATTTGAGATCAGCCTCTTGTGTCTCAACTGACTTTTGGTCCAAGGTGACATTTTCACAGCCAAAGAAGATAGTTGTCTTTTCCAGGAAGAGTTTTAGCATCCTATAGAAATGTTAAACAAGGGTATAACAGCTTGACATAATTTCCTCTATTAGTACCTTTAAATGTCAACCCACAGAGTGTATAAAGCATTACAGCCTTGAAATCCACAATTTTCTTCCCTTAAATATTATTTACAGCTATTTAGAATAATACTTATATCTCATTCCACATAGTCATAGAATAAAACGCGAACAGGAATTTTTGTATTTGTGACATAGCTGATGTCTACCAGTGAAATTTGTGAGGCTTTGCAGGATGAACAGTGCCTTCACACATAAAAGAAAAAATGTCACGTGTGAACAGAAAAAATTATATTAATACTGTGTCTGTTTATAAATGTATTAAAGACTGCAGGTTCACTTAGATGTGACATCATTTGCTTTTCTTTTGAAAAACAAGACAAGGGTGAGGCCCCCAGAAGTTGTCATGAAAAGAAAAAACCCATGGCTTTGAGAAAAAGACTTTCCAGACTGCTTGCAGCTCACTCGATTAACCAGAACTAAAACAAACCATTCTGTATTATGCATATATAGACATCAAGAGACCATGAGGGAGCAGGAATGTCTGGACTCCTACACAGCAGGACTGTGGTATTTATGCTGCACCTGACAACCATAAGTAAGAGACTGGGAGAGATGATTTACAAAGGCTGGGAGTGACAGGAGAGGGGCAATGGCTTCACACTGACAGAGAGCAGGGTTAGATTGGATATTGGCAAGAAATTGTTCCCTGTGAGGGTGCTGAGGCCCTGGCACAGGTTGCCCAGAGCAGCTGTGGCTGCCCCTGGATCCCTGGCAGTGTCCAAGGCCAGGCTGGATGGGGCTCTGAGCACCCTGGGATAGTGGAAGGTGTCTTTGCCATGGCAGGGGTTTGGAATGAGATGATGTTTACCAATAAAAACCCCAAACCATTCCAGGACTCCATGATTCTTTGTTTCTGAGTCAGGCCAGTAGCACACAACTTCTTAGGCCTTGTCTTTAGAAGACACAGTTCCCTGATCTGTCAAGCTTTAAACATCCAACTGAAAATTACCAATTATGTCATTTTCTTCACTGTTTTTGCCAACGAAATGCATGAACAATGTGGTTATTTTATCTACCTCTACCTTCACTAAGTGCCAGAATGGAAAAACCTCTTGAATTCAGGTTTGTCTGTGATCATTTGAGAAATCCCAGATCATGCAAAGTACCCCAATGAGGGCAGTGCTAAAAACATTTGGCTCCTTGAAACATTGGTTTGTGAAATGCTTTGAGAGGAAAGAGAACAGTGAAAATAAAAATTGACAGTTTACACAGATTCCAAGAAACACATGTGGGTCTTTTGAACTCAGAAAATACTTCCTACAGTTGTCAGCTACAAATTAGGCCTAACCTGAAATGATTGAAATTAGGACTTATTATGATCTGTAAAAATAAAGAAAAGCAGGCTAGGGGTAAATAGCTCAGAGCAACCATAATCTACTGCAATTCTGGGGTATTTTTTGCAAGAGGAGGGCTATTGGTTATATTTTCTACTGTGTTACACTGAGAAGGAGTGTTGTGAGGCTGCATCTGAGGGGTCAGATGTCGGCTAGAGCTAAATAGATTTTAACAACTTCCACTGAGCTTGCAGACCTGTCAGATGATACAAAGGCACTCACACCTAGATACCACATGATCTTACAAATACCATTTCTCATGCTCTGGAATCAACAACCAGCAGTGGGTCAGTCATAAATGACCACACAAGACAGATAATATCATAAACAGTGTAACACAGTAAACAGGAAGAGACCCAGGAGATGATTTTCTAAAAAAAAACCAGAAGGCAAAAAATGTCTCTTACCTGGTCCAGATTGTTGTAAAAGTCAATACTGGCTGCACACAAATATCTCCCAAGCAGAGTTGCATGAGTAGTAAAAATTGTGGCGACAGGAAGCTTCTGTGATCGAGACAGGATCAAACCCACTCCTGCCTGCCACTCGTGGAAGTGGGCAATTATATTTGGCTTATCATCAAACTGACAGGAAAGCTGAAAATGGAAAGAGGTATATGAAATGTACTGCTGTTCATCATCCCAGCCCCAAATTTATTTGTTTTTTGTGTGTGTGAAGTCTCCTGTGAGCTTGCTTTCCTTCTTGTGACAAAAGAGTACAATTTTATGTGGTCATGTGCCTTGATTTCCAACAACCCTAATCCTTAGCCCAAGAAAAACATGAGCCTCTCTAGTGCCTCAGAACATACTCCTTTCTGTCAGAGGGTTCTGGCAACCACAGTCACTCAGACTCCACACTGGGCAGCCCCACTGCCATTCTTCTGGAAAAATATGCTTAAAAGATCACTTAATGTTTAAGTTTTAAATATAAATTTCATATACATTGCGATCAACTTCCTAAAAATCTTAGTTTTCAATCTGGAGAATAGGAACCATATCCAAAGTTTTGGTCTGCAAATCTCTAGATTTAAAAACTGTACCTCTTTTAAAAAACAGGCTGTTAATGATCCAAAAATCACAGCATCGTTGGCTTCTCGGTCATGAAAAGGGATCCCTATGTTGCTGACTTCCCAAAATTCACCTTTCCACTTGTCCAGGTTCCAAGCTGCTGATCCTATATCAAAAAGTAAGACATATGGGCTGCCCTCTATCAGCCATCTTCCAAAAAAGACCTATGGAAAAGAGGCAAGGATGAGGATAGAAAGACAATGTTAAAGTGAAAGTAGAGGCCAGTTACCACAATGATCTTCATCTATCAAATCTGAAGTATTTCACTCAAAGAATATGTGTTCACAGTCCTACACACGCAGGACTTGCAGTTTTCATTGCAAAATACATGGAGTAATACTGAAGCAAAGAAAACTATAATCTTTAGGAACCTTTTATTTTTAAGACTTTCATTTTAGATTTTGATTGCAGTATTAACTTCTTTCCCACTAAAGAAAAAAAAAGGTTAGGAAGACTGCACTTGCTTGAACAATTAGGTCTTATTGAAGTATCTTTGCCACTTGTTATTTTAAAATTATTATTTTCTTTCATTCATCTTTGTCTCTAGTCTTTTGCCATTTATGCTAGATTACTGGGGAGAGTTTCTGTAGGGCTGATCCTTGGTGCCTGTATCTAACATGACATTGCTACCTTCTTCCCAAGCAGCACAGAAAGGAAGGATGCTGCTTCCCTTTGGAAGAGTGGAAGGATCAATCAGAAGGAATCTCAATATCTAAAAATCACATCAGGCTGAAAACACAGTTTTCCTGGTTTGTGTCCATTGTTACACATTTCTAAGAGTGTATTTTACAACTTCATTGCCCTCACCAGCCTGTCCAACCCAGCTGGGCCCACACTACAGTCTGAAAAGTCAAATTATTTCACATTAAATCTGCCATCAAAACGGCTGGGACCTCAGGGGTTGAACCCAGCCCTGACGCTGCAATGAGCTGAAGAGAGGTCAGGTCTTGAAAACAAATAAGATAAAAGCTCTTGGCCTGTTTTCACAGAAAGTACAAGGCATAAAAAAGACAGGTTTGCTCCTTTTCATTCCTTATGTATTTATTTCAAACTGTCCAGATTTGTTTTTCAGGAAAATGAGGTTAAAAAGCAGGGAACCCAGACTTCATCTAAGTACATGGTCAGGTTGTGGCAAGGAACACACCTGACCTAAGAAGTTTGGAAGCATTCCTAGGTCCCCAGGTTTAAAACCATCCATTGTGATGCATAAGCAAAATCCAGACATAAAGGTTAATAGGATAAGTGTAGCTCCTGGAAATTGGAGCGTCATTATTGGAGATCAAAGCTATATTTGACGTCCCTGGGACAGATTTGCTGCTGTATATGAATACTCCAGCAGCTGCATGCACATGTTGGGCTGGCAGAGGTGGCTGATTAAATTGCATGCATTGCTGGAACAGCATAAAGCATTGCAATCAATCTGCCCCAGAAGTCTTTAGCTGTTTTCCAGACAAAGGAGTGTTACAGAGGCAACATGGAAAACTGGATCAATCACTTAGGAAAATCTGATACAGATAAAAAATGTCAGATTGGACCTTTCAGTCTGAGCCTGTACAATGTCAGTGTCCCCAAGCTGTTCACTGAGTCAGGGTGCAGGTGAGTTCTACATCTCTGAGGAGGACTTCAAGGATGTCAAATTTAGCATGAGTTACCTTCCATCTATTTTCAGGTAACCAAAGCTGCCTGCAGCTTGGTAACTGCCCATCAACACAGCAGATAGTCTATTTCTTTCAGCAAATAATCTTTATGGGAAGAAGCTTATTCCTACTTTATTGTTGGAGAAACTGAGTCTCAGAAAGGCTATGAGATCACACAAAAAACACTGGTTAAAAATCATGGGAAGGGAGATGAATCCACTTCTTGTGTCATGGTTTAACCTCTCTTCCCAGGGAACTGACAGCTGGTTGCAATGAACTGAGGAAGTGGATTCTTTGTCACCTCAGTGCTTTTCTCAAGTCCTTTTCTGGTTTTCAGCTCAATATCATGCTACATTAGCAAAATTGAGAGCTAATGGAGCACTCTTCTCACTCCCATGCAAGAATGTGAAATGCAAGGGCTCAAAGTAAGGTCATATTATATCTACTAAAATCTCACCGTACTTAGAGACCAGATAAATAAGTCATTAATCCAATTAAGCAGCCTTGCAGATAAAACCCATAATTGGATGAACTGGTTCTTCCTCAAAAATAACCTTTAATGAATTGACTCTTCTGTTCCAGCAGTGGATTCCGAGCCTTTCCCATTGTGACATTGACCAGGATTGCTGTGTCAAGTGGAACGACAAGAGCATTAACCCAAACTTTAATCTCCTCACAGTCAGATTTGTTGCCCTGGGAAGCAGCAGCACATCTGATTTACCTGACACCCTTGGCTTTTCATGGTGTCCATTGCCTTCTTAACTGCAGGATTTGGAGGTTCAGAGAATTCCACCTGAGTCTTCACATTCTGCTCAAAATAGGGGCCAATCAGGAAATAGTTTTCACCCCATTCATCTGCTGTAGTTTTGGCTTTTGTCTGGATCACAGTGTAAATGCCTCCCACTGCAAAAGAAGATAACAAAGAAGAAAAATTAGAAAGGGGCAGAGGCCACAGATCTCTGTACTAATCTCCAGCCCACCTGTGGGTCAGACACACTGCTAGTTAAATCCCTTCACATATGTAGGTTTTAAGTGAAATCCAGCTTCAACCAAATAAATAGAAGTTCAGTCTCTTAAATGGTATAAGAGCTTCACTGCTCAGCTGAGGGATTACAATCCTGGGCCTCATACTTCCACTCTCCCATGACTAATCTTGATTCTGCTATATCCCAAATACAGCCTTCTGCTTCTGTTATATTGCCCCAGTTATAATTTTATAATTTTATATAATCAAAGCTATTTTTTATCACGTGGTAAGAATCTTTAATATGACACACAAATCACTAAGAGGAGTTGAGGAACTGATGGATTTCACTGACTACTGGCTATAAAAATGGACTTAAACCAATATCCTCAAAGCATAAAGGAGTCTTGTTCCATTATCAGTCTTGAAGAGTTGTTAAAGTTGGAGGGAATGTAGCCAACACTGACAATGTAAATGTTTGTAGCATCTTTCACCAGAATACTGTCTGCTTTAGAGACAAATTCAGCATTCAAATGTTTAAGAGAATCCAGCAGCATCCCTTGCCAAGTCAATACAGATCTATCCAGTCTTGCACATGGTGTGCAAGAGTCCCTTAGCTGCTCTTCATCACAGCTTTCCATAGCCAGCCCTGGAATTCACACATTGGCAGGGAAAACCTCCCTTTGCCACAGTCCCCAGGGTGCCAGGCACTGGACATTGCACCACTACCAAGTCAGAAGAAAATAGGGCATGCTTGAATCCAGCAAGGGAGAGGGATGGCAATGGAAAAGAAAACCTGAAGCCATGCAGCTGCTGCAGACCAGAGACAGCAAGGTGAGAGAGAGGGAGCTCAACAGGTACAAAGAGCAAAAGAAACACTACAGAAGGGATTGGTGCTCCTGCATAAAATTTTCTTTCTCCACTGAATGTTGAAGCTTTGGAAATCTTTGGCAGCACTCTGGAGAAGGGGAAGGTGCTACAGCCTCCAGCAGTGACATCAAAATTACCTCTGGAGTCAGCACTGAAGGCTGCCAGGGATTGAGAGCAGGCACTCTAGGCTCACCCTTTTAAAGCTGTTGGGATACCCAGAGGTGCCAATGACCACATCCAGCTGAATTAAAAACCTTGAGAAGCTACCTAATTCTCAAAAATCTGCCTCTGCTACATACAATACGGTGGCTGAAGTTGCTCAGCACTTTGGGAGATTAGTTCCCAGATTAATGAAATTGTATCCCCTGACAACTACAGAGAGCCTTCTGCAAAGCCTTGTGTCTTGCAGCCCTGAGGAGCGAAATGACAGAGGTACAATTTTAATTATGCTCCTAGAAAAGAAATTGTTCACTTAAATACCTTTTATCTACAAATCTCCCATTTGTTTTGAATGTTGGAAGGATCCCTAGTCTTAATATTTTCATGTCTCAGGATTCTAGGTTTGTACAAAGAGGAAAAAAAAAATGCAGTTCCAATCTACCAGCTTGCTGAGTAGAATTAGTACAATAAATTATTACCCTTAATAATTCAAGATCTAAGACAAGAGTCTTACAGATGGTCTGTTCCTAAATCAAGCTGTTAGTTCAAGAGTTTCCTGTCATGTAGACATAGAACTGCAAGAGGAAACCCATGCATAAAACTATTATTCACCCCTTCAAGCAGGACCAGAAAGCCTAAGAAACTAATTTATAGTAATCATATTCTTCCATGGCTGCTTTGGACAGGGATTTAGAGCACTCTTAGATAAATAACACTATTTTCCCTCCAAGTTCCTCTGCTCATAAGCAGAGAGAGCCTATTTGAATAGCTTCGATTCAGACAAACAAAATTTTAATTATATGAGACAAGTCAGAACACTCAATCTATAAAGCAATAGTTACAATAATATATCTGTTTCTATGGGGTGGTAAATTCATCACAGGAGCATAAGGGGCTTCAATCCAAAATGGATAAATATGAGGCTTGGCAGAAATCTTAGTCATGAAACTGGCTGCTTTGAATTGGCAGGGATACAGAGCTCAGAATGAGGGAAGATTTTAGTGCAGAGCAGCCTGGCGATCTGGGAAAAAGAGAAAACATGACTTGCAAGATGAAAGACACTAAATGCCATGATAAAGCTGTATAGGCCTAGAGTGAGGCAAAGCTCCTTCCCCCATCCCAGGAGTGTGGATCAGCCTCTTCCATACTGCAAGGGGTTCAACAATGGCATTAGAACATAGCTGAGCTTCCACAGCCATGGACTTGAGGAGAAATGAGGAAGCTGCAGCTCATGGGCTGGGTAGAGCCTGGGCCTTTTCTGTTTTTTTTGCACAGCCATCATCGGAGTGTTTCTCTCCACAAGGTTATCCTTAGGATCCCTGTGTGCCCTAAAGGGCCAAAGGTGAATGGAAGGCCTCTCATGGGGGAAAGAATGGAGAGTGGGCTGCACTCTGCTGTTGTAATCTGTTGCACAGCAAGGTAAAAAACATTTCAGGGCACTGATTTGCCTGAAATGCAATGAGGAGCACGTATGACAAAATCCAAAGTACTTTTTACAGGCTGTTATAACTCCTCAGAAGGCAACTGTGACAAAAGCAGTGTTACCTGGCCCCCAGACTTGCTTTTGTCTTCCCTGTTACTGTGGAAATATGACTCACAAAGCCTGTCTGTACATAAGGTTTAATTGACAGCAGAGGAAAACTGCAAGTGAAACTATGTATGTAGGAAGTGTTGGGTATAACTTAAAAAAGACATCTTGAGAAGAACAGAGCAATGTCTAGAATAATGTATTGACTTTTGAAATTACACTTCTCCATAGAAAACTCCAGGAACACGTTATATATCTTTAAGAGATAGTTTCTGTATGCTCAGTTGCTTTGATTTCCCTGAAAATCTCTGTGCCAGTAAGCAATGCATTACACATCCCACTGAGTAACAGAGTAGGGGTTTACATATTCACCTCACAGAATTCTCAAATTGTTTCAGTAGTTTGGTAAACCTTCTTTTTTTTTTTCTTTAATATGACGTTTTAGGTCATACTATAAACAGAAAACTTTTCCAAGCAACAGGGATGTAAAAAATGTTGCAAGTTTCTCTATGCTGCCTCTGAAGCTTTGTACTTTGAAACAGTTAAAACAAACAAGAAATGACAAAATTAGAAACAGAGAATCAGTAGAGATCAGAACAAGAATATGGGAAGAGTTTAGCTTTCTGATGTTCAACAAAATGCTTTATTCAAATATATTAAGTTTTAGTCATTTTAAAGCATCCTTAAAAGAAATAGATTTCTATTATTTATTTTTAAAACAAGCTTTTAACCTTTCCACCAATAAATGAAATCCGCTTTAGAAGGAAATCAACAACAAATCTTTGCCCTTATATATCTCTTTTCCATTATCTTTTTTTTTTTTAAGGGAAAAAGTAAACTGGCACAGAAAGGGGAGCTAAGATATTTCAGTCAGAAGGATTTTGTTAATTTAAGGGACATTTGACATCTTTTTACTGACCTCTTTAAAAAATTGAGGATGAAACCAAAATACTTGCTAAGAAAATATTCCATAGAGTTATTTTAAAAGTCTAAACCCTTTTATCTATGTTAACACTACTATGAACTCTTCTAAAGGAGTTCTCTGCATCACTCCAGTGTTTTCTTTTTTCCTTATTTCAAGTCCTGCTGCTTTATTTCTTTTGTGTATTTAAAATTCAAGCAGTGGTTAGAGCTTGCCCTCCTACCCACCTCACACTGCAGAAAGACAGAAGGAAGGAGCAGCAGAAACCAAAAATGAGGGAGAGAAATAGGAAGTGAGACAGAGGTAAGTGGAGATTGTCACTGATCCTCTCCCACACGCCTTTGCTACGCAGAGAGAGGATCAGGATGATTCCAGGGCTCTGCAGCTTGCTGTGCCCTGACCAGGCCACTCTGAGGCATTAAAGCTTTGCTGAGAACCACGAGAGCCACAGGATCCAGGGGAGCTGCTGTGGGAGCCCAGGCTCAGGATTCAAACTGACTTCACTGCCACAGGCACTCTTTACATCAATTGTTTCACCCTTCTCCTCAGAGGGTGTCTTTGATCTGCACAGGTGGGATAAAAATTTCGATTGAACGTTTCTACCATTTGATTGACTGTCTATTGAGGTACCATTAATAAAATCAGGCTGTAAAATGTGTCAGGTGAAAAGCAAACGGCATCTTCAGCCAGCAGATATTTTTCCTGTGGTTTTTAGGCTATGTCTGTGGCCAGGACTCCTCAGAAGACATTCTTTGAAATTCTGACACTCCAAAGATATTCTGAAACAATACTGAACTGCTGAAATTTATGACAGATGTCCATAACTGAGAGGCTATTTCTGTGTGCATCATCCCCAGTGCACAGCATTTCATTTGGAATTGATTTGACATTGATATTCCACCCCCTTCTATAAATGCACAGAGCTCTGAGGCTGTGCTTATGCCAAGTTTATGCCAGCACATCCCCACTCCCCAAAGGGTGTTACTTCAGCTGTGTCACAAATTACAGCATTCACCTTCTCCCAAGGAAGTTTCATCATGGGAAGACACAGAGGAGGTAAAATGCTGGTTCTACTGACTTCAGTGGATTCAGGATTTAATTTCCTAAAGTCCAGTTTTTCACCAGAGAAACTGAACCAAGATCTCTGCTTCAGGGAGAGCTTAAACAAGTTTTGGTTTTAGCACAGTCTTTATTTCAATGGGGATGGAAAGAAAATACTTGAGATTCATCTTCCAGTGACTCTTTAGCTAAGCTGTTCACAGCTGAATGATGACACAAGCTGGCTGTTTGCCCAGCATTTTTAAGCATTCTTCTACTTTCTATCTAAAAGCTGTGAGTGGTACAGCAAGGGATACTCATCTAAATATCACTGGAATTATTTTCAACATATCTTTCTAGAGAAAAGAGCAGGTCTTGAACATTCTCAGCCCTTCTCACTAATCTGTTAGAAAACCCACTACAGACAAATCCAACCCAGGCACAAAATCTTCCTAGTTTGGGAGCCACTTCTTTTGTGCCCCTGAACTTAAAGCTTGTATTAGTCTTTGTGCTATGGGGGTGTTCTGGGATGGCCAGGGAAAGAAACCAGTCCTTTATTCAACAGCTATATGACCAGACCTGGCTTTACTGGAGCATGACAGCAAAGAGAGAAAGGAAGAGTTAAAAACGCTGATCTCCCCCATGATTACCACTGGATTTGTGGCACTGCAGTGGCCAGGGACCCTTCACTGCCTGCATTTTTCCCTCTCTGCTACAGAAACAGTGTAGATCCACTTCATATAGGGCTTTGTCCATCAGTGAAAAGCCAACTAAAGTGAGAGAAACCTCACAGAACAAATTATGCCTTTCTCATTTCTTTGAGAGAGTACTTTGAATGCCAGGGGATTTCAAAACTGTGTTTGGTTCAGGTGGCAAGTTCTCTCTCATGTGATTTGGGGCAAGGGTGAGGGAGAGTGACACTGGCAGATGAGCCTTTTTTTATTTCCTATTTTCTCCTTCAGCTACCTTATCTTTGCTTGCTCCAGACAGAGAAGAGTGAGAGCAATAACTGAGGGGGCCAGTGTTTTCCATGTCAGAGGTTGTAACTTAGCACAGGCTGCAGCCAGGACAGAAAATACAAAAAGGAAACACGAAGATGTAGAAATTCTGCCTTATTAGAGCACAAGTTAAATGATCTATACTTCAAACAAAAGGAAAGGCAACTTCCCTGTTTCAGCTGCTGACAAAGAAGAGATGAGACTCTGGAAATAATGGATGCTTGCAGATCTATGAGCTCGTACACCATTTTGTTCTTCCATGCCTCAGTAACAACCAGCACCATCAGGGAAATCCCAGGGAATGCTTGCTCACCGTGGGCAGCTGGGCACAAGAAGGCCCCCTCCCTTTACAGAATCAGATATTCTCCAATTTGCCATGAGGAGCCCTCACCATCCTCTGGCTCTGAAGAGGCTCTGCAGAGGCTCTGCTCAGTTGGTTTTACTGGTTACAGTGTGTGGGGAGGGACATCCACCTGTGAGCTCTGCCACCACCTTCCCCATAGGAAAGGGGACAATTCAGCCTGACTGCCAGTGCCACAAGAAAAATGGGGGGATTACTAAGAAGCAGCACTGGCCAAGGAGGAAATGTACCCAAGCACCTGGTGATGCACACAAAATTAACACAAAGACTGGGATTCTCTCCTGTGGGCAGCAGCAGCTCTACACCACCTCAGAAATGCAAACCAGCTTCAGGCTGAGCTCCTCTGACACACCTGGGCATTTCCAGAAAGGAAGAAAGAAATCTTCATGTTAAATGCTCAAAATTAGCTTGTCAGGCAAGAAATCCACTGAATGTTTATCTTGCCCTCTGTGTTAGGAACATATACAGCAGCATAAACACTAAAACATCCAACAGAACTAAATCTCTGTTGTCAGCTTATTTCATCAAATAAACAATTCTTCCTGCTAAAGGAGCTAGGAAATATACAGTACAAGCTATTTTTTCCTAAGCCTATATATCTTCTGTGATGAGTCTCCCCATCTTTTGCTGTCTACTCTCTCTCACAGTGCCCTACCATTTTTCCAGAACTGTTTATAAATTTAGGTCACAAGGGAACAGTTCTCACCACATGACTTAGACATTCAATTGCCTGGAAGATATAGGAAAAAAACCCCAAACCCTCAGTATCAAGAATTTACCAGAAATATAGGCTGAAATAGGCTTATAACAGAGGTTTTGCACAGATGTTTCTAGTCGAGGTTGGTTAATGACAACTTTGCACAAGGTCAAATTCTAATGAAGAGATTGTTTTCCATGCCATGTTCCTTCAGCCCTGTCTGAATATATGGACTTGGAAAGAGGTGTAAGCAAAAGCACCTTATTTTCAAATACATTAAATAAAACTGACTTTATTAATTCTCTCGTAAAATGTGTGAATAGTAAATTTTAGCTGTGTCAGTTGATTTGGCTCCAGTGAAGTCAGAGCTCTATGGATGACCAAATGATTCACTACATTTTGTACATGCTCTTGAAAAATCTAATTGGGTTATGTTCACTTAAATGTCTTGGATCCAGATGACTCAGGACATATTTATGCTGTGGAGTCCAGAAAAGTTAGTGAGAACTCCTGAATTTCCCAGATTTCTGCTGCCATCTGCTTGCCAGAGCCTTACTTATCATGCACACTGCAAAAGTGAACACTGCTTGCTCCAAGCTGTGGCTTTAGTAAATTCACCCTAAAAGCTTGGCTGAAGCTACTGAAAAATAAGCCCACAGGGATTTGAACTGTCAAATCTACTCTGTCCCACCTCTGGGCATTGACAGGGCTCACCACCCTAAACAGAGCAATATAAACCAGCAGAAATTATAACACAACAGTAACTCCAGTTTCCCCATAGGAAAACTGCTATGTTTCCCCAGCACTGCTCTTTCTCTCACACACATTATCCCTTTAAAGTTAAATTCTTAACAAATTACAGATCCCCTCTCCTGATCAATCTCTATTTATCTGCCAGGACAATAACACACATGGGGTCAATCATTTACTAATACTAACTCACTTTTGCAGTGAAAATGGAAGCTTGCAGAACTACACCTACCTGAAAGGGGATGATTTGATGAGTGAATTAGGAATGGAGGCAAGAGGATTTTTGCCCAATAAGCAGCATGCCCTTTGCCTGACCAGCAGCAACCAATGAACAAATGAAGCCCCTGTCTGGCAGCACTTGTGTTTGCAAAGAGCAATCCAGAAGAGCTGGCTCACAAAGGCTGCTGGTCATTGACTCCTGTGTTTTGTTCAGTGGCTGCAACACAGCTCTATTTATTTATACCCCTTCCAGGCCTGGCCCCTTCTCCACACTGCTCTAGAAGGCTGAGGGGGGGCTGCTAAACTGCTCTGCATCTGATCTGTTGTACAGCTCATTTCCATGCATGACATTCCCATGTGAATTTGCATGGAAGGCAGAAGCTAAGTATGTACAAAGCAATATATATATCTGCACACTCAGACTTATCCCTTAGAGGTTCAAACCCCCTCTCCCTGGTGGTGGAACACAAAAAGACACAGACATCCTGGCTCTGCCCATCCCACACAAGCCCAGGCAGGAGTGGCACATGCTCAGCATGCATGATTACACACCTGCACTTCTTCCAATCCAGCAGCTCTGCAGCCCTCTCCAACCTCCCTATGAATGCATTTCTTCTCCAGCCCTTCATCCCTCCCTCCACTCCTGAGAAAACAGCATTACTAACCCCCAAGTGTGGTACAAACCTTTGTTGGTAACTTCCCAAGAAATTTCAAAGAGCAACAAATCCTCCACGGGCAGGTCTTCATCCTCCCACTGAGGAAGCCCATTCAGAGATGTCATGGACAGGGATCTCGCCAGTGGCATTTTCTTCAGCCCTTGAGTGCTCACCACACAGGCCACAGCAGTCAGCAAAGGTCCAGGTCCCGTGGCAGGGCTCTGCAGTTCTGGTTAGAGCAGTCTGCCCGTGTGCTGGGATCCCAGGAGAAAATTATTCAGATAGGTGGGAGCTAATGGGTTTAAACTGTCTGACCACCAGCATTAAATTGGCTCAGTGAAATCCTCAGGGCTTGAGAAGCAGCTGCTGGGAGAGGTAAGAATTTAACACTGACCTGAGAAAGGTCTCGACTGTTTTGTGAACAGAGATCTTTCTTTTTCTTCTCTCAGAGGGAGGTTAAAAAAAAATGGTTTTGAGCTCCTGAGCCACAGCATTCAGTATCCACCAGCACCTCAGGAACAGTTGACATTGGATGGTTGTAAAGTCAGCACCGCCCTGAGCCAACTCCAACAGGGAGGACACTTTGAGTTCACCACCTGATTTGAGTCCAGCCCCTGAGTCCTCCCCTCGAGATACACCCTCCCCTTACACCCGAGGAGTTTCCTACCTGCTGGCCATCTGCAGGAGTTACAGTAGACTCATTTTACATGATGGGTTAAATGCTGTTACCTCTTCTTTTCCAGTTCAGCAATCTGTAAGCCTGAATTTACCTCGTCTCCCACCTCCACATTTATCTCCAGCTCTGCTCCCAGGACTCTGCATCAGCTGTTAGCTGCTTTAGCAGCTTTGCAGCCCTGCCAGCTTTTACAGAGCTACAAAGGCTCTATCCCTATTTTGGCATGCACTCTGCCCCTCCTTGCAGTCCTGTCCCTGATTTTCCACCTGTTTTCTTTTTCTTTATTTTTCCTTTGCCACGGGTCTTTCCTGGCGTCTGGGCCCATGTCCTGCACCCAGGGAGCTTAGTGAGTACTAAGTCAGGGATTCAGTACATGCAGGACTCCTGCATGTCCTTATCTTCTCCAGCACAGAGCTGGGATGCTGCAAGCAGTGAACACAGCTACAGAGATGCTGGTCCCTAACTCACAGCCTGAGATCCTCACAGCTCCCCAGAGCAGCTGCCTGCTTGCTAAATGCTTATATTATGCACATCTGCTTGAGGAGCCAGTGCTTCTGGGACAGCTGAATCTGATTCTGAGCTTAGAGCACAACCTGCCCAAAAGCCACAGTTCAGCAGGGTGAGCTCAGGACATCTCTGGCACTGTGGAGAATACCACTGCACCAGCAGGCATAGAGGGAAAGGCTCTGAGCTCACCTAAGGCAAAACAAGTCCAAGATTTAGGATTTAGGAGACAGGCAGCCCATCAGCATAAAGTCTCTTAGACATAATACATAATGCATGGCACAGCTGAGCCTGCCTTAAAGACTACCTACCCCTCAGAAGACTTGCTCTTCTACTTCCACACTCCGTGCCCTCTCTGTGTTTGTGGCAGTCAGACCCATCCCTGAGCTGGTGGATACAGCTCACTGAAAAAAAAACTAAGGGTGCAGAAAACCATTTTTGCAGAGTTAAGAACTGGAGCCATCTCAGAAAAGTGTCTGGTAAGAGGCCAGGGAAATATTCAGAGGGTTATTGGCTGAGGGTCATTTCATCTCAATGGTTTGAGTTGCCCTATTCACCAGTTTCTAAAAAAAAAAAAAAATTAGCCTGGTCAAGAAACATTATTTTTAGAGCAGCCATGGCTTTTACTACCTGGAGTAGGTAGGAAAGCAGATCATCCCATAGCTAAAAAAAAATCCTGTCTTTAAAAAAAACAACCAGTAACACATTAAGGCTCACTTAATTTCTGAGCATCAAATCTTCCCAGGTCACACCTCCATGCTTTTCTTGGGCCATTCACTCTGAGGGTGAAGCCTAAAGCTGCCAGGTGCACAAAGGCCATCTCAGGTGAGGAGTGGAGAACTGAGAACAAAGCAGCTGAGCAGTCCCTCCTCGTCCCACAAGTTTTCCTCACTCTGTATATATGAATGCACAGCAAAACTTCTCCTTTTAAAGGTGACAGGGGTGCAGTGAACCCCTGAGACCCCTCCCTGTGAGTAAATTCCAGAGCTGCATCTTCCCTGCAGGAAACCCGAGGGATCTGTGGCTGTGTGGGCCCCATCCCCACTGCTGGTTGGGAGCCACTGTGCTCTGCAGGTCTCCACACAGCTCTCAAGGTGCTGAAACCAAAATGGTTCACATCAGTTACCTCTCCAGAATGGTCTGGGTGGGAAGAGACCTTAAAGACCTCATTCCACCCTCTGCCATGGGCAGGGACACCTTCCACTAGACCAGGGTGCTCAGAGCCTCACCCAACCTATCTTTGGGCATTTCCAGGGATCCAGGAGCAGCCACAGCATCTCTGGGCACCCTGTGCCAGGGCCTTTCATCTCAAAGCCATCACCCCTTGTCCTGTCACTCCAGGCCATTGTAAAAAGCTCCTTTCCAGCTCTCTTGTAGTGTCCCTTCAGCCCATAATAAAGGCACCCCAGAGCCTCCTCCAGGCTGAACATTCCCAGTTCTCTCAGCCTTCCCTCACAGAAGGGGTGTTCCATCCCTCTAAAGAAAACCTCTAGGTGATGCCAGTAACCAGTGGCACTGGTTCACTGACATACCACTGTCTCTAAGGATTCAAAAGCCTGAAAAACATGCAAATAATTTTACAATGAACTGAAGTTGCAGCAGTAAGTTTTTCAAGCTCCTCGCAAAGTCTGTGGTTTTCAGATTCTTGAGTGTCATGTTTTTCCAGCTTCTGTTTGTAATACTTTTACTGTTTGAATTTGATAAAAGATGATATAATTCCTTAAACCTTGGTGAATTAGCTAGAAAGAATTAAATAATTCCACTAGCACTAGCAATGCCATCCTTGAGTGAATCTGGGAGTAACTCACCTTTGGCAGTTTGGAGATAATGGAGTTTTTAACTGATAAAAAGTGCTCAGTAGCACAGTGAGCATCAGCATTCCTTCATATTCTGAGTACATTTCAATTTATCCAATCTGCATGTCTTAAAGAAGGAGGGTTTGTTTTTTTGCACAATGCCATCCCAAGCCCCTGCTTTTCTGTTATTAGTGAGGGAAAAGCATTTGAAGTGCCCAGAAAAGGCAAGCTGAGGCAGATAGTCTAGAAACTTTCATCTCTGGAAATGCTCTTAATTGCTAGAGGGCAAAGGGCCTTATTCATTATATTTATGGCCTGCAAGGATAAGCTGTGGGATATTTGGGGTGCAGCTGGAGTTATCTGGGTTTAGGGCCATAAAGGAGGTCGTGTGTTGCCCTGCACATACAGCAAGAAAAAAAAGCTCTCCAGAAGAAAATCTGTATTCTGACATTAAGAAGGGCAACCTTTAGCTCTGCTCCATGTGAAGTGTAATGAGGTGCAAGTGCTGAAAGGGACACTGCTGCCATGAGAACAATGTGTCATTTTTGTCACAGAGGCAGGGAAAGGTGGTGACTATGATCGTGCAGCTTGCTCCTTTTTCACCAGAGGCCAGTTGCTGAAGGGGGGAGATGGAAACATACCAGAAAGACTAGTTTTTAAAATGTAACATTGATTAAAATATCTCCCAGAAATGTGGAAACCAGTGAGACTGGTTTTGAGTCCAACCTAGTTCTCATATTGTTCTTATCACAAACTATACAGATGCCCTTTGGTAATACATTATTCATGGTGTTGCAATTCTGCCAGACACCAGTTGTTACCCTACCAAATTATTTTTCAGCTCACAGAAGCAAAATAATTATGTTTGCAAGAATTGTTATTTGGACAACAAGAAGGTTGATTTTGCAAGATCTTTGAAGAGAAATATACAAAGTGTGTATTGTTTTTCCCAAGTTTCCTAGAGTTCTCTGGAGAGAGCAATGTAAGGATGATGCTGTGCATTCTGCCCTACCTAAATCTCATTTTGAACCTGCTGCCTTTAAGATGTTGACTTGTCTGCAAACTTTGATCCAACTTCTATTTGGGTGGAGAAAAGTTTTCTGCAAAAACTAACTCAGTGTGTCAGCCCAAGAAGTGAGTTGTGGATGACGTCTTCATACTACAGTCCTTCCACCAGAATCACTGAAATTTTTTTCTTGGAATATCAATCTCAGTCTCCCTGGCTGCAAGTGAGAAGGTGCCTGTAGGGGAAGAAACATTCTTCACGTGTGGAAGTTTAAGAGGAAGTAATTGTCTAGGACTGGCTTGCTCTGAACAGAACTGTGCTTTACAGGTTTGCCTAAATTAACTGTAAGGGGAAAAAAAATAAAAAAATCAAGACATGGATGTTAAAAATGCTCATAGACAATGAGGCAAGTTTGAGAGAAGGAAAGGACAGGGGTTTGTAGCAGTCACTGATGCACACAGTGTACAGAGCAGTAGGTGGCACTGGTGGCATTCATCAGAGTTCTCCAGTGTCCCTGTCATTGTCATTGCAGTTTAGGGAAGTCCAGGAGGGGCGCAGAAGTGCTCCAGGGACAGCCCTCATTGCCTGCCTGGCAGCAGGTTCTCCTCATTCCAGCTGAGAAGTGATGGCCTTCCCTCTGCCCTATCTGTGCAAGGCCAAAAAATACCCCAAATCTCCCACAAACGGAGAATTTTCCTTCCAGTTAGAGGACAGGCATGTAGAGTAGTCCTGTGAAACAGCCAGGAGGCAGAAGGGGCTACAAAACATTTGAAGGGACACAATGGATTTTCTGTGTGATATCTGATATGGCTGTAACTCGAAAAATAAAATGTAAGATTAATAAACTGTTTTGACTCTTCTACTGTTCAGTGCCATGCCCTCACCTATAATTCAGACTCATGTAAAGACCCAAATGCTTTTCTAGATATACACACATGTATTTGCTTTGATAATGATTTGTTTCCTGAGGTCAGCACAGTGTTTGTATCATATTTAGCATGGGAATTTGTCAGTATGTTGGTGTAACTTGTGGTATTTTTTTCTTAACTAAAAGTTGCAATCACAGAGAGAAGGAAACCTCACTCACTCAATATCATAAAAAACACAGAATGGTTTGGTTGGAAGGGACCTTAACAATCACCCAATGCCGCCCCCTGCCATGGGCAGGGACCCCTGCCACTGTCCCAGGGTGCTCAGAGCCCCATCCAGCCTGGCCTTGGGCACTGCCAGGGATCCAGGGGCAGCCACAGCTGCTCTGGGCACCCTGTGCCAGGGCCTCAGCACCCTCACAGGGAACAATTTTTTCCTCAATATCCCATCTAAATCTCCTCTCTGTCAGTGTGAAGCCATTGCCCCTTGTCCTGTCACTATTTGCTCTTGTAAATATATGCTCTGAAAGCTTCTGATTTTATCCTGACTCCTTTGCCTACAATAGTTCTTTTTCCTTTCTGTTACATCAAAATCAACTCTCTCCAGGTTTGTTTTTTATTGTGATTTTTAGCTTTATTTTTTTGTTGGGTTGGCATGTTTTTTTTCCTGTTAAAAGGCTCAGACTAAGTATGAATTCTTATTACATCTATTATCTTGAGAAACCTTGGAAGAGGAACTATTGTCAGGGCTGGCAGCAAGTGGCCACTGCATCATTTTACCCCCCTGGCTGCAAACCAAGGTTTCTGTGCTTTGAAAGACTATGCTGAAAACAAAGGTGCAGTGCTGAATGAGGCATTTCCATTCAGTCAGCTGTGGAAGTATAGTGATGACTTTATAAAAAACAGGTTATGCCATGATAACCCTTCAAATTAAAATTTAACATATTGAAATTTAACTCAGTTCAACAAACCACTTAAGCGAAAAGGCTACTCTGTGCAATAGAGGCACTTGAGCTAAGGTCAGTGTGGTCTTAACTTCTGCCTCCTTGAGAGCTACTCTACTGACTTGAATGCCCTCGAAGTATGTAAAAATAAGATAGTTCTGCTTATTCTTCTTTTATCTTTAAAAAACCAACCTAACAAAACCCTGCAGTGTACAGAATCAAACCACTATAGAAGTAACATTAAAATTATTTCATTATTTCTGCACAGCAATTTACTTTGGGAAAAAGAAACTCAGAAAAACAAACAGAGGTTCAACAAATATTCTTCTAGATGTATCTTTAGTCAGGATATTAGGGACTCCACTACTGCAGGTAGGAAAATCAAGTTTGATGTGGTTCTTAGACTGAATGCCAGTGATACTGGGAGAGTATTCCAGTATCTGCTACTGGTGGAGACTACTGAGTGAGCAGAGACTTTGGAAATCACTGCATTTCTGTCTTATTACCCAAAATACATAATTAGCATCACAAAGAAAGCCATTTCTCAAGCAAAACATTTTTTTTGCTTCCTTTGTGTTCATTTAGCGTATCTCACAGAGCAAGCATTATCAATACTCCCTTCCAGAAATCAGTGTTGGTAGGAACCCACCTTCGTGTTATTTTGACAGATTTTCTGGATTTTTTTTTTACCTCAGGTATTGAATGCATAAACAGACCTAAACAATGTTGAAGAGCTATTAAAGAGAAGACCATAAAGAAGAAGGTATTCACTCAGAAATCTTCCTTTGCATAGCCACTGCCTGATCATTATTGCTTACGTTGGCAGGTAAATTATTCATTTCAGACACCAAGCAAATCCAGCCCTCCTGAACCTGACCTCTCCAACAGCCCATTCTAAGTTAATGATTTGCACAACTCCTGTGCTGGCACTGAATAACAACTCACACAGCAATGGTATCTCAGAAGCAGTTCATAAAAATATAGTACACCACAGGGACTGCTGTGGATTTTAGGAAGGCCCTGGCTACTGTAGTCTGAAAGGCTTTGGAAGTTCTGCTTTGCATAAGGCTAGATTCAAATACATGCATTAGGGGAGAATTGTTTATAGAAGAAAGAAATGCCCTGGGAAATTAGACATTGCCCTGGGAGGCCACAGGAACACAGTGTAAGGATTGACTCCTAAATGTTTCTGGGCTACTTGTCACACTGGCATCAAGGAGCTCAACATCCACATTCCACTGAGAGTTTGTGGCTTAACTATTCTGACTTATATCTGTAAATCAGGGAAAATAGCCTTGTGCTGCAAAGAAATGTTAACATGACATGTAACTACAAGGTAACAGGAACTCAGTGAGCAACTGAAGTCACCTATTTACCATAAACCACAGCTCTAAGTCAGCTGGTATGAAAGTCACTTAAGCACTACAAGTCTTCAAAACACTTTTATAAAGCATTTTCATCCCTCAGCAGTTATGTGTTCTTTTTTAACACCGTCTCACTTTTTAAATATGCCTTCAATTCCCTGCCCAAATTTTATCCTTTGACTGATAGAAAAGGATTTAACACTAAAAGTCAGTAAAACCCCTTGTCTTGTCTGCCAACATGAACATTTGCAGGGTAATCAGACTGACTTTGCCCTGCAGCCAGTATTTGTGCATGTGCAAATGCAAGGGGATTCCTTATGGCAATTAAAGTAACTCTACTGATATTGCCCCGTGTGAGTGAGCTGAGGAGGTTGTCCTCAGTTTTCTGAAGTGTTTTGAAGTATTTCTTCTTTCTGGCTGCACTGCTCTGTCCAACAGCACCACAATGTCCTCTGTTAGACCAAGGTACCTCTTGACACATAGGAATGTGGCTAAAAACCTGTATTGCCTTTCTTGGGATAAAACAAGCAAAGTTCACATATCAATGGCCCGGACAAACAAAGCAGACAGAAGATAAACATGAGCTTGTTATATTTGGATAAAAAAACCCACAAATATCCTACAGCAAGATTGTTATTTAAGAATTTATATGGCTGATATAAGGCTAAATTGTGGATGAACTCCAAGTAACAGGAGGTGATAGGCTGGTATTCTATAAACACACAGGGAAAGTGTTCTACAACCATGCAGCTGCAATGAAGATAAAACACTGTGTGGTAAGATTCCTAAGAAACAATAATCACAGTATCATTGATGTACTTGCATAGGACTTACAAATATCAGTGGATGCAAGTAAGAGCTGAAGAACTATTTATAAAAGTTTAAAATCCACTAACTTAGGATACTCATTCCTATTTAACAATTTTGAACTAATCCTCTGTAACATCCAGGATGCCTATTCACCACTACCTAATTTTTTTAGAATTTTTCTTCATGATGTCATATCTCTAAAAGCAGAATTTAAAAAAAGGTAAGTAGAAAGAAAGGGTAGTACAGTGAGGTTGCAGATGTGCAAGAGTTCTCACCATGCAAACTAATCTTTTCTTCCTTTCCCTCCTTCACCCTGTAACCACTTAGTCTTTAAACAGACTAGATTTTGTCATGAGCTCTCTGCTTGTGTTCCATCTAGGCACTAAAGAGCTTGTTAAGACTGTAATCACTAACAAAAAAACCTGCCCTGTGGACCTGGAGGAGATTGAAGTACTGACAGACAGCAGGTGGCAGAACCCCTCAAGCACCAGTGTGTTCCAAATGTACCTTTGGGTCTCAGTCTGCTAACCACAGAACAAGGTCTCACCCTACATTTTAATGGGTGAGGATGCAATCAATGAGAAATCTCATTCACTGTAGCCAGGTGACCTTCAAGAATCAATATATAACACCACCAGCAGGGGAAAGGGCCCACTGCCTGCTCCCTGAGCCTCCTCATGCACATCACTCAAAAATCCTGCACGATAAGGTCCCACAACACAACTTGGAATCACGTCTTTGACTGAGAAGAGAGGAAGAACAAAGCCAGGAAAGAACAGGGCAAGGTTCCTGCATTAAATGTGCTCAGGTAAATTTTCCTAATGGGTGTGTCCTGAAAGGAGCAGCATCTAATGCCATTCCCCTAAATCCAGCTGATCATGAACAGTTCTCAGAAGGAACTTTAATCCATGCAGGTGGGGAAAGCCTTCCAGCAACATCTCCACACCAAGCTACAAAAGCAGAGAATATAATTTTCTCCCTTCTATTGGCAAAGAAGTCTGGAATTCAGCCTGTAACTAAGAATAAAACATCTCCCAAGGTCTCCCTGGGATACCCTTTGTAAATAATGCTGCCAGCAGCATCCCATGCATGTTTCAGTAACTACATAATCCTTACTGAATCATAGAAGTTAACCTGCAATATAACAATACTTGCATGATCTTCCCTTTTAAAAGGAACTACAAAAATTAAGCTATCTGCTCATGAAAGCATTTTAATGCAGATAGAAAAGAGTTTTAAATTGCTCCAGCATAGTCTCAGACTATTTGTTATGAAACAAAACTTACAGGCCCCACAAAACAGATGGATTTGATGCTAACTGTCCTCTGGACATTTAGGTTGAGCAGTTCTATTTTATGGTTAATGTTTACTCCACAATGGTAAGTAATTAATAAATAAATTTTATGATTTTTTTTTTAAATCTGCCCCCCCTCTAAGTATATAAAGACTTTAACAATTATTGTCAGCTTCCTACTCACAGCACAGCCAGCAGACTCTGAGCAACAGGCTCCAGCTCCAACCCCAGCAGACTGCCCTGGACCAGCTGACCCACTCTTTTATAACAACCCTCCTCATTGGACAGGCAAGGCTGTTTCCACTCTTTGGTAATTAGCACAGCAGTAATTCATCAGGGGCAGGATTGCTTACAATCCATTCTCCTATAATCATGCTGAAATTTAGAGATTTGAGACCCAACTCGGATTGTTTCATAAACAAGATCAAAATCACAACATTCCAGTCTAAGTCCAGAAACAAATTTGACTTTTAGATAATCAAATAGAAAATAATATTGTTTTTCAAATTACAAGAACTGGACACCATTAACAAACAAAGAATTTAATCCAGAAGAGGAGGATCTATGGGACTCTTTCTGTGCCAGTGCCATATGTAATCTTACAGTTTGCCTATTTTTGGCTGGTGGCACAGAGCCAAATGCTCATTCCATTTCCTCCTACCCCCCAGTAAAACTATGAAGTTCTCAATCAGAAACAGGTCTGGGTATGAACTACACTTGCTCAGCACCTGGACTGAGAAAAGCCTCACAGTAAGGCGCTGTTAGTGAAATCCCACCAATTCACAATTACTTTGTTTCCAACCTTTTAGAAGGACACATCAAGCCTACGCTCCCATGCAGTCTGTGGCAAACACTGAAGGAGAACATCAGAGTAAGGCAGATAATTTACATACTGAAAAAGAGTCACTAGGACAACCAAAGATGCCCGAAAATTGCTTTATTTGTTCATAAGGTTTGTGCGTTACAGCAAGCGTAAGTTTAGCTACCATGGACCGAAGTCTGGAAGAACATTTCATATTAACCATTGAGATATGTAGTAAGTAGAGCCCACATCTGCAAACAACATGCTGGTTTTCTATTGCTGGAACCTAACATTTGTGAGCTACAGATCCTTGATATCCTTCTGGACGTCCCACAGTGTGTCTGCGCTCTTCCTCAGCTGACTCACCTCATCGTCCTTCAGCTTTTGGTTGATGACACTCGTCAGGCCAGAGGCACTTAAGACAGAAGGAAGGCTCAAGAAGACTTCATTCTGAATGCCATACATGCCCTGTCACAAACAAAAGAGATCAGACACAGGCCTGTCACCACAGTGCTGTGGTTGGTTTATGTTGCAGGCAACCTCCTCAGAGCAGAGCTCAAAAACCATCATTTCAGAACTTGCAGAAAATTTCAGCTATGATGTATTCAGGAAAACAAATAGTACAGAGCTGTTTTGGACCAAATGCCTGGCAATACCAAACAGCTGATGGCAGAAACCCCACCTTCAAACTTCTCTCTCACTTTTAGTTCTATACAGCAAGGAGCTGAAAAGATTCAGGATTAGGACAGGCCAACAGAGGGAGCAGCTCCCCCTGCTCAGAGCCCTTGCTGCAGCAGAGGCTGTGGAGCTGGTACAGACCACATAGAGTTACATCAGCTATAAAAGGAGAGTGGTTCCTGCAATCACAGCTGAGCCTCCAAGAAGTCTTCCACTTTCACACTGAAACTTCCTTTCAAGGAATCTGCATATGCCACACATGGCAAAGCTTCACACAAGGGTAGTTCTGCACAGAGAACTTTATTTTCAGCTCCATACTTGTGAGAAGAGTGGACTAAGAGGTCAGCCTAGAAGAATCAGCAACAGTAAGCTGCCACTTGAAAATCAAAATAGTGTTTTACAAAGCTTCCTTCCTTCAGCACCTTGCTAATTGAGCCTATTTAGCTTGTCCAGAACAATAAAGTGAGCCAGAGTGCCCAGTTAGCCCCCAGTTCTTACCTTTACCAGAGTAGCAACTGAATGAACCCGGTACAGGTTCTTCAGGATGGTCTCACAGAGGTCAGCCACACTAAAGCCAATAGCCCAGTTTGTGTATCCCTTTAGTTTGATCACCTCGTAGGCACTAAGGAAACATTGAAATACAACTTCATTAAGATGTCTTCAAGCAAGTCACTATAAATAACAAGTCTTAAAACCAGTGAATGTCAGCCATTCAAAAGTTTCCAAACTCCTGAAACACATGGTAAGTTTTGGAATTAAAATGTCCAAGTTATGAGTTTCAACATTAGAGGATAAAGTATAAAATCTACATTATCACCTCTATGCATAATAAAGAATCCTGTTGTTCTCACAGGATTAGCTGAAAACAAAATTAGCTCCCATCTAGGAAGAGATCCTAGTGTTAAGTAGAAAACTACTTCTATACCTAACAAGTTCTGTTTCAGTCAGGGGCACAATGGAATAGGCAAACACTTAGAGTCAAAGCTCCACTACATCTGAGGTTTTTAGCCAACATCTGCACACTCTTCACCCCAGTGGGTGTGTACCCATTTCACAAAAGACTTAGCAACATGGAGTCATCTGTACACAACTCTCCTGCACCCATGAACAGAATTTTCCCCAGTTCCAACTCTCTGCTCACAGAAACATGCTATCTTTTCCTGAGCTTGTGCCCTTTGAACAAAGTTACCCATTGAAGAAGCTCCATTTGGGAAAACAAGCACCCACAGCTCCAGGTGCTCCAGCACTTGAGTGGGTTTGTTATGCAATAACTTGTCTCCTTGCAGGATAACAAATCTTACCACCTGAAATCCTGAATTTCTGTGTTTCAAAAAGCAGTCCCACTTACTCAAGCAAACCTCTACCTAAGAGGGCATGAAAGCTGCACCAGAACAGAGGCAGAATGCAGACAAACTATTGTTAGCATGGCATCCATCCACATTATCCCTCAGGTCATCATACCTTGAAACCACTTGCTTGTGGATCTCCTTCCAGTTCTCAGGATCTTTGTCAGTTCCCATGGCAGGGTTCAGCTCCTGGAGGCAAACCCCTGCCACGTTCATTCCACTCCAAACAGCCACTGCAACAGAGGCAGGACATCAGTGCCAACAGCACTTGGCAACCCACCTCCACCTTTCCCAGCTAAAATAACTGGAAACAAAGGAGGAGCAGCCACAATCACAGCAATGGTTGAGGCAGGTTTTAAGTTTTTATTTAGCTATAGTTAAATCTGAGAACAGCAGAACTTTCAGACCCTGTAAGTTTCTGAAGTCAGAAACATCAAATTCTAGTAAAAAGGCATACTTTAGCTACTCAGCCTTTTAGAACTGATTTACTCAAAACTGCAGCATT
The DNA here is from genome assembly GCA_013397245.1 of Thryothorus ludovicianus. Taxonomy (NCBI): domain Eukaryota; kingdom Metazoa; phylum Chordata; class Aves; order Passeriformes; family Certhiidae; genus Thryothorus; species Thryothorus ludovicianus. The sequence continues at coordinate 100,965 of VZTB01004976.1, forward strand.
TGTAGTTTCACTAATCAGTATTAGGATTAGCCTTCAAGAAGTCTATTCTTATTTACACGAATAAGAGGGTAGCAATATGCAAGCTCAGAATATCAAGACAGGAATTTGCACCTCCCTGTGTCCTGGAAGCTCAGAGGCAGGCTCAGTCTGTTTCTGGGAAGTAAGCAGGAATTTGGAGTTACTTCAAAGCAAAAGCATCTGTGACAAGGATAAGCTCAGAATGTGCTCAGCCAAACTTTCATTGGTGTAGGGCTGGCTACAATAACTGCTGCTGTTGATCAGACACTGTTCTTTGATCAAATGCAATAGGACAATGAAGAGGTGGCTCCCTTAGAAATACATAGCACGAAAATATAAAGCAGTAACAATTTACATAGATGTTCTGCTGCAGGATTTCAGACATGGAATATATAAATAGAATTAGGACAGATAAACTTCTTTGATTTCACATTTTAAAACTATCTTTGTTTTAAACAGCAAAGAGAAAAGTCACAAAATGAGGTAAGGGATAATTTTGTTAGCCTGAATCTGGACTGCTAGAATAACAAGCTCTGCTTTTGACCCAGCAAGTGCTGATACTGCTTTCAGAGGAGAACTGTGCTACAGGCTATGGAATGGTACTCCAAAAACTGAGGATAAAGAGAAGGAGCAAGCTGTAGCCTTTAGGACACAAAACTAGCCTTTTCAGTTCAGGCTTTAATCATGCAGCCACAATCATATTTATTAAATATGCATAGGCAGATTTCCTGTACTTCTCTCAACTCTTATCTTCATAAAAATACAGCAAAGTACCAGTTACTCGAGGTCAAGTGCAGCTGTTCCTTCAGAATCCTGTAACAAACCTCAGGCCTCGCCCTCTGATAGGGTACTGCTCATTCCCAGGGAGGTCAGAACTGCTCCTTACCACTGGAGTCACCGTGCTCTCCCAAGATCCAGCCATGGCAGCTGCTTGGATGGATCCCAAGTCTCTCAGACATCAGATAACGGAATCTGGCCGTGTCCAGATTGCAGCCACTTCCAATCACACGGTTTTTTGGCAGCCCACTCAGCTTCCATGTGACATAGGTTAATATATCCACTGAAAGGAAAAGCATGCATGGCAAATGAAACTCCACTCACACCAAGAATGCTCCAATAATTACCTTACTGAGCATAGCAGGGCAATCAGGAGGACTCAAAACACAGTTGTGCTCACTGGTCAAGGAATTTTGGATCTGACTGTTTGAGGGATTAAAATGGATGCAGTGCTTGAAATTTTGAACACTAGCTTGATGGGTCCTAAGAAAATTCGAGGAAGGTCTTTAGAGATTAGATTCCTATCAGCTGAAGTTGGACACACTTTTTTTGGTAACAATTAAAGCCCTAGGGCATTCAGAATTGGGACTGATCTCATGTGGCTAAAACATTCCAGCAATTTCCTGAATAATTCTCCCCTCCAGTTCACCATCACAACAACAGGTTAAATAATTTACAATCAAAAGTCTGAGATTTACAAACTCTTTGTAGTTGGTGATTCCTTCAGTTTAATTTCTTGATTTGTGCACTAAGCACTTTCTGCATCTACCACCTCTGCAGCATGAAAAGCCAGATGAGCAATGTGCTTCAGCTGCATGTGTTTCTAAAAATACAGTTCTAGGAAAAAACCCAAAGCTAGGTAGGGCAGACAGAAGGATGGGAATAGAGAGAAAAACCTCTCATCTACAGCTCAAAGCAACAATAATAACCAGGCTGCAGGAATTGACTCCAACTCTGAGGAACCCAGCAGTTCTCAGGAGAGAGCACATTTGTGTACAGAGATCTGAAATGCATCTTTGCTCTGCTCAGGCACCAAGGCACACTTCACACCTCACAAGTGGCACGTTCCCCACAGCTTCAGCTGGGGCAGGGAAGGGCATCAAGGTTACACCCCCAAAGTTCCTTCCCATGGGCTAACCATGACCTTCACTGTATAAGACTAGAGGCCAAAACTCCACACACTGAGAAAACAAAGGATTTTAAAAATAATTCTGAAAAAGCAACATGCTATTCTCCTCCTACAGCTGCTCTGCTGGAGAGAAGTTGACAGGTTGAATTCAGCCTTGCTAGAACAAGAACAGTCTGATCTTTGTCTCAGCTTGGTTTTCAGGTAAGTGCTTAAAACTGCTGCAAGTCACTGCATTTATTCAGAACACTGGCTAATTGTACACCTGCTAATTACTCAACCCTCAACAGAGCATGCACTGGTTCCATTCTGTCAGGTTATCTTTAAAAGCAGTGTCACTTCATCACCATGGTTCTTCAGTACTGGCTTCAGATGTTGAATTAAACAAAGACAACCTTACAGGGACACCCTACAAAGCACATCAGAACATTTACAGTCTCTTTAGACATCCAAATATCCAAGCTGTCTCAGTGCAATGAGATACTTGCAAGTGAACATATAAATATGCATAATTAACTCTTTTTCTGGTTTTAGTCCGTGGAGTACAGTCAGCCCTTGTTTCACCATAAGCTTCAGCATGTAAACTCATTTTCCTGAAAATACAGCCATGACTATAGGGCAAGTTCTTCATGCTGAAAAACAGCCCTATCCTATGCAGACACAAAAGCTACCAATTAGAGATAAAAAATTTAAACTTCCTTAAGCTTAAGCCAAAGTATGCAAAGAACTTAAGCATTTATCACAAAGCATTCTTTTAAAATATGGACACCATGACAAGTTCTGAATAAAGAGAGCATCAGAAAGTACAGAGTATTTGTCTGCACTCTCAGATGTCCACAAAAAGCTATTAAGTTCCAACAATTTGTATTTGAAGAGATTTTCTGAGAACTGATGTTTTATCTTATCAAACCAAATTTGTAAGTATTCAGGAAAAGACTGCCTTACCTGGGTTGGAAACCACCAGGATGATGCAGTTGGGGCTGTACTTGACGACCTGAGGGATGATGAACTTGAAGACATTCACATTCCTCTGCACCAGGTTGAGCCGACTCTCCCCCTCCTGCTGGCGCACTCCTGCAGTCACCACCACGATCTTGGAGTTGGCAGTGACAGCATAGTCTAACCAGAGCACAGGGGAGAAAACACAGAGTGTGTTTAAGATAATTCCCCTAATTCCAGTAGCACTGTGTTAATGCAGGAGTTACAGGGAGCTTCTGCACTGTGCATTGCATTCAAACACAAAAACACGAGACATCAGTTTGAAAGCCAGCACCATCTCATAACACTCCTGATATGACAATATGTGGGTGTTGAGAGTACATTTAACAATTCTGACTCTTATTTCCACTATGAAAATAATACTATTTCTTCTACATACAGTTTCACTGAACCCAATTTTACAAAACAAGCCCCAAATTGTAACGAGATATAAGAGAGAGCCCAGCTTAAGAGTCACTCCCATTATGGTGTTCATCTGAACTCACCCCAATTCACACACTTCCCCTTTTTCAATGCCAAATCCAAAGAGTTCTTTAGGACTGCACAACTAATTCTCCACTATTAAGCAAAGTCACAGAATATCAGTGTTAAATCAAAGAAACAGAGGTGCACCTTTGTCTGCCACGATCTTGTGAGTATGAAGGAACACACTCCCGTGCTGCAGGTCCATCATTTCTCCTTTTAGTTTGTCTTCCATAACATCAACCAGAGCAAGCTCATCACAAAGACCCTGAAAACAACAAAATCCTGAGTCAATGAAGCAGTTCACATGCATTTTAAAGTAAACCCAGAACTGAGCTAAATTACATTTTAAAGTAACACGTTTCACCCATCTGAAAGCATCTCCTCCCCAAATAAACCAGCACTATCTTGGTGTTCTGATGCTTTTCACAATGTCAGAGGCTACAACAGCACTGGTTCATGAAACTCACTCAGACTTTCCAAAAAAGGTATAATTTGTGGGGGGTTTGAGTGCACAGCCAACCCTTTTCTAGAAAAGCACTTTTTAATTTAGTTGCTACCTTTGGAAAAAAGTTGCATCTTTCAGAGTTGTGGCAAACCCTCTAAATCTATCCAGCAAATAGCCTGTTTTAAATATTTAAATATCTGAAAGAACAAATAAGTATTCTCTTTCAGCACGCCACTAGTCAATTCATTTCACAAAAACATACAATGGGAACAGACTTCCTCAACACTAAAATTGTGATAAAAAGGATTCTTTAGCTATTTTTCTCTACAGGAGCTACTGTGTGAGATTAATGTTGCAGAACAGATTTAGATTCCCATTTCTAAATCGGTGTGGTAACATTAATGACTTCTCTCTAACTGAGCAGGAACTAAACAACCAACATGGAAGCTTTAGAGTCATGCAAATTCATATATTCAATACCACACCAACAAACTGAAATCAGCATTAGAGCCAAGCATCTTGCACAAGTCAAATCCCCATTATATTGGTCAGCAGTGGCAGAACGTGAGCCAGCACAGCTGGCCAAAAAGGCCAAAGGCATTCTGGCTCTAGCAGGAATAGCGTGGCCAGCAGGACCAGAGCAGTGACTGTCCCCTGGCTTGGCACTGGTGAGGCCACTCCTCACATCCTGTGTTCCCTCACTACAAAGATATTGAGGGGCTGGAGCGTGTCCAGGGAAGGGGCTGGAGCAGCAGGAGGGGCTGAGGGAGCTGTGGGGGCTCAGCCTGGAGCAAAGGAGGCTCAGGGGGGCCCTTCTGGCTCTGCACAACTCCTGCCAGGAGGGGACAGCTGGGGGGGTCGGGCTCTGGGAACAGGGAAGAGGATACATGCTGTAACAGGGGAGGTTTAGATTGGATTGGAGGAAAAAATCCATCACCAGAAGGGTGGTCAGGCATTGAAATAGGCTGCCCAGGGAAGCTGTTGGGTCACAATCTCTTGTGTTTATAAAACTTTTAGATGTGGCACTTGAGGACATACATGCTGGACTTAGCAGTGCTGAGTTAATGGTTGGTCTCAATGATCACAAGAGATCTTTTCCAGCCCAAATGATTCTATTACATTATTATAATTCAGTTACAAGAAACAGATGATTTTATTATAAAAATATTTTATACTGCAGCTTATAGTTGTGAGAGAGTAAAAGCAGAAGCCTGACTGAAAAACTCTATGTCATCATCCACACTTGAAGGATTTAAACCAGTTCTTATTCTGGGTTTGGTGCATACTGTTCATTAACAGTAAAACTTTGTGCTTAGGTATCTGACAATGCAGTTTGATCCTGCCTAGAGATGTGCATTAAATGAATGCTGAATTGTGGTTCAATTTGTGGTTCCCTCACAGGTTACAGCACTTCAAAAACAAACTGATTTCAGACCATGAGAGGCAACCATGTGCTTATAAATGATCACACAATGACCTATCACTGTTTTTCTATTAAATTTCTTCTTTACTTACTTGACTTAAAAACTATTTGCCACTTTAACATCAGTTTCACACCTAGTTTCACTGTGGCATGTTCTTAGTTTTTCCTTGCTCACAGGGCTCATGAGCATCAGCAAGTGAAAGGCCTTATTTTTTTTTTTAACAATTAAACATGCATTATAACAAGCATCCTCAGGGTAATACGTTGGAGGGTCATCTACAAACAAAACACAGCTAGTTTATTTGTACAAGCAAGACTTTTCAACTGACTGTGAGCTACCTGATTTAAGACTACCCCTGCAAGGGGACAGGCATATTTGTTGATGCCATCTTTTAAAAACTAAAAAAGTCAGCAGTTTCCATCTGTCTTTTAATGAATTCACAATATTCTCTAAAAACAAAGTCCAAAGTACAAGACGTCATTGTTGATTAATAAGCCTCTACTTTGCTCAAAGACTGCACCATAAGCTTTGACAAAATATCCTACAAACCAGTAACAGGAGAAGACCTAATAACCTCCAAATCCAGCCCCCTGTTTTTAGTTATTTAAAAACTAGCTAATACTTCTCTGGAAAAAAATAGTCATATAAACAAGCAAAAAGAGCTTAAGAGAAATTTTCAGCACATACTCTTTAAAAGAATAAAAAGCAAATACTTTCTAACATATATTTCCCCATATATTTTTGCTCTGTCCCCATTCTTTGCTCAGCAGAGCTCCCTCACCAAGCAAACTCCAGCTTTGTTGTGGAAGAATAAAAAAAATTAAGAAGACAATGGGAAGTTTGGCTGGGGCTGTGTAGTCATTCCTACTTGCATTGTCCCAGCAGCCTAGAAAATCATGTTGCCTAAAGATTTACTGCTAAGCATAGACAGAGAGGTGAGAGAACAAGGGGAGGCTGAATGTGGAGGTCAGGCTTGTAGGTCACAGCTTGCTTACCCGAGCTGCTAATGATTCATTCCCGTGCCAACCTCCCAAATGTTCCACCCTTTGCTAGGACAGGCAGTGCAGAGCACCACAGCCCGGGCTCGGGGAGCACGCTGTCCTTGAGCCGTACCTTTCCGAGGATGCTGATAGCAGAGGCCATCCCAACCATGCCGACTCCCACAACCGTGACCTTGTTGTTGGGGACCTTGGGTCCCTCTGCGATGGGGCTGATCAGCTTGTCCTTGACAGTGGCCATGGTATCCTGCGAGGAGAGACGGAAAGATGTGGATCAGAGCGGGCCAGAGGAGCTGAGAGGCGTGTTCTGAATGGAGGAGTCACCTGTCACAGCCGGCTCTACGTAAGGCAGCTCCGGGCACTCTGCCCTTGCTCGCAGGGCTCCTTCCCAGCCACAAGTCACCCGCACATCCTCCGTTCTAGGTCCCTGCCCTCCCTGTGCCCAGCCAGGGGCTGAACGGGCAGATTTCGGCAGCACACCCCTAACGGCGCTCCCAGAGCCGCCCACGGCAGGGTGAAATTCCATCAGCGCTGCCGAACCCTGGGCAATCACCTCTCGGCACACCGGGGCGCCGGGACCGGATTCCACAGGGGCCGCGGCGGCACCGGGGCGCCCTGAGCACGGCCGGGGACCAGCTCGGCTCCGGCCACCCCAAACCCCAACGCTGGGGACCCGCACCCTGGCTCCGGCCATTCCAAACCTCCGGAACCGCAGCTCGGCTCCGGCCACTCCAGACCCCAACCTGAACCCTCGGGAGCCAGGGCCGGCTCCGGCCACCCCAGGCATCACCCGTTGGCCACGCAGGGATGCTCGGCCCGCGGCAACGGCCGAACCCCGGCGGGATCGAGCCGCCCGGGGAAGAAGTGCCGGGCCGGGCTGGCAGGGCGGCCATCCAGCATCGCCCCGTCCCGGAGCGGAATCTCCCCGTACGCACCTGGCAGCGGGAGCGGAGCGGATGCGGAGAGGGGAGCGCGGTGTGCGGGTCTCGGGCAACGAGCGCTCCGCAACGGAACGGGCGCGGGGCTCGGGCAAGGAGCGCTCCGCAACGAACGGGCGCGGGACGGCGGGCGGAGCGCGGGGCCCGGGCTCGGGCAATGAGCGCTCCGCAACGGAAGGGGCGGGCCCGGCGGCGCGGCCGGGGGAAGGCTCGGTCCCCGCCAAGGACGGAGCCTCAAGGATGTCGCTGCTCCGCCCCGGCCCCGCAGTGGCGCAGCGCCGCCCGTCCCTGGGGCTGTGTCCCCGCTGGGTGCGCGGCCGGGAGCCGCGATGCTGCCGGGCCGGGGGTGGCCGTGCGGCACTGGGCACTGGTGGCCTCCGCAGTGTCACCATCGCTCACTTCCACAGGGGACAACTGGGCTGTTGGTCCCTGAGCGTCACAGAGACGCAGGCTTGGCCAGAATTGCTACAAGCGAGGTTAAAATTCGGCAAAAATAAAGCATTTTACCTGATGTTTCAGGTAGAAATTTCTCAATTTGGGTGTGTCTCCTCAGTCAAGGGTATGTTATTTTTGCTCTCGCTGATTTCTGTTTTGGGGGTGACTCCGGTTGGATTTTTGGTGGTTGGACGAATCCCTCCTCTGGAGGCACAGAGCGATGTCCTGGCAGGAATAAGGGATGTAACCTGAGGCAGGCCAGCGAGGAATGTAACCTGAGCAGAGCCGCCACCACCGCGCCTCCTCCCTCCCCCTCGGCTTCGGCCAGACCCGCATCCGCTCACTCCGCCATATCCCAGCAGGGCATCCCTTAAAAATGGAAATAAGCGTGAATGTGGTTTAACGCCCTGTTAAAGTAATAAGCACATCTAGCACTGTAAGTAGTAATTAGAGTCAGATGATATTTTCCTTTTCCTCAGACCCATGGAACACACAAACTGAAAATCTGTGAGTACGATCAGCCACTGCTGTTGAGCAGAGAAGGAAGTGCTTCCTTGGAATTCCTCCAGGACCAAACCAAGCAAAATACGGAATAAGGGCAAAGAGTGTTTTCATCTAATGTTCTAACATTACATCTTTCTAACTATAAAGGAAGAAAGCAGAAGCAAAATACTGAATGGCATGCAATTAGTTCCAGTGGGGAAGAAACCAGAAAGTTTTAGGTTCCTCATCACACATGATTTAGTCTCTCTCACAAGAGAGAAAACAGGACACTAGATTCCAGAGTTCTCTGAAATAAGTCACTGGGTTAAATGGGACTAGGCAGAGAGCTTAGCTCTGCCTGCCTATGACTATGGCTACCTTTTTTGCTGTTATTGTGGCTTGTTTAAAGTTTTACTGATTTTTTTTCTTTTGCCAGATATTTTGCCAGGTTTAGTAATAACTGGATTAATTCCCTGTGTCTCACCAAACAGCCAAACAAAACAGTGTGAGCTTGAGAGGTGGTGAGCAAAGGATGAAACATGCTTTTCTGGGCAGCAGATCAGTATAGATCCATGCTGGCTTTAAACCATTGTCTAACCATGGCCTACTTTGCTTCTTCACATTGTTTGACGTTGCAAAGGGTCCCCTGCAGGGAAAGAAATGAGTTAAGCCATCCACATGACACTTCAGGTACCAGCTTACTGTAAGAAAATCAATTCAAGACTTTGAAATTACAGCTGCAATGGGAGCTGGAGGTAAATTATAATTACACAATGAAATGTAAGGGTCAGAAAATCTATCTTGTATAATCACAACAGGAACATGCTCACCTGAAATTTAGGGAAATAAGGTGGAAGTGAGAGAAAAAGATTCTGGAGAAATAAGGGAAGGACCAGAGGAAAGTTTTTAAATTCATGAACCATAAGCAAGGGTCCTTGTCCTGCCAGTGCCTGTTGTGAGGAACATCCACCACTGCATTGTGTCTTGGGACAAGGATAATTCTCTCTCTCCTTACGAACTTTCAACAATCAATTATCACAGTAGCATTTGGAATTAGAGAAAGTAATGCCACATTCCTATTTGCAAGATATTAAAGCTTTAAAAGGCAGACTGGGCCATTTACCACATGTTATAACACCTCCTCTGGGCCCTCATTTAGGCTTCATTTTGCATGCTAAAAGCACAGGATATTTAATCCCCTCCCTGAAGTCCTTCAATCTAAATAGACAAGGCAGAAGCAAGATAGTGGGTAGAAGAAAGAAGCTTGTTCCCTCTTCTTGCTCTTTATAATTTACTTACTTATTGTTCCAGATGATGGAGGATTCAGGAACAGAAAGGTGAAAAGATCTCCCCAAGACCACATGGAAAGTCTCCTGGTAACAGGTCACAGTTTCAAAGTTCAGCTGCAGTTTGGCAACATTGGCATTTTTGATGCAGTGCAGGTCTCCAGAAAAACAAACCCTAATGTTAAGGGACACAGTGTAAATAAATTTCCCTGGTAACCTTGATACAATTACAACATATATTTTGTGTATACATTTTAATCACGTTCAACTTTTGGGTTGTGTACAAAGTGTGTCATTAGAAAAGTCTGAGATACTTAACTACTTCCATCTGTCCCATCATCTTCCCAAAATGAAAGTAGATAGGATTTCCCTGCTGATTCTTTTTTCCAAAACTACCCTTAAACCTGATTAAAAAAAGAGACATCCAGTTGAAAAACTCTATTCATGGGATTGTTTCACACAGCAAGATGCTGATGTTCTGATGGCCATTGTCTGATGACAGCTGTAGCCCTAAGTCATGGAGAATTTAACCCAGGAAAGGAAGGAACCCATTACACCAGGGGATGGGATGGAAGGCTGTCCTGGGTTGATGCTAAATTGTATCCCCATTCGTCTGTTTAGTTCAGAAATAAGTGTTGTACCTTTAAAAATTGGATCTGAGAGTGAAGGAGATATCCCGATTCAGCTAAGAGGAGAGGTGGTCCAAATTTGCCCTAAACTAAGACAAAAGCTGATGACAATATAAAGATTCTCTCTCACTGCGCCAGACCTGGTGGATCAGATCCTTGCCCTACAGGATGGATGTGTTCTAACCATTAGTGCACGTGGATGTAATGGAGGGAAAAGAATTAGAAGTTCATCTTTGCAAAATACAGAGAACTGAATTAATCTGCTGGAAATCATTAAATGCTGTCACACCCGATGCTGACAGATGCTGAATTAAAATTCTGGTAAACCTATGTTAATTCTGTTCTTCTTCAACTGGATTTGCCATTTGGAGGGAAAATACATCATACCATAAAGAAAAATGATCTTGAATTGGCAGCTTTGCAAGCTTCTTTTTCCCTGGAAGGAATGGTTCCTTATTTTTGGCAGCGATCCGACTTTCTGTTTGATTTTTGTTTAAAGATTAGACAGTGTAAACAGATAACACACTCATAATAGTTAAGTGCTTTATAATGGAGTTAATAAAAAAAAAATCCCAAAATCAAACAAATACATCATGAGCTTGGAGGCTATAGTGCAAAGGGAGTGAAATGTGATGATCTCATTTAATGAATTTCTTTGATGCCAGAGGAAACAAATTGTGATAAGTTTTACAATTAGGTAAGTAATAGCACCCAGTTTGTAAGAACTAAACTGCATTGATTTAACAAGCTCTGGCTCATTAAAAAGTTCAGGAGAAACTACTGCTGCTAAACAAAGTCACAAGACAGAAATGGGAAAAACAGTGCATACGCAAACAAAAATATATGAAATTTAAATTACAGACTGATTTTTTTTATTAATAGATGGGTTTCCATACAATAAGGCCAATAAGGATGGGTGTTTTTTTTTCCTCTGAACTGATTAACTGTTCAGAAAACTTAGTAGTCCTAAGATTTTAATGTATGGATTTTGTGGTTTTATTTGTGTGTCCGAAGGAGTGAGTATGGCCTTGTCAGGCTAACACCTCTCCAGACACAGAAGCAAGGCTGTGTTCATGCTGGAGAGTTTTTTACATCAGTGCAATCACCCCCTGTAATCACACACAGAGTGTAGCATATCTGGTATGTAGCACCTCAATTGATCTTTGAACAAAGATTTTTGTAGTAGTCCTGTACAGCACTGTTTTAATAGCAGTGAGGTAATAGGTAAGAATTGCCTCCTGTAATATATCATGTTACTGTAGATTTTTCAGTAGTGTTCCACATAGAAACACGTCTTGTGCCTTTAATGACTTCTGAAGCAGTTCCTGTAGGACTTACTACCTCTTCAGGAGCTGAATCCAGGTTTCCTTTTATGTGTGTTGTACTGGGAGAAGGAACTCCCAAGTTCTGTTATTTAAACCCTCATGTCTGGATATTGCTTACAGTGAATTTTGCTGGAGAACAGATTCACCAATCCCACTCCCACCTAGACTTTCACTCACATGATCCCACAATTTACCTTGTTAAAAGTAATTCTGGAGAGAGACAGACCAAATACATTTTTGCCTGTTATACAGAAACCTCTGTCTGTGGTTTACATAAACCTCTCCAGAGCAGTCACAGGCTTGCAGCCGCTGCCTTTGAAGCAGATTGCTGATGTTAAGGGTCAAGGCTGACCTCCCTCCTGTTTGGGAAGTGTCCAGTGATATCTGAAGAACCTTTGGCATATTGCACTCTGGACCCTTAGCACTGCCATTCACAGAGCACAAGCTCTGTGGAAAAAGCGGACACAGCTGAGCTTCCAGAAAGCATTATTTAACATTTCCCAGTACTGAGGGAGGTTTGCCTCCATTGCTGCATCTGAGTCCTGTGTCTAGAGACAAGCTTTGCACAGACAGAGGGGACTCATTCATAGTGGCAGGGATTTGTTGATGGAATTTAGCAAAATTCCATCAATCAAGTGGTGTAGGGGAGCATCCTACCCTTGATAATGTTGGATTCCTGGGGAAGGTAAGAGAACTCTTGGCAAATGCAGTGTCAATCTCCATCCATGCTGGGGAGGCTCCTGGAGTGTCTTCAGCCACAGCTTGTTTCACCTGACCCTGCAATCTGTTCCTCTGGTGAGAGGGGCTTGCAGGGGGGAAATCATTGCTGGAAGTGGGGACAGGCACAAGTTCCCTGTGAAGTGATGAGGTTTCCTGGCAGTAATCCTAGAGGGTGAAGCACAAAAGGTGAGGCAATATGTCTGTGGACACATTTTGAATCTCCTCCTTCAAACTATGAAACATAGCTCAGTTATTCAACCAATCAAGTTTCCACTTTGGTTTGTAATGCTGTAGCCAAAGCCAAGTGAGACAGGAACTTTAGGGTGACTACAACAAATATCTTAGATTTGGATCTAACAGGTGCCCACTTAAAATTTCTCACCACAAAGGGAGCAGTCAAGGGTGATGTTTCCCAGCAGAGCTGAGTCCAAAGCTGAGCTCTGAGCCCTCAAAGAGCTGCCCTCCACCCCTTTTTATCCCTTGCACCCACAAGCTTCTCTAATCTCTTCCTGAGCCATTTCATCTCATTAAATAATCAGAAAACTCTCACTTTTATTTCCTTGAAGCAGTTTTTTGTTCATTAGCCAACTGACTGGGCTTGGTGAAGTGCCCAGCAAATACCAGACAGAGCTCAGGAAGGCCCAGGACAAAGAAGCACAGGGAGAGTCCCTTCCCTGTGTCATGGCTGGGAAACACTAAATCAGTTCTCTGACTCTCCTGTAACTTGAATCTAAAATAAGCTCGTGGTCTGAGCTGCCTTCTAGAGAAGCTTACATTTCCACAGACTACAGAAGGAGCTGGGGGTGTCAATTGGCTTCACTCAGCTCAATTTAGTGTCCGTGAATGCCTCTTCCTGTACCCGATGTTGTCATTCCAACACTTTATTAATAGTAACTCATGCATGTAACCTGTTGTAAATTGTCTTGAATCAGCCCCAGCACTGATATGAGCTATACTGGCTAGATAAGCAGCACAATTTTTTTCTTTGACATGTGCCAGAGATTTACTGTGTGTATTTAGCTTGTACTCCCAAAATCTCCATGTCATTGAAAACTTGCAGGCTAATGCTGAGACACACTCAGAGAGTCACAGGCTTCCTGCAGTTTGTTGATTCGCTTTTTAGCACATTAAGGAAAGTAGGTAGGAATTTGTCCTGCCTGGATTTCAATGATCAGTACTTGGACTAGTAACTAAAATTAATATATTTAAAAGGGTATATGTTAGATGGCAGGGACTTTCAGCTTCCAAAAGTGCAACTAGAAGTGGTTTGTTTTAAAAGTTTTACAAAATAGTGAAGCATTTTGCATGAAAACTATCCTGAAAGAAGATAAAAACTGCATTTTGTGTGATCATGAATTGTCTTATTCTTTTATAATATCACTGTGACTGCTCTGCCTGGCTGGGTTTGATCTATGCCTGAGAAATGGAGACCCTTATCCAAGTTATTTTAAAAAGTTCACAGAACTAAAGGCAAAGAACCAATGAACACTATGGGATAAGTGCTAAGCCCCCATTTTTTGTCAACCCCAAGTCATCCCTCTAGTTACACATTGGTGCTCTTATCAATGCTGCCTTCAGTGATCATCATACTCATGTATTTCTTCATCTGTGAGTAGATTAAAAGACCTTTAAAATAATGTGATTTCCTAAATTTATTGTTTACTTTTCCTGATGTACCCTGTAGTCACTCACTTCTGCAAACCTATTCCTCAATGAAATTATTGAAAGTGTGATGCTGCTTAATACATTTCAAATTATATTGTGCCTGCCTATATTGTCACAAGTGATGTTCAATACCATTGCAGCTGCTGGAACTGCTTGGTGCTCACCTTTCAAATCAAATAAAGCCACAAAAGTAATTACATTCCACTTTCTCTCCAATTGTTCCATTGTTGTACAAAACATAATTAAATTGTCTTGCCCTATGATAGGAAGTGCACTTAAAGGACATCTAGAGCCCCATATCCTTCATGGAATGAAGGAACTTGACATCTGTCCCTGTTTGCAGAAGGTAATGTTAATAACCTTTTATAAAATAAACAAGTTTTTGCTCTCTTGACTTCCAGAGAGCAACTGAACAAGCTGCACAAGCATGGATTATTTATCCTCATCAAGAGCTTATTCCTGTTCTCTTTGCAGTCTCTCTCTCCCTCTAATTCTGCCCATGCTAAAACTCCATCAGTGATGGGAAGGACTTGGCAGTGCAGTTAGACTTTAGAAAGAGTTTCAGCCAGGGAGGCTCATCTTGTAGAGAAAGCTCCTGTTTCTGGAACAGTTTATGTCACCTCTGCACAGAAAATCTGCTGAATCAGCCCAGCCACCTTGGACACCTGGCATGTGTCTAAGGCAACTGTTCCACTGTGGCATTATTACATTGCTCCATATAGTAAGTGCTACTGGTACAGTGTGATATTCTGACAAAATCCAAATTGATTTTAGCTGTAGCAGCAGCACTTCTAAGAATCAGCCAGAGCTCTGCTTCATTTCTTTGTAAATGACAAAATAATACAGTTGTGACTTCTGGGCAACGTCTCAGCTGCCTTTTAATGTAGCAGTTGTGAACTGTAATATTATCTAAATACTCATTATAAGATGTAGGCTATTAAAGGAATGCAGAAAAAATATGCAGAAAGATCCCTGCACTCTTCTGCTTGTTTTTGCCATGAAAAATGCCTGTGGGCACTGGCCTTGGGCAGTCTTTGCTCCCATGGATTGTTCCTTGGCAACGAAAACACTTCATTGAAAGATCTGCCAGGCATGAGGCTGTGATTCTGAAACCTGATATGACAGAAGCCATCCTGGCCTTGCTCAGAAGTGAACTGTTGCTCTAGGAATTTAACTGGAGAAAACACAGCACCTCATAGACATTAGTGGCAGAATATCAGCATGTGATCCTGAGGGCAATATGACTAATCTTAAAATACAGGCTGAGAGGGTGAAGTGCCTGCAGGGCTGCTCACCTCCAAGTAGGATTTTCAAGGGTTCTGGTCAGCTGGCTTAGAAAACTTTTCAATGGGCAATTATGAAAAGGAAAGATGGATATACACTTTGGTGATGGGGTTTTTCTCATCTACCTTTAGATAAACAAAGCATATATTTATACTTGTCTAGTCAACTTAAGTGAAAGAAAAAAGTTATTTTGACTCATCTGTTTTAATCCACATGTTCTGTGGGGAGGGCAGGGGGGAAATGTGTTGATTCCTATAAGTGCATTTTCTTTTTCTTCACTCTGAAAGTGGACTGAATTGTTGGAGGGGAAAAAAAATCTGATTGGTTTTCAGTCTAAAAAGTGAGTAGGAACATCTAGCAGGGGGAAAATGGAGGTGGGGTCACTGTTTTGGGATTAGTCCTTCTTAGCTGAGCATAAGGCAGCCCCAAGGCTGCACCTTCAGAGCAAGGGGAAGGTCATTCCTTCCAGCTGAGCAGCAGGGGCAGCAGGGCATGTGCTCCTCTTGAACCCCTGCCAGCTGCAAAGGAGAATTATTGCAGCCAAAGCGACTGCCAAGGTCAAGTGACTGCTGTGTATTTATAGAAGCACTGAGTGCCCAGGCTAACAAAGGAAAGGGAGCAGGTCTGGGAGTGCCACCTCCAGCTCAGGCTCCCTTTGCTGCCCGCCTGCTGCACGTCTGGTCTGCAGCTATGATGAATTCTGTCATGATCTCCTTAGCAGATGTGAAAAATGGAATCAGGTCAGGTTACCATATGAATGGAACTCAGTGGATCCTTGCAAAGACTGCTCTGTAACACTGGGGTTGGCCAGTCCTTAAGGAACTGATGGCACTTCAGGATGCAAAATGATACTAGTGCTACCATAGAAATAGGAAAAGAGAAATTCTAAGTGCTTCTGGCTGTTCAGGGCCTCAGACACCAGTTCTGGGGGTTCTATTTAGAGCAGGGTGCTTCTTCACTGGTGAAATGTCTTATTAGGTGGGATTTGGTGTGGCAAATGGTTATGGATAGTTCTGTATCAAGCAGCACGTAATCGCAACATCCCTTATAAAAGTAACTGTGAAGTACATGAGCCACTGAGGTCGTTCAGTTTTTCAACTAATTATGTTTGTGTCTCTGATGTTTACGTGGTGCTTCCCTCACTGGCTCTGGGATAGCCCACACCTATTCCAGGTATCTGGGTCAGGAAATAAAGGGTGCTTTCCTACTGAGTTTCATATAAGCCCTTCTTTGTTGCCACTCCATCTCAGAGCATGCAGAACATCCTGATTATTCTTATCCCTTTCCAGCTGGTCTGAAGATTGAAAACCACAGTGGGGATGGCCCAGCTTGCACTCATCTATAGTTTCCTTCAGGTAGAAAGTGAAAATCAGAGCTATACAGTTGGATGGCTTTCTTGGAATCTGTTTTTATTGAGAACTTTCATCCTCATATTTGTGCTTTGGTAGGATAAATTCTTTAGCTCAGTGTGTGCCAGGATAATGTTTATCCTCCCAACTGGTATTTTTTACTCTTTGCTCTATTTGTAGCTTTAACCTAAAAGCCAGTGGAAACTCAAACTGGAACAGGAAGTGTCACTGCTTTTGATGAAGGTTTAAATGTTTGTAGGGGGAATGCCTCTGAGAAATTCTTATGGCATTTTATGCCATGGGATGACAGGATCTGACTCAGGTTCCCAGGCACAATCATGGCACAAGCAATCTTACATCATGGTGTCTCACATGTTACATCCATCTCCACCCTGCCTGTCTTATCCTCCTCTCAGTTATGCTTTGCCCTGTTCTCAGAGAAATCTACCCTGTTCTGAATTCTGTGTCAGGGTAGTATTTGTGTGCTGTGTAAAGCCAGCTTCAAAGTATTTGTAATGATAACAACTCAACTGATGATTTCTTTTCTGTCATCCAGTCACTCTTTTGACCAAGGAGCAGATTTCTGTTTCACTCACAGTGTCAGTAATGTATATGAAAGGCCTGGCATCTTTAATGATTCCTATAGACTCTCCAAATTTAAATTCCCTTTGGTCCTTCCTTCAAACTCATCATTTCTCTGCCTGAAAAATCTTAGGAAACCTTACCTAAGCACTGATTGCTTTTTCTTTTCTCTCATGCTCTAACTCTTTATCTGAAAGTGTATTTTTTTAACTGTATCTATCTACTAGGTGCAGAAGAACATAAAGTCAGGATGTTTACTAGACTCTGTAGTCCAAAAGCACAAACTTAGAGTTGGAGCTTGAGGTTTCCTACAAAGGGAATAAAGCATTTTACAGCAGGCTTATAAACCAACAGCAAATAAATGGCTTCAGATAGGCTTGGCCATCTGTGAGACAGCAGAGGCAATATAAAAGGGGCTGTAAAGGTTGTGTCAAGGCCCAGGGATTTATAATTTGTGTATAATTGGATTTGCTGCCAAATGAGGAAGAAAGCAAGATTGTTATCATGAAGCAAAAAACCTCAGGACCTCTGAAGCATTTAATGCATAATTAACACTGTTCATGACAGCCTGTTACTATTTATTTCCACTGCGTTTCATGGTCGAGCAAGAGACATAAGGGAAGGGTGGTAATCATAGAATCAGAGCACAGATAAGCCCCCAGCAGTCAGTAGCTTAGGGATGGAGTTTGCTGCTAAATCTGTCATTTGCTGGAATTCACAGGGCTGAATTCCTAAAGATTCTCTGACAAGGAATCCCCAAAGCGACACCAGATGGGACAGTGGTTTAACCTAGGGGAGATCTGGCCACAGTTGTTTCAGAATGAGCTCCAGATTGAAACCAGACACATTTGGATCACTTCAGTTCTGGCATCCCAGCATGGAAAGTGCCTGGAACATTCAATTCAAGCTTATTCCACAGAAGGAAAAATCTCATCTCATGGCCACATCTGCTTTGTAGTAATTTTACACTAAAGGTAAAGAGAGGTGCTATAGAACAATTTGTTTTAAATTTTCTTGACAAGGCAACTCCATTATCACACTTTTGGAAGTAACCACTAGGCAGCCCCAATAGTCCTGCTGTAGTACAGTGCCTGAAGGGATGTGATCACTGCAGGCATTTGGAACTGCTCACTCACACAAACAAGCAATTCTGGTGCCTGGGTAGCTTTGAGCCCTTCTGGAAGATAAATCCATATTTCTTGGTTCTCCTGACCCCTCACAAGGACAAAGATCCCATTTCTGCAACTTTTTTGTCTCAAGGGCTTGTAAACTTTACCTTGGGTAGCATGTAGCCTTATTTAGGTCATTTACCTCAGTGGGAATGCTTATTGTAGTCTTTGCCTGAAATGAATACAAGAAATTCCTTTAGCAGATGAAAAGCATTTCATATCGAGTCACTCTTGTATTTACTTAAAAGTTATAGTTGTTTAGACAAATATCTACTTGTTTTCACAATCAAAGTGACTTGTTCCCTAATGTGTCAGGTAATTAGATTTTTCCAGGAGCTATTCATTTAGATATTCTGCCAGTCAGGCAAAAGTATGCTCAAAGGAATTTAAACCAGGAAATTCAAGAGGAAAAAAGTAACTGCAGAAAGCAGTACACTTCCTCTTCAGAGCCTGGATTTGATGAATCCAGAAAAGGATTTCAAAGCAGCATCTCAAAAAGGAATAGAAATTATCAACAGTGCTTAGAAGACAGCACTGTCTATTCATGTACTGTGCTAGTAAAATAGAGTATCCAAAAATATTAGTAATCCAGAAATATGTGAATCCAATTATTAATTGAGTGCTTAAAACTGACTTCTCTTTTCAACAGGTGGTTCCACATACACAGACACATGGGAACTGTGAGTAAACTCAGTCTTCTGTAACTGCATCTTCTACAGGGTAGAATGAGAGCCTAAAATACACATGAAATACAGCAGAGAAAAAAAGAGAGTGGCATGCCATCACATATTAATTTCCCCAATCACTGAAGTCATCTCCCAGTTAGACCTGTTGGAGTTGGATCTTTCTTCCCATGTAGGAAGTGAAACTTGGGAAAAAATAAAAATATATATGTATTTTAAATTTTCTTCTTGAGATTTCTTCACATAGATATACATAGATTTTTCGATGAAAGCAAACAGATGGAGAAAGGTTAGGTTGAAATTTTCCCAGGAGACTTAGCACATAAAGTCTGAAGAGCCTTTGTGTATGCCAGGGAGTTTGCTTAGCTATTCCTCTCTGTGAGCAAGAGCTACTCAGAAAAGTCAGCATTCTTTTTACTGGAGATAACCTTATCTCCTGCATTTCAGAGGATGGCTGCAATTGCTTGTTGGAGTCAACAGAAAATCAGCACTGAAGTTGTTTGCCCCAAGTCCTGTCTGCTCCAGCAAACACAGCACGGTACCAACCTCCTCCTTCAGCACACTGGATTAGAGCTGGGGAGAAAAAAGCTCCAGTACTTTCATCCCCCTCTCCAAGGCTGCTTGTTTTATTTTCCACCCTGCCTCCTAAAAGATATCACAGCTCCAAATATGATCATTTTTACAGGCCCCCTGCCTGTGGGTGACTGTCACTCTGTTATCTCTAGAGAACTACCAGTAACTCCTGGGCAGTACAGTAGCAGATGAGGGAAGAGTTGGGTTCTCAAAACCACTGGCTGTTTACACACTCAGTGAAAAAGCACCATAAGAAATGGGAATTTTTCGTGCTTTCTTCCTGTGTGGAAAGTTATGAGTTTGCTTTCTTCATAGCCATCAAAGAAGCTATATGATAGACACATTTCATTAAAAAAACTCCATTCCTTCTGCAGCATTTCTCAGCATGCATGGTTCTCAGAACAAGCTGCAATGAAAGAATAGGCAGAATTTGTCACTTCTGTCATCACAGGACAGCAACGGAGACATTGCAGGGATGGGTCAGGGAAGGTTTGGGCTGGCACACACATTCACAGGCAGAAGCATATGGTGTAAAGTAGGTGTCTGGGAAATACAAAGGAGGAAAAAAATATAGGGAAAAAAGTTTACTAGTCTGGTGGTTAGTAAAAAACACTTTGCAGACACAGGTTGTCTCTGTTCTTCAGCCGGGGCAAGGCTCTGGTGACACAGGGACAGGCTGATGTGTAGTGTCAGGGTGGTCGGGTAGGGGTAAAACAAAACCTGGAGGATGAGAGCAGGAGGTGTGGCTGATGTGTGAGGATGTATCACCGATTAGCGAACCAGCAGCTGCCCGGAGACCAAGGGAGTCTGAAAGAGGAGTACGAGTGCCCTGTGCGAAGTGGCGCCTTAAAAAACGTGCTGGGACACCCCAAATGCCGGGACACCGCATGTCCCAGGACAGCCCATTGCTCCCTGGCACTGGTCCCTGCTGAACTCAGGGCCCCCTCCAAGGCACGTTCCTCTGCCAGCAAACACTCCCTCCGGGTTGAACCAGCGCCTCTCTTTTCAAGACCAAGCCAAATTAATTTCTGCCTACAAAACCCATTCCTGTTTTTTGCCTCATATACTGGGTGTGATGAATCCACCCAAGCACAGCCTGGCAAAGTTAAAAAAGCTTCTAAGGATGGCAATGTGGTTGTCTGTGAAGCAGCTCTGCAGTCTGATGGTTTTGTATGCATGAGGTTCAGCCACCAAGAAGGAGCATAGCACAGGCAGCTGAAGAGATGAATGACTCCAGCTAAGAGGGAGCATGGGCAGATGGTAATTTACTCAAGGTGCTTGGGACACGTTGGAGGGGTTTTTATTTGCATCATTTCTGCTCTCATTAAGACTTGATGGACTTTTTCTTCCCCTATGTATTTAAATTTTCCTCCTCCAGTGTTTTTCAAGACAGCAATGACAAAAGAAGTAGAAAGTGTCATGCAGTGGAAAACACCGGGGATGATTAAACTCAAACGGTTTCTCAGGACCAGTCCAGAACAGGTTTAGCTTCCAGTTACTCTCTGCTACCTTAACAAAATTATCACCCCAGGGGGGGTTTTGGTTCTTTCTGAGAAAGAAAATTTCCTCTTTGCATTTCAATGAAAGGCATTCAGCCGCCTTTTTCCGCCCCCAGGCTGTTTCCTGTGCAAACCCTCAGAATTTCATTTTCTTTTTCAACCAGCTACATTTGCATTTCATTGAGCCCTCTGAGGCATCTTCTTTGTCAAGGTATGAGAGAAGGCTGTGCCGAGGAGTGCTGGGGTGCACATGTGGAGTTGTCTGAGGGAGCCAGGACCAAGTCCCTTGGAGCAGAAGCACAGTGACAGCAGCAATGTCAGCCTTCCTGCCAGCCTGTGGCTCCCGTGGCAGCTGTTTTTTTGCCAGGCAGGCCGTGTGTGTGTGGGTATGGATGCAGAGGTGATCACATAGGGTTGTTACCCTGGGCTGTGACAGGTATGGACAACTCGAGCTTGCAGTGTCCTGCAGTTCCTGCATGGACAAGAAAGCACTTGGAGCACTCTGCTCTTGCATGTTTAAAATCCCCAATCTCACTTGAGGAGGTCAGGATGCCAGAACAACTGGAGTGCCTGATGGACCTGAGACTGAACGTGAGGGCCTCCAGCATGAATATATGTTTAGCAAGGTGAATTCTGACCAGCATGCTTGACTCAAGTTTTCACTCTGGTGTGCCATCTGTGTGCACTGGATAAGCAGATTTGCTATCCCTCATGCAGCTCTAAAATGGATTGGCTTCCAGAAGTAAATTGGAAAAAAATAGCTGCCCTTGGGCATGGTGAGGTTTAGTGAGGTGAAATCATATCCACGATTGTCTTTGGTGGAGGAAATCCCTAAATGGCACAGGGGAGGGAGGAGCAGAAGCAACCTGAACTTTTTCTTTAGTATGTCTGGGCTGGCACTGCGAAAAGCTTATTAGTAATTTATATTTGTCCTCTAGAGGCTTTACCTTTACTCCATTAGATTTTGATGTTGCTGTGCCAGTTCCAGGTGGATGGTGAAGCCTGCCAAGTGTACAAAAATAATTGGGAGGATCAGCACCATAGCAACCCAGTTTGCATCACAGCAGCCACAGGTGTGCATTCCATTTAACACCATTAGCAATCGTCCTGCCACGAGGGGAGGTGACTTTAGACACTGACCTGGAAGCAGCAGCCGTGCCAGGGGAATGAGGGAGAGCCTGTTTCAGAGGCAGATGTGGGCTGAGATGAGTGCCAAAGCTGCAGGTTCAGATGTGGGCAGTGCCGAGTGAGGAGCTGGAATTCCACGTGTAGGATTCTGGTGTGGTCAGCCAGAGGCAGATTTGCCTTGGTCTGTGGACTGAGGACACATGTGAGGTGTGGATGGTGCTGATATCTTCCCTCAGTTCCCTCTCCAGAGCCTCTGAAGCTGGTTGGCTCTGCAGTGATCACTGGGCTTGTTCTGGGAGCAGGTGCTGTGTAAGGCAGGGCTGTGCACCTGACAGAGTCTGGGCTAAATGCAGATGAACTCAGCAAAGCCCTTGTGCCCTCTTGGCTCCACAAACCTCCTGAGCTGCCCTGGCACAGCCACACCTCTGCTCTGACCCACATGCACAGCAGCTCATGAGCCAGGGCCAGAAAACTTCCCAGGAGGAAAGATCCTGGCATCGTCTGTGTGGCACCCACCTTTAACACAGGAGAGGGAGTATCAGGTTGGGAGCCAGGGTTTGTCCAAAGAAGGGGACACTAAGCATGATGATGCAAGACAAGCCCCAGAGATGCAATTGTAGCTGGGGATGGATGGAAAGTTCCCTAATCAGGGGGTGATTATTGATGACCTGTTGCTGGCTTGAATGTGCCTTTGTCTTGTCTGTCAGGGCTCTCCTTCTTCACAACATCTCTGTTTCCCTGTGGGCTCCACGTGTTCATGCAAAAGTGCAGGAATCCTCCTTCTCTTCTGCAGAAGGAGATGACCCTTTAAATAGTGTTATTGCAGCCAGGCTGTTGTTCAGCATTCCTTAGAAGAAAATGTTTGATGTTATAAAGTGAAAAAAAAAAAAATCAGGAAAGAAACCACCCAGTATCATTTAGGCCAGACATTTTGGAGGGGAGTATTCTTTGCTAGTCCCTGGCAGGCAGTAGGTTAGTACTCAGCCTGAAGTCACAGCTGGGCTGGGAACATCGTGGGGTTGGAATGCCATATAGAGAAATGCTGGGTGCATTGCCCAGACCTTGTCTGCATTTGGCCACTAAGACTGACTTAGTTCTTTTCAAAAGATTTGTTAGACACTCTGCAAGTAATGTCTTTTGATTTCCCATCAGGCATGAAAGATTTCATATTGTAACCTTTTTGATTCACTTTTCCCTTAAAATGTACTTCATGACAATTTTTGTTAGTTTAAATACAGGACAGGAAGGGGGGGAAAGAGAACATAGAAAGTATGACTGGTTCTAGGTAAACTATTTAGTAAGTAAAGTATCTTCTGTGCACATAGATGAAATAATATTCACTCATTTTTACTCAACCAAACTTAAAGACTCCAGGTTGTCCAGCACCACTGGTGAGGAGCTGCCTGAGCTGAGCAGTGTGAAACACTGGATGCAAGGCTGCTCATCCCTGGAGAGGTGGCTGCTTTCTCTTGCAGATGCTAATAGCAGCTTCTCCTCTTACAGAGATCATCTCCCAGGAGGGAATTAGAGGGCTTGTTCTTTCTTTTCTTTTTTTTTTTTTTTTTTTTTGTCTTTTTTGGAGGCCAAAACAACACCACAGAAGACAACATAGTATTTCTAAACTGCTTAGGATTGGCATCTCCTCAGTCCATCAGTTCTTCATACAACCTGATACTGGCTCCTGGCTCTGCTTGTGGGAATTTCCCACACCACAAGTGGAGTGGGAAATTCACAGAAAATTTAGCTGCTCAGGCCCAAGGAGTGCACGTTTTACAACAATTTGGTCTTCCATGAGCAGAAAGAAAAGATTTGTTATCCACATGGCTGGTGGCCTA
>VZTB01004977.1:8710-46373 GCA_013397245.1 Thryothorus ludovicianus
AAAAAAACAACCAAAAAAGCAACCAGAAAATACACACACATACTTCATTGTCGTGGACATTTTCATTTCATACCTTGGTGAAAAATGATGGTAGTTCCTCTATGTGATTTTTTTAGAGAGTAATCTTCCTTCAGTCTCAGTGACAGATCTCTCCTGTATAGTGTTGTTTGGTGCCTGTATAGAAGGTGTACTATTAAGAGATAAGTAAGTCATATTCAATTTCTAATATTTCATGGAGTATATATAATTGTATGTTATATTAATAGGACTTAGTCATTTCACAGAAGAGCCATTAATATGTGGTATATGTTTCTTTTGCTTAGTTTAAAACTAGAGGGAAACTTCAATGACTTAAACTTAGATGGCTGCAAAAACTGGTCAGGTTAATAGACTGTATGCCTTCAAGAAGCAGAAGAGGAATCTAAGATAAATGTTTGAAGTTGAAGCAGCCTGATAAAATCTTCTTGATGAAGAAAATCATAATTAGTATTTGCAGATCTGATGGATGAGGATAAGGAGATATTACTTTGGGAGAAGTAATAGGTTTTTGAGGAACAAATTAAAAAACTTGAGAAGTTGTGGAGTGTCCTTCATTGGAGATATTCAAGGACTGTCTGGACACAATCCTGTGCAATGTACTCTGGTGTGACCCTGCTTGAGCAAGGAGGTTGGATCAGAGGACCCACTGTGGTTCCTTCCAACATTACTCATTCTGTGATTCTGTGATTTTTACTTTAAAATGATATTGCTGCATCAGTGAAAATATCTGATGGTTTTTTATTCACAGTCAATATAAAAGCCAAATCAAACTGCCTAGGAAATAGAAATGAATTCTGAAATACTAAATTATTGCAGAGCTAAACTCATATTTTTGAAATTTACAGGGCAAGGGGAGGATGCAGGAATTTTGTAAGCTGTTAGGTATCATTAGAGTAGGTTGCATTGTAGCAAGAGCCCTGAATCCATGAACTTTTATTTATGCTGCTGCTAGTTCTTATTTGGCTGAAATCCAGCAGAACTGTAAAATTTATGGATTTTTATTCTGATCTAAAAACTGAGTTTTGAGGCTTTTTTCATTATGATTGTCATATCTGCAATGGGAAAAAGTAGGTTGTACATTTTTCTGTTTCTTGCATCTCTTGAAGTTATTCCTACCCTGTGTTTAGTTAAAAAATAGGCATTATAATTTGAATTAAGAATAAATATACAGTTATAGAAACCTTGTTGTAGAAGCACAATAGGGATGTTATCCTATAATTTTGAGGAGTGTGATCTACCTTTTATATATATTTTTTTTTTCCATCTGCTGAAAATAATATGCAGTCATGCATCCAAACTTGGTCATAAGCAAGAATTTGAACACTGGCTTATTATATCCACTTCATTGCTGTGTTTCTTGACCCTATTTTAAAAGCAGGTCTGAAAAGACAAAAAACATTTAATTTTCCTTAGTTTTTCTCTTCTTTCATTTCTTCAGACTTTTCCTTTTATTTGGAAAAACCTGAACACATTAGGAAAAAATAATGGTGGTATCACAGTAGGGATATCCTTAAAATTCATTTTGGCTGCTTATTAACAGCAGTAAGATGAACTGCAAGAATCTTACTTGCTTTTAAAACAAAACTGTTGGTTCAAAGGAGGGGGGAGGGAGGAATAACTTTTTGGTAGTTTATTCGAGTCATGCCTAAATTAACAGAAAGTTAGGTATCTAAAAAAGAAGTGGAAGTAGTGTTGGATGGGACACTCAGGACTCTAATGAAAGCACCTCTTCCTGACTTATACCCACTTGTTTGCTGTAGTAAATTAAAAATTGCATCAGGTTGCACAATAACCAAAAGCAGTGGAAAACTCAAAATGGTTGTGTCTAGTAATTTCTCTATTTACTTGTGGTATGTCAGTGTCACATTTTTAAAAGGAAAGGCTAATACTTTTTGTCAATCTCCTGCTTATGCCTCAGGGTATACTTGTATTATTAGTGGAACAGATTTCTGCAAAATAGTTCCTCGCTGTCACAAGGATCTGTAAGATGCATATGTACCTACTCCTGCTATTGCTGTTAATTCAGAAAAGTTTGCCAAGATATCTGATAATTGCTGCATATCTGCTTAGAGGCAGGACCTAATGTGAAGTGATTACAATATCTTCTTTAAAACAGCACAATAAAGAGAGATTGCTTGGTTGGAAAATCCTATAGTGTGTACTGTAACACAGTGTTTATTGTTAAAAAGTGCTGTTGTCCAGAAGGATTGAAATGTGGGTGTTGAAGCTATAGTAAAAGTTATTTTAATGTTTACTGATACTTTTTTTGTTTTGTTATAATTATTTTTGTTTCCCCTGTTCTTTCCTAAGGTTTGGAGAAGCAGTTGATGGAAATCTGGTGGTTGGTACACTGGCCTGGCCTTCTCCATGGGTTATTGTGATTGGTTCATTCTTTTCAACGTGTGGTGCTGGTCTCCAGAGTCTCACTGGTGCACCCCGGCTGTTGCAGGCCATTGCAAGAGATGGCATTGTACCATTCATTCAAGTGAGATTCTTTTTGTTCTTGTTATTACAGTGCTTCCAATGTAGCGTCTATTTAAAAAAAAAGAAGAAAAAAGCATTATTTCTGCTGTTCTTGTAGAATGTGAAGAAAAGATTTGTTCTATTTTTGTAGAATAATAGATCAAGCTATTGCAGGACAAAGTTTGAGCTTCAATATTTTTGTGCAGTGCAATTTAATTATTTTTTTTTACACACAAAAAAGTTTTTAGTGGTTCTAAACTGAAAATATCATATTTTGTAAATGGAAATAAATTAACTAAGAAGCAACTAATAACTAAACTTCTCAACTAATAACTAAACTTCTAGACTCTAGGCTGTGTTTACTGCTTGCGTTTGTGAACAGAGTTATTTAATCTCTCTATGGAACTGCATAAAACGTCTCATATTACAGAGATGAAATTCTGATTTTTATTCATTTTTGTAAGGAAACAAAGTCAGCAAAGATGTAGCAATAGAATTCTGTTCCATAACTACAAACATGAAGATTTGTTCCAACATCCCTGTGCATGTTTTAAGAAGAAATAAATCACATTTTTCTCCAAGTAAGGGAGCTGGCAAACAGAAGATGATGAGAGAATTCATGCAGGGCTACTTCTGCAAAACCTAAACCTCTACATTTGAGTTAAAAATATGTAAATAAAACTCCAAAAGATAATAGTATCTGGAGAGCAAAGATATGGTCTCTATGGTGAAGTTTGAACTTTGAAAGCTTACCTCAAGACTTGCAAGAATATCTGTAACAGAAAATAAATACGCTAAGTATGCTAGGGTGGAGGGACTGAGTAGTGGTGGAGTTGTCAATGGAAAGGGATTGTAATTTCTGGGTAGTATAAAGAGAAGCAAAATCTACTTTTGCCTGAAGCAAAAATTTGTTAGAGAGAGGATGACATTATGATTACACATCTTCAGAGCTAGACTTGAAAGGAATGAAGAATTGAAAGAAAAGATCTGTGATTTGGGAAGTGAGAGGAAGAGAATTGAAAAGAAGCAGTCTATTTTAGAGAGGAATTTGGCACTTGAGGATGCGCTTGCTGTTTTGGAGTTATATGGCTACTGCATGGACAATCAAGGAAATGCAAGCAGATTATTATAGAAGAAAGAGTATGACATATTTAAGAAAAATACCCAAAGGACTTGAAATATGCATAGAAGACAAGGAGATTTTAACATAATAGGAGGAAAATTGGTGGAGGACTGGAAGCTGAAAGAAGAGGCAGCATGGAGAATGAATGAGGACTTAATTCTGTAATTGAATGGAGGAATATGGAGGAGAATAAATATCACTGGAACCTCAAAGAATTTTGCCATTCTGTCACCAGTATAGCTGTATAGAATCCTCCACAAAGGAAATTACCACATGCAAAATGGTTTTTGGTAGGGCCCTGTGCAGGATCTAATTTCTTGTAGTCTTATCTAATTTCTCTTTAAGGGTCAATATTATGTTGGTAAGTACCACATTGACACTTAATTTCTAGGTTACAAAAAGTACTGGCATAAAGTACATTAGCTGTGTACTAGGCATAAATCTCTTATGCATGTGTTTGTTAATTTTCTTAAGAATATTTCAACAATAGCTGCCATAGGACTTTAATGTTATGTAGCTTACTTTAGTAAGCATATTTCATATTGGAAATGTGAGTTTTGGCTTCTCATAGTATAGATTGCATAATTTTCCTTCGTAACTAATAACTTCTTTTTAGTTCCAGTTAGAATTAAGTTAGTTCATGATTTTCACCATAGTTTATTACTGTATAATGAACAGCTTTCCCTAATCTTGCTATAAACTTGAATTGAACTAGATATTTGGTCATGGAAAAGCAAATGGAGAACCAACTTGGGCTCTGCTCCTCACTGCTGGTATTTGTGAAATAGGAATTTTGATAGCCTCATTGGACAGTGTAGCACCAATTCTTTCAATGTAAGTATGAGTGTGGTGTTTTGTGTTTTTAAGTTAAATAGTATTTTAAATTTAACTAGGTAATTATCTTTCTTTTTTAAATAATACATGTTAGACTTTGTTTTCTAGCAAATTATATTTCTATTTGATCCTGGAGATAATATGAAACAACAAGTTTCGGCTGAACTAATTTCTAGGCACAAAGTTTTCTATGATATAACTCTGGAATGCTAATAAAAATAAGTTCAACTTTTAAAAAAACTTAGATTTTAAAATAACAATTAATGTTTTTTAGGTCAAGTACATCTAACTGAGACAGACAAGATTCAGTATTTTAGAATATGAATATAATTTTATTTTATTGACTTTGTTCAGAACATGATGCTGTCTGAGCTACTATAGAAAGAGAAGAAAATTAACTCTGTTCCAGCCAAAAATGATACACCATGATTGTCAGTTATTTGCCACATTAGTCTCCAAAATACATGTTTGAGGCTCTATATCATGGTAATACCACATTTTGAGGCCTAATATTCTATAAGTAATCTTTACATATGTCTTGTGTTCTCACTGTGAACATAGTGTACAGGAAAATGGACACCTTCCTTCCCTTTTTTGGACTGTGTTTGCATTTTAATGCACATCTATCTAGTACATTTCTCATTAGAAAATGCTCTTCCTTTTTTAACAGGTTTTTCCTTATGTGCTATATGTTTGTAAATCTGGCTTGTGCAGTTCAGACGCTTTTGAGAACTCCCAATTGGAGACCTCGTTTCAAGTATTACCACTGGTAGGGAATATTTCTTCATTCAGTAGAGTTCAAACTAACTATACAGCCCTAAATTGTTGATTTTAATTGCAGTAATAAAACAGAATCTCCTTTCTGCCTTAAATGAGTTATGATTCATGCACTCAATAAGAGCATCATTTCTTTTCATGTGTTTAGAATAGTGCTATAGTAATAACAGTGGTCATGAAAACATGTGGCTAATATAGGTGTCTTGGAAAGGTGTTACAGGATGACGTTTTATTCTGCTTAGAAGCCAAGACATCTTCTGTGTGAAAATGGGGATGAAAAACTGTAAAATCTGCCTTGTATATAAACTTAGGAGAACTGGTAAAAGGGTTCAGGAAGGTTAGAACGATTTTAATTTTGGTTATGCAAAGAGTACAAAAACTCAAAAGTTCTACTGAAAAAAATCTCATTCAATATACATCACTTGGCTCATTGAGGATGTGATGACTGGTTTTAAAATATGCTTTGGATATTGCATTTAATTACTGAAGTCAACACTTTAAAAAATGAGTAAAGGTCAATAATACAAAAGGTGAGAGTGTTTTTTTGTTTTTTTTTGTTTAGTCTTTTTTAATGGGTTAAGAGTTTAAACATCTCAAACTAAGATTAGGAAACTTCTTGATTTTTAACTGTATGTTAAAAGTACATAATTTAATTAAAAATAATTATATTGAGAAATGCTAGTGCTAAAATAACCTTAAATATTAGAACATTTAGCATATAAGCTGGCGTGATTCTAGGATGTAAGAGTTACTTACGATTTTTCCTTTTTAAGAGTTGAATGAAAAAGAAATGTTGCAGTTTTAGCTTTAAAAATATTTGTTGAATCTGCTCAGTAATTACATACTAGTTTAACACTTAACCCTCCAAATACATACATTTGGCAGTAATTCCTTTTTATATCTTTCTCAGATATCAGTGAGGCAGCTGTCTCACTGTGTAACTACTTCTAGCCAAAGCAGGTGTTGGAACGTTCAATTGGAATTGGGATGGCATTTTCATATTTGAGTGAATGTTGAGTCTTAGATTAATTCAGGCATAAAAGAGCAGCTGTTGTTTTTTTACAGAAACTACTGATGTCCTCCGAACTGGTAGAATGGTAGAAAGCATTACCTTAGTTTAAAAATTAACTCAGTGCACTAAGGTACCAAACCAAAGTTGAATTATTGACACCCTGTCAATCTAGTTAAAGCTCTAATTTGGAAATCGAGTGAAAACTAATTTGAGAGGTTGTACATGACTAAAATATACACAAAACTGTTCCTTTTGAGATGTTTTACTTCTATATTTGATAAGTATGGTCAAACCAAGCATATAAACTTAAGTTTGGAAATGCTTTTGTCATTTTTTTCAGCTTACAGTCATTCTTCTTTGTAACCTTTAGAAGGTTGTTTTCTGTATTCTATTGACTTACGTTATTGGCCAAGAGACAAACCACAACAGAAGTGAAGAATAGAATTGATGAGTCAAATTGAATTTAAACTAATAAACTATTTTTGCTGGAAGTAACAATGTTGTTTATTACTGTTTGAATTTTTTAGCTTAAATTCAAATCAACAATATTAAGTGATTAAGTGTTTTGAAACTGACCTTACTTGGAGGTACTGAAGTTTCAATACTGACAAATGTAGTAAATCTATTGTTATATCTGATTTGGATGCATTACTTGTCTTGCAAAGGTTCTGAATGCAATTTTTTCATATAAGTTAAAATTGAGACAATGTATTTTTTATTTTATAGTAGCTAAAAAATAGCCTTTGAAGGAGAAGGGCCTTTCTGGAAGTTAGCTTAAATAAGAAATTAACTTTGTAGAACATTTGCATGCCTATTTAAAAAAATGGAAAAAAATGGTTTCTTTTAGGACTC
This sequence comes from Thryothorus ludovicianus, assembly GCA_013397245.1. Classification (NCBI taxonomy): domain Eukaryota; kingdom Metazoa; phylum Chordata; class Aves; order Passeriformes; family Certhiidae; genus Thryothorus; species Thryothorus ludovicianus. The sequence goes on from VZTB01004977.1 coordinate 15,811, forward strand.
TTTCATTCCTGGGGATGAGTTTATGTCTTGCCTTGATGTTCATTTGCTCTTGGTACTATGCTTTGATTGCCATGCTAATCGCAGGATGTATATACAAATACATAGAATATAGAGGGTAAGACCATATATCTTATTTATTCTATATTTAATATCTTTACCATTCAGCTAAAGGTCTTGTATAAAATAGACACAACTGAAGTAATGAAGTTCAGAGTACTATTTGAAATAAGGTAAAATCTGATCTCTGTTAAGGATTGTAAGTTTTCAAATGTGAATTTCTTTGGAAACTCTGTTACAAACTTTTGTACAGTGAGAACTGACAGAAATAAGAGACAGTCTGGGAAACTCTCATTGGAGCAGAGATGATGGTGTAAACTTTTGATGCTTCAGGAACTACCGCTATATCAATATATCAATATCAACCAACACCTATTACAGAACTGTAAATTATTAATAGCTTGTGCAGAAGCTCAAACTCTATTTTTATGTGTGTGTGGACTTGATTACTTTCTAGAATTAATCTTTAAATTGCAACATGTTTTGCACTGTATGCATTTGTCAAGAGATAGTCATACCTGTAGGACATGCTGAGCAACTGTGAATCTTAAACAGCATGTTGTGTTCATAAAAAAACTCCAAAAAATGAAACCAGCAAACAACACAAAAAAAGACCCCAACTAAACAACATATACAAACACTACAGGTAGTTATGATGAGTAAATATACATGCTATGCCTTTCTAAGATACCCTATGCTGAAAGAAAACAGTAAGATCTTGGAGCAGGAAATTGAAGCTAGGCCACTTGTTTTGATGAGTGATTAAGCACAACTCTTAAGTGGATCAGCTTAAACTGTTTCATCCTGTGGATTCTCCATCTTTTAATATCTCCATTTACAGATTAGATGCCTTCCTGGATTATAATATCTCCATTTACTGGGCTAATGATAATTAAATTAATTTCCTGATTTTAGTGAGGAAGTCAGGTCAGATTGTAACAGTTCTGCATGCATATGTGTATATATATAGGTGCATACAAAAAATTATGCTTAATTCCAAATTCATATATAAATTCTACAAATGTTGGCACATACTAGGACATTTACCTTGTTGAAGGAGATGCTTTACTAGAGGTAGCAAAGTTCAGAGAAAATTCATGAGTGAAAATCAGAGGGAGGGAGCGTGGGCAAGGAAGATAGACCCCTCGCAATTAGAGAATCCATTCTCCTGACCACTTTCAATATCCTAGATTGGAATTAAAAGGACTGGAAAATGTAGGAAGACTGAAAATGGTCAGGAGAATGGATGGAGCTTTAGGCTTTCTGGGAGAGAAGCTGGGAAAGAAAGTGGAGACGGCTATAGTGGGGATCTTGAGGGCAGGATAAGTTGTACTAATCCATGTGAAGTCAAGTTTCACTTGCTAATTTTGCTGCTTTAAAATAATTCCTTCTAAGTATCCTTTGCTTATTCATTCTAGTGCTAAAAAGCAACTTAAGTAGCTCTCACCATTACAAAAATGCTTCTGAACTATGAATAAAGTAGACCATAGTAAATATTTATAAATACAGAAAAAATTACCTTGAAGGGGCCTGGAACTGCTTCACCTTGGTAGTCTTCAATCTTGATTTAAGTCTACAAGACAAGGTTTTTTCATACATTCATGCAAAAAAACGTGTGATCATTTTTTACATCCATCATCCCCCACATGAGAAAAAGTACTTGATTTGTATAAATAAATGGGACGCTGTTAACTGAATCTCTTTTGTATCCTGAAGAGCGGAAAAAGAATGGGGCGATGGAATCCGAGGGCTGTCTCTGAATGCAGCTCGCTATGCTTTGCTTCGTGTTGAGGATGGTCCTCCTCACACCAAGAACTGGAGGTAGAGTCGTATGCTTTTTGGGGTCACTTAACTCTTGAAACATGTAAATATATTGGGAATACTGCTGGTAAGGCAGTGAAGTAAAGTGAAATACAACTTTAAAATAATGTTTTAACTTGGCGATGATGCCCCTGCAATACTACTGTTTTACTGAAATGGAATGTGACTTGTGGTCAGCATCTAATAAACTTTGCAGCAAACTAACTTGAACTTAAATCCATATGGTGCTAACATGGTTTTCAGAAGTGCAGAAGAATTGTAATGTTTGCTTATTTATAGACTTTTCAGATTCAAAGAAACAGTTATCCTTGAATCTCACTGTCCCTATAGAAGGAACAATGCAATTCCATAAGTGCCATTTTTTTTTGTTTGTTTTTGTATGTGTTCCCTCTGAAATACATTGTACAAATCCACAGAGGACCCTTTCTTTGTTTAAATTCATTTTTGTGGTATTCTTTTTTATATAGCTTCATTCAATACTAGTACTTTCTAAATTGCTTAGATGCCATTAAAACAAAATCTCACATTTTACTGTAGTGGAGTTAGATGTCCACTACTATTTTTGCAATATGTGTTTTCCACTTGTTAAATCTAATTTTCCTCAAAGCCAACATAAAAAAATTACTTAGCATTTAAAAAGGAAGGACATTTGTACATTGTCATTTCTGATGTATGTAGTGTGATACTTTAATTCTAGTCACTGCTCAATGATAGTATCATGAGGTGCATGCACATGCAGTGTTCTGTTATCCTTCAGTATAATGACAATATTTTACCATTTTTCCTGGGACTGATGAACTTGACATTTCAGAGACACCAATGTAATGTAGTGTTGACAATCCTGTAAAATATTTGACTGCTTCAGTCACAAATGAGGTATCTTGTTACATCTTAAACTGTGCCAGTTTTGAGGTAGGACCACTTGTCATCAGTCTTTTGAATTTGTAGCAATGACAGGAAAAGTATAAAATGTTGATTTGGGAGAAGTAAGTAGATTGAATATTGGTTAAAGGAAATAGAGTGTACCCTCATCTAGTATGCAGTTGAACTTCAGGTCCTCTTGGTGTGATTAAGGGGCTGACTGTCCTTTTGTGTGGACCTACACAGGTAGAGGGAATGGGTTCTTAAGAACATTATGAAAATCCAGAAGGATAACTGAAAGTTCATTACCTGGCACAGGCATATTCAGAACAGTGATACAAGACTGGGAAGCTGCTCTGGTAAAAGGGACTGTGGCTCCCTCCCAGTAGATAGTAATCCAGCAGTGTGTCCTGGCAATGGCATGCTGGACAGTATTGACAGAAGGATAGATAGTACACTGAGAAGTAAGCACTCATCAGAATACATTTAGAATATTTCTTCCATATTTATGTACTTTGATGTAGGAATGACAAACTTGAGTAGATACAACTGCAGATGATGGTTGGAGCACAGGAGCATCTCAGCTCTGGGGAGAGGCTGAGGGCAGCTATGGTTATTCAGCTTGGAGGAGGATGAAGAGGAGCCTAAAACCTGTTATAACTAACTTATATACATCAAAACTCAAAAGAAGGTTACTAAGAAGCTGGGGTCAGATTTCTTACAGTAGATTAGGATAGAAGAGCAAGAGAACATTGTAAAATAATTAAGCATTGAAGAGGTGACCCAGAGGTCTGTTTCTAGAGGTTTTCCAAATTCAACTGAATGAAGCAGTAAACAATGTGATGTGCATGCAGTGTTTAGTCATTTCAAGCAGCATATTGCACTAGATGACATTGGAAGAGTGATCTTATAATTTTCTAGGTAAAAACTTGTCTTTAAAGGAGCTTTTCAAAATGATTTTGTGATGGTTTATGTATTCCATAACTGAACTTCTGTTGCTATTGCAAATTATGGCTTGCCTACTTAGGAACTGGCTGTTTTCCATTGAATTAAGCAATTAATCTGCATTTTATTAATTGTTAATTTTAATTTTCTGCTTCTTCCTAATGAATATGTGTATATGCACTAAACTTTTTTTTCTTTGTTTGGCAGACCTCAGCTTTTGGTATTGTTAAACTTGGATAATGAGCAGTTAGTGAAACACCCTAGATTACTTTCTTTTACCTCTCAGCTGAAGGCTGGTAAAGGATTGACTATTGTGGGTTCTGTGCTTCAAGGAATCTACTTAGATAAATGTATAGAAACTCAGAAAGCTGAAGAGGTATGTAAAAGAGAGCTTGTAAATACTTGTAATTTACATTAGATTAACAATGTTGAATCTGGATCTGGATAACTCATACATTGAATGAGAACAGACTATTGTAAAATATTGAATAAAATATCTATTTTTACTTTCAGCAAAATTGGTGATTATATAAAAAGAATGGATTGGTGTATGTAGCAAAATGTTCTATAAAATTTTCTAATAGGGAGAGATAATACTGATACTTCCTAGCTTTTTATTTAATATTGAGAGCCCTGGGCTTACAATCAAATTACATTAAAAAAAAATAAATTAACCCTGTGACCCCAAAACAAAACTCAAAAAACCAAAACCCAAACAAATAAAAAACCAAAACAAAAAAACAACCAAAAAAAACCCCCCAAAAAACCCCACAAACAAAAATCCACGAAAAACAGAACCCACCAAGTTTTAATAAATTGCCTTATAAAGAAAAGAGTATATATTTAACAAAAATTTTAATATTGAACTAACAAATGCAAATGTTTGGCATAATATCATCCTCATGATGTGGTTATTACATCCTTTTAGAAATACATAGGAGAATTAGGATTAGGAGTAGTCTTTCCTGGAAAACTGTGAACAGAATCCTTCTTGAGATCCTTTATTTTTTTTTTTTTCTTATATTTTAATTTTTAGCATATCTCCAGAGAAAGTAGGATAGGTAGGAAAAAATAGTAAGTTGTCATATAATTTAAAATTACTTCCAACGATATGCTTACATACACTAGTGAATTTAGTTTCAATATTTCTTTAATAATAGTAATACTTGTATTAATTGCGTATGTAAACTCTCCTACTCCTATCTTTATAGAATGGGGACAAATTTGGAGAAAGTATCATGTTTCCTGTATTTTATTGAAATAAGTAGGTTTTGACTGTCCTTATATCTTCCATACTTGTTAATCTCTACAGTGTTGCTCAAAAGAGTAACAGTTGATGTCTACTATTTTGATCCAAGTAGTCTTCAAAGGCTCTGTAAAAACCCCTGTGATTTTTTTCAGACCTGGTATCTCTTAAATAGATGAGCATTTAAAATCTTGAAATGGACTAGCTAACATAGCTAACTGCCCATTTCCTCACAGTTTTCTTTTTTCTTCCTCTTGTTATTCAGGCTTATCCATAGTGGTTTCTAAAATAACAAAGTGTAAAAATAGATGACCTATCTGATATCACATGAGAAGGTTCTAAGAGACCAATTAACTTGAAAACAAGTTGAAAAGTCCAGCCATGCTAAATTGTGAAAGTAGTTGTTATTAAGTTGTCAACACGTATGAGTAGAAAACAAGACAAAGAATACAAAATCAAAATTTTTATTTTTATAAAATAAAACAGAAAAAAACCCCTTTAAACAGAAACTGTTTACCCACAAGAATTTGAAATGTTATTTGTAGATGGCCTAACTTAGCTCTTTTTTCTGAGAGATAGAAAACGAATGAATTTAAGGGAGGCCTAATCCATGGGTTCTCTAAAAAGTTAGACCTGGTGCTAAGATTCAGGAAACAATGGCTTTTAAAGTGGAAATGAAGATGAATTGTAAAAGTTTCAGCATCTGGAGGCCTCAATGGTTCTGGAAAATTTAAATTATAAAGTGTTTCTAGGAGACATGTAGGAAATAAAGATTTCTGTCTTAAAAAAAAATCCCATCTATTTAAACTCATAAGCCCGTAGTTATTTTTTGCACAGACATACTTGTTATCTTTGGTAGCAAATTCTCTGAAGATTCTTTTTTGCTCTGTTAAATGGAGTTTCTGATGTGAAGCTACACTGAGGCAGTGCCTAACAATCTTTGATTCAATTTGTTCTGCATGATTTTTGACAAATTTTGTTTTTTGTAAAATTCAAAATATTTATGTATTAGTTCTTCCTTCTGAATCATGTTGATCTCCCACACAAGTCACTGATGATGATGGAGGGTTTTAAAGTTTTTTAATCAGAAAATAATAAATGCCAAAGCACATGTTCCCTGGTGAAACTTGATACTGGTTCGAATGCTTCTTTTCAATTACGTGGTTACATGTCTTCATGTTTGTCAGTGTTTAAATGGAGGAAAAACATTCTGAAATTAAAGGGCTGTGGGATATTTAATCTGGTCTGTTTATCTTGTCATTATTTGGACAGTGCTTCCAATTTTTTACTGCACATCTGTTTTTTTACATGTTGGGAGCTGATAAATAATTAACCTCTTAATGTCAAAGGTATTTAAGGAACTTTGGCAACCTCTTCTTCTTAAGTACTTGGTGTCACACTTCCAAACTCTTCCAATTCTAAAAGAATCATTCCAACCATAGTGTTGCTTTGTCAGTCACTGTTTTTGACTTTACCTGAAGCAGTATTACTTCATTTACCTATGTGTTTTTACTCATGTCTTGTTCATTCTTCTTTGGAAAGAAAAGGCTGAGTAACTAAAATAATGAAAAACCTGTGTGTGGTGTCCTTTGGGGTGGTAGCAATTTGGGGTCCAGTTTTCATAGAATCATGTTCACTCTTTTGGAATTAGTGATTTCTTCATGTTGGTTTTACATTAGTGATAAAGTTTTGCTATTATTTAATGTTGTTAGTCCTTCTAGTGTTAATTATCAGTGTTGTTGATTTGTAAATCCCTATGTGTAATTTTCCTATTGCAGAATGTTAAGGCCTTAATGGGTGTAGAAAAGACTAAAGGATTTTGCCAGATTGTGGTATCTCCTAACTTCAGAGATGGAATATCCTATTTGATTCAATCAGCTGGTCTAGGAGGGATGAAGCACAACACGGTCCTGATGGCATGGCCACAGTCATGGAAACAAACAGAAAATAATTTCTCATGGAAAAATTTTGTTGGTATGTGTTTATTGACTTTCTCATTTGCATTTGTAATTCAACTGTGTAATGTGTTTGCTGTGTGGAGGGAATGTGCTACTGAACATCTGGTGGACAGTTGAATATTTATCTGTATCTCATTTCATCTGGAGTAGGTTTTCTCAGCCCTCTTCAACCATAGGTTTGCTTTTTCTTCTTCTAAGCAGGCTGGTCACTAAAATCAGTGTCATGGCTTAGGAATTCTACTCATCTATTTAGTGCTCCCACTGAGACTTTCCAAACCACACTACTGCTGGCTTACCCCCTTCCTCCTCCCCCATCCCCCTTGGGCTGGGTTGGAGAGAAAAATTGGATGCACAAAAGGTAAAGATCACAGATTGAGATAAAAACAATTTACTGGAAACAGCAATGAGGTAAGAAAATGAGCAGTAAGAGCAACAGTGTTAATAACAAAAAATATACAAAAGAGAGTGATTCACATGCAAAAATGTCTACCCTGGAGCTCGACCCCTAGCCATGCCACCCCAACCACTCGCTCTGGCTCAGATCTAGTGCCACCTGGCCATTCCTTCTGGCTTTGAACTGGCCCCATGCTTATTCAACCAGAAGAAACCCTTTCTCCTTGGAAGAGACTCCCTTACCCCTTCCCCTGGCAATGACCTGAGGTGGTATAGAATAACCTCTGGGTCCTAGCCATGCTCCCTCCTGGCTGTTGGAAAAGTTAACCTTCTCCTGGCCAGAACCAAAACATTATCCACCCCATATTCTATACCATTTATGCCATGGCCAGATCCTACACTTTCCAACTTTATATAAATATATATATATATACACACACACAAACAAGTATCATTCCCATAGATGATATCCATTCTTCCAAGACATCTCTTGAGTTGATTTACTCCGTGACTGCAGGTTCTATCTAAATGTCTTCCAGAGCAGGAGAGCTGGTTGCAAGCTGCATCAGGAGCTCACAGCTGGTGCATCTGTTGTAGTCCATCCTTAAATCTACTTCTTGATCACAAGCCCATTGGTATGTTGCATCTGTTTCCTGATGACCTAAAATATCATTGGTCCACTGAGCTAGAAATAACTCAGCCTATGTTGCCAGTCCACATTCACCTGAGAGACTTCATTCTTGACTGCTCAGTGCATTTGTCCATTGTTGCAATGTACTTCAATAGCCTGACTTTTGGGTATGTGTGCATCTCCATGGCAAGCTTTTACAGCCAGCTTCTCTACCCAGGCAGCGATGTCTTGCCACAGTCCAGCAGCCCGGGTGGCCTTATCTCTGTGCTGCCCATAGGTCTTTTTCCATAGCTCTAGCCATCCCCATAGAGATTTGCTACCATCCATGAGTCAGTGTACAGCTAGAGCATTGGCCATTTCTTTTGTTCAGTGATACTTAAAGCCAGCTGGATAGCATTCAGCTGTGCAACCTGATTTGGTCCACCTTGACCCTCAATAGCTTCTGTGACTCACCATATAGGTGAGTCATACAGCAGCTTTCCATTCTCCATCTATCCCTACAATATGAGAGGAGCTATCAGTAAAGAGATGCTTTTTCAGGTAGCTATGGTGAGACCTCCTTAGCATGTGTCACCTTTTCCACCTCTGATGTTAGTATGAAATTTTCACCTTTGGGCTAGTTTTTGATAACTTCTGAGATCCCTGTAGTCAGGGTTTCTTGTTCAAGCTTCTTGTGTGATCAGTGATGATTCACCCACTCCACATAACATCAGTGGCATGATGTGTGGAAGGATTTTTTTTCCCTTTGAACATCCATCCCAGAATGGCAGTCAGGATGCCAGAAGGAGATTTGCTTTGGTGTCAGTCACTTCTGAAGGAGCTTGAACCCCTTTATGATATCCATTTATAATGCCAGTAGTCCTTTTTCAGTAGGAATGTAACAGGCTTCACATCCTTTGTATCCCAGATTCCTGAACCCCAGGAATCATTGTTGAGTCTCTCCAGGTAGTGTTTGCCAGAAACTCCAGGAAGAACTAATTTCCCTAGTTGCAGTATAGAGCCTATCTTGTCCTGTCTTGACTGGCCAAGGGCTACTGCATGGACAATCTTCTCTTTCATTTGTTCAAAAGTCTTTCTCTTCAGGACTGCACTTAAAATCATTCTTCTTCTGAGTCATATGATAGAGAAAACTTATAATTTGACTGTATTCTGGAACATGCATATACCAAAAAATCACACTGCCTAGGAAAGCCTGTGCTTCCTTCTTGCTGGTTGGTGAGGACATAGCTGCTGTTTTGTTGACCACATCCATGGTTCATTGACGATGTCCATCTTGCTATTCTATTCCTAAAATCTGAGTCTCCTGGGCAAGTCCCTTGACCTTACTTTGCTTTATAGCAAAACTGGCCTCCAAGATGTTTTGGGTTATCTTCTTCCCTTTCTCCAAAACTTCTGCTGTGTTGCCCCACAAGATGATGTAATCAATGTATTCCAAGTGTTCTGGAGCCTCACCCCTTTCCAGCACAGTCTTGCTTCTTTTAGCAGCAATTCTGGTCCATACTGGTAGGGCATGGGACATCTCCTCTCTAACTTGCTCGAGCTTTTTGAATCTGTTTGTAGTCTTGGACAGACAAGGCACAGGTCATTAGGGAGGGAAAAAGATGATCTTCATATTGTTGGAGTCAGTTCCCTGAAGCACTGTTTGTTCTCCTTTCATTGACATTAATGCCAATGAGTTGGCATGCAATGATGGCACACGCTATACAAACTTCTCCTATGTGCATTGTGTACAATGGACCTCATCTGGATCTACAGGGGACTGTTTGTTATTTGAACCCCTATAGATTAGCTTCAGCACAGCTAATTCTCTCACGTACTGGATACCCTTATCCATGGTGTTCCACCTGCCTGAGTGCAGTACAAAGTAATCCTTGAGAAAATACCTTTCCTCCATGCTTGACAGGAGTTGCCTCCAGAGGCTGAGTTTCTTTCTTCTTCCCAATCCTTTTGCCAATGCTGAGGTCCCAAATCAGGGATCTCAGTTGCGTGGCTTCACTACCATCTAGTTTCATATCATGGGCAGCAATATCCCAGCATCAGAGCAGCTAAGTCACCAGGGGCTCACCCAACTGGTGCCTGAAATTTTTTTTGCGTATCTCACAGCTCACCTGGAGATAGGGATTGGGTGATTATCTCTGGCCCTGCTTGTTCCTTCTGTTGTGAGGACTTTCCTTCCTCTTCATCCTTCACTAAGTGAACTGATTTTGTCTTGGGTTTCTTTTTCTGTATAGGGGTGACTGCTACTTGCACAGGTTGTTCCTCTGGTTCAGCTGCAATTTGAGTGGCCACATTGCCTGTCAGTCTGCTTTCCTCTTCTTCTGCTTGATACTGTTGTCTAGTATTGCGGAATGTCCAATACATAGTAGCCAAGGCCCAGCATGTTGCAAAACTTCACACCTCCCTGGAATTGCCGCAACATTTTCCTGTTAAGTGTTTTGTTACTTTACCAGGGCCCTGTAGTTGTTCAGGAGTGAAGTTCCAAACCACTGGAGCAGAATAATCCTTCAAAAGCTGGCCTGTTTTCTTCCACCTTCCATGTCACTCATGGCTATACACCTCTGGGACGGATCTCTGAATAACCTCCCTAGAAAACTCCTTCACTCTAAACGTGCTGTAGACTGGGGAGATCTGGCAGGCTTAGCACCAAGAATATGATTTCCTTAATGTCCAAATGGAATTCAGAATTCTCAGAATGTAACAGACTGAAGGGGGTGGAAAAGGGTAGGAAAAGGAGGTGAAAGGCTGGGGAAAATTATCCTCCCCCACTCTCCCCACCAAGTGTATATAATTAGTAAACATACAAAGGTAGTGCTCGAGGTAAGAGTAGGACAGCAACAGTCAATATACATCATCATTGCCCTTGACATTATCATTTCATAAACTGACATCCCTCAGTATATCAGAAAAGAAATTCTATTCCCTCTTCCTACTCTGAAAAATATCATGAGGAGCACATACAGGAATATATACAGAATTAGGTACCACTCCCACATGAACAGACTGAGCAACATTGTGACCAGTGGCTAGAACAAAAAATGCCTTGATCAAATTTGTTTCCAACCTGTTCTGGGCAGTCTGTTGTTAACTCAACCCATTGTGCCTCACCTCAGACACCAAAGATGGATTGTTGTGGCTTAGGAATAATACTCTCTAATTTAGTGTTCCCACTGGCACACTCCACATTACACAATCCCTCTTTGCTATTGCAACAATTAACCTTGTCCGAGACAGAACAAAGACACTCAGGATAATCCTTTTTTGCCAAGACACCTAGGATATTCCTTTTTAGCCTCAGCAAAATCTGGGAGGGTTTAAACTTTTGAATTTAAGACAAAAGCAAAATCTGTATATGAAAACTAGGAGTTCTTTATTAAATGCCTTGTTTTCCCTTACAGATACTGTACGAGAAACAACTGCAGCTCAACAAGCACTTTTGGTGGCTAAAAACATTGATTTATTTCCAACAAATCAAGAACGTTTTACTGAAGGAAATATAGATGTGTGGTGGATTGTTCATGATGGTGGTATGCTGATGTTGCTGCCTTTTCTCCTTCGACAGCACAAGGCAAGGACAGCAGAAAATGGCTGGGATTTAATTTCCTAGCATTGAATGGTTCTAAGCATGTCTAATTAAATACTCCTTTACCTTGTTCAAATTATGCATGGTGATAGCAGTCACAGTGTTACAAAATGTTTTTATGTATCTTTTTGGTAGGTTTGGAGAAAATGTAAAATGCGTATCTTCACTGTCGCTCAAATGGATGATAATAGCATTCAAATGAAGAAAGATCTTCAGATGTTCTTATACCACCTTAGACTGAATGCTCAAGTGGAAGTTGTTGAAATGGTTTGTTACTACATATATTTAATGTGCAAGTGGGACTAAACTTGGGAAAACAGATTTAATTTTTTTCCAAATAAAGGGATATTAGCCCAAATATAGAAATGGAAAGATTGCAGCCCCACAAGGAACAAGAAGTTAAGCATCGTTATCTTACCATGTTACAATTCTAGTGTATGCAGTGGTGAGTTTAATGGGTTTGTCAAGTAGAGTTTCAAATGTTTTATGTGTTTATTCTTTATTTATGAGAACTAGTCCATAGAGCTGGTTCATTCAGGAAGGAAAAAGTTTGAATTTTTAGCAAGCAGTGAAATGGAAGGCTGAATGTGCTTAATCTGATAAGCTGTGACATATGGTGTGAGACAGGATGGACTTGTCTTTGTCTCCAACTGCTGTAAGAATACCTCTCTGGAGTAAGGAATCCTTAGGCTCGAATGGGAGTTGTTCTTGGCATCGCCAGCCTCAGCCAGCACTGAACAGCAGGACAGTATAGCTACAGTTTCAAAGTCAAAGTAGTGACAAAATGAATTCTGTAACTTTTTTCCTTTTTTAAATATGGGTCATAAACTGTTTAAGAGAAAGGACAGAAGCTATACTCTGTCTAGGCCCACCTTTTTTTTGGAAACTAAGCATGTAATTTCCAGCACTAAAAGGTGACTTGCATAATGTCCATAGTAGGACTCATGGGGAGAAAAAACCCAACCAAAACTTCTACTTATTCTGGAGTGAGATGAAGATAAGTAAACTGGTTCAAAGCTTCTATCACTGCTAATTTCTAGAATAACCAGAATTTATTAAAAGGTTTATCACGCTAATGAATCATAAAATAAATTTAAGAATTATTTAATTACTTAGGAAAAAAATTACTTGTAAAAAATTTCCTGTTCTTTGCTTAGACGACTAAATATGAAAGTCTCAAATGCTGTGGCATGTACAGTTGAAAGAACACAGAGTGCCATGTAAAGGCTCAGCCTTGGTTGAATTTTGAGCAGAAGACAGTGTAGGAAGTTGTGTTTGTTTCAGCTGGGGTAGAGTTAATTTTCTTCATGGTGGCTGGTATGGGGCTGTGTTTTGAATTTGTGCTGAACAGGGCTGATAATATTGAGATGTTGTTATTGTGAAGCAGGGCTTACACAGTGTCAAAATGTTTTCTACTTTTCTTACTGCCGTACTGGGGGAGGTTGGGAGGAGACACAGTTGGGATAGGTGTCCCAAACTCACCAAAGGAATATTCCAGACCATATAATATCATGCTCAGTATATAAGTTGGGGAGAAAAGGGAAGAAGGGGGGAATGTTTGGAGTGATGCCGTTTGTCTTCCCAAGTAACCATTATGCATGATGAGGACCTACTCATGGGAAGCAGTGAATTAATTCCTTGGTTTTTTTTTGCTTGTGTGCACAATTTTTGCTTTTCCTATTGAACTCAATCTATGAGTTCTCTAGCTTTTATCCTTCTGATTCTCTCCCAAATCCACTGGTGGGGGAGTGAGAGTCTGCATGGGCCTTGATTGCTGGCTGAGGTTAAACCACTACAGAAATATAGTTTATTTATTTCTTCTGTGGGTAATATTTAATTCTGAGAATCTTCCAGAGGATAAGAGTTACATTACAAATCAGTGGCAACATAGGTGACTGCTATAAATTTTTGTGTTGTGATTTAGTTTTGAGCCACTATGAGAATATATGCCAGAATTTCTTGCTAATGGCTTCTGTTTATGAACATTTCTCAGATGAAAAGACAATGTGTTATTTGTGCCTAACAGTTACAGTTTTTAAGAAAATAAGTGTACACACATGCTCAAGTGGTAGCAATGCAGACCCAGTTTAAATAAGGGCTTTAAACTCTCACTTCTGCAGCCAAGTTGGAACAGAATAGTGTTCCAAGTACCTAAAATATTGTTCACTGTATGAAATTGCTGTTTGAAGATTATGTTTTAAGAATGAGGACAGAAGTGATTCATCAGTTATGTTCTTAGGATTACTCTAATGCCATAAATAGATCCAGGACCACCAAATGAGTACAGGTGTGAGAGATACACTGTCTAAATGTTGTTCTTCTAAAAAGTACTTTTCTTCTGGTGTTTCTAATGCAAATTTCTTTTGCAGTTTGAAAATGATATTTCTGCATTCACATATGAGAAGACACTTATGATGGAACAGCGATCTCAGATGCTAAAACAAATGCAGCTATCAAAGAATGAAAGAGAAAGGGAGGTAGGACTTTTGACTTGACAGGATGTTCTCTGAAAAATCTGAAAGTACTGTCTTTTGGCTGTGACTTCTGATCAGTTTCTCACTAGTCAAAAACTTTCATAACTGCATTGTGTTTCTCTACAACCAGTTTTACTTGCAAGGGTAAAGTTTGGTGGGGAAAGAATTTTTTATTTAAACAGATTTTAAGTGCAGAAACAGATTGTTGTGTGCAAGTGTCAATTAGCCAAACATTTGAGCATCAGTGTGGAATACATTCAGAACCTTTCCAAATTTGACATCAATAGCTAAGGTTCCTGATTATGCAGCTAGACTGATTATCTTTGATTGTAATTTGGTCTTAGAATCATAGAATTATTTAGGTTGAAAAAGACGTTTAAGTCAAGTCCGACCGCTAACCTAACACTGCCAAGTCCCCCGCTAAACCATGTCCCTGAGTGCCATATCTACATGTTATTTATATCCCTCCAGGGACTCAATTCAGCCACCTCCCTGGACAGTCCATTCAAATGCTTGATAACTCTATCCATGAAGAAATTTTTCCTAATGTCCGATCTAAACCTTCCCTGGTACTACTTATGGCCATTTCCTCTTGTCCTGTCATTTGCTACTGGGGAAAAGAGATCAACTCCCACCTCACTACAACTGTCCTCCAGGTAGTTGAATAGAGTGAGATTCCTCTTTTTCTCCATGCTAGAGAACCTTACCTCCTTCACCCACTCCTCATTTGACTTACAAACACACCACATTACACAATATAATACGAATTTGTTCAAGTCACACTGACTGTGTTTTAGTTGCTGCATTATTTTGAATGATTTATGAATCAACTAATATTTTTTTTAATCAAAATTAGGCCAACAAACTATAATCTTATAATATCAAGATGGAAATGCTGGTTTTGCTGCCCCCCATCCTTACTATTTTGCATGTTGTAGCAACAAGCTTCATTCAGCTGTATTTTTATGAATATTTGTAACTTATAAGTCCTTTCCTTCTGGCTTGTGCTTCTACCCCCTCATAAATTCCGCTAAAACTTTCAGTATTATCAAGATTTTTAGTGATGTAGAAGATAGTGAATGCTTTTGCTTTGCCATCACATAGATGATTTCCATCCCATGGCAAACAAGAGAACTGTGCTGTGTTTAATTGCCCATTTGTAAAACAACTAGATTTTTTTCTTGTGGCTTTTTTTTTTGTGTTCATTGTACAGATCTGAGTAGTTTGGGGGTTTAATGGTTTTTTCCTTTTATTTTTCCTCTTCTCTCTATTCATTTTTCCACCTCATATCCTAAAGATGCCTGCTGTTGTTACAGTTTATTGCTGTAAATCCTCTTTCTTATCCATGTAATGGTAGTTTTCTTTCAATTTCAGACTGCCTAACATCTTTCCAGTAAAACTCCAAACTCTTCTGGACATCTTATTCAGTCTTATTGTTTCTTTACTGAACAGTAGTATTTTTCCAGTGGAGTTTGTGTGTTTTATCTGTTGTAGATTTTAAAGGATTTAACATCTACATGATTAGTAGAAGCTGGTACTCTGTATTCTATAGCACATAAATTGCAAAGGAGATGAAAGAATTTCTTCTCAGCTCTGAGCTGATTGGAGTCTGGACTATATTTCAGAGTATTGTTTGCTTGAAAATTTTTATTTCTTTCTATTCCTTCCATATAATTTTCTTTTTTTATTACTCACTTTGATCTGAACTTAATCATAACCATTGTAGCATCAGTTTCTTCCTTCTTACCAGGCAAGGTAAAATCTGAGACATTCAAAATAGCGCTGAATTTATTTCAGGGTCTGAAGTAAAACCCTTGATGATTCCAAGAACATCTGGTACTTACTGCCTTGTCCAAAAATAAAAGTCATATCCATATATTGTTTCTGATTCGGATATCTAAATTTACTTTGTTCTTTTGTATTTTCATAAGAAAATGTGTTTTATGCCTTCATTTCCTCTGGAGCTACAAGATTAGTATATGCACTCTGTGAGCACAATGGGCCGAGCCATTCTTTTAATTTTTTTTTTATGATGTCCAAAACATTTCTTTTATTAGTATCACTAGTTCAAATTAGCATTGCTTTTCTTTTTAGCATCTGTCTCCAGGCATTCAAATATAACCTGGTATTCCAGCGTTGAATAGTGAATGTAATTTGGTTTCCTGTTACCACTAATATTAGTACTTTCACCTCACTTTTGTGCATGTACGCCTTCAAATGAGGCTCAGACTTTCCCAAAGAGGAGAATTTGATTTTGTACAGTGTTCATTTGCTGTTTCAGTCATAGGCATGCTTTTATCCCTAAGCAATCACCCTCACTCTTCCTTCTCCTCTCACTTTTTTTAAACAGAACTGATTTGATCTTGCCTCTGGGTTTTCTTGTAGAACAGGGGATCAAGGGCTCACCAGATTCTTGTTTACTTTTTTGGAAAACTTGATCAATTTGCTTCTATTCAGATGTAAATATAATGTCTGCCTGCAAAGCATAACATAGGCAACTTAGGTGTAGCTATCAGACATTTATTTATTTGACTTAGTCAATAGTGCTACAAAAGGGAAAGAAAATGCAGAGCCACATTCACTTTCTTGCTTCCCTTTTTGGTGGTTGGTGGCTTTTTTCTCTGGTTAATGCTCACTAAAAACTCTTGGGCAAGGCAGTGATAATGGGACCTGTGAGAAGGTAATAATCCTTTCCACCAACAAATTGTGCTGTTAAATAAGATTGGCAGAAATTTGGGTGCATCATGCTTTAATTTTTTTCATGCTTTTGATTTTAATTAAGTGAAAAATATTCACCTGAATATATACATATATGAAAGGATTTGACCATTAAAAACAAGTGAATATTTGAGCTTCCCATAGAGACTGAAGGACCCAATTGACTTCATGTTTTCACAAATGTCTGTAAAGGGACTTCATAACTTAAGTATAATTTAAATAATTTTAAATAATTTTAAAAAGAGCCTTGTAAGCTGATACCACATCTCATGTCTTAAAATGAAGAACAATATGATATCTGCTTTTTTGTGTAGACTGTTTTTTTGTCATTGGTAACCTTTTTGTCCCAGATTCAGAGCATCACAGATGAGTCTCGAGGCTCAATTAGAAGAAAAAGCTACTCCAGTGCATTGTCCATTGTCCAAGATGCTCAGGCACTGCTGACTAATGATTATCAAGAGGAAGAGGTAGCTGGACCTAGTGCTGGCCTTGACTAGATATATTTTCCATTGCAACACTTCAAGTACCACTATTGCAAACTGAACTACACATGAACAACTTAATCATTCATTGTTATAGAAGAACTGCTTCAATAATTTTTTCTTGTCTTACCCTGTATTTCTTGTCTCTAGATGATGCTTCTGTGACATGAACTATGTTCTCTTTCTCACACTTGTTTTCCAAAAAAGAAACACATTTCTGAGACTACTTGTTTTCTTAAGAGCCAGAAGCAGAATGTTATACTTTTTGCTTTTACAAACCCTTGACTTCCTTTATGGTTCCTCTGTTGAAGTACTGAAGATTCTTGGAGACTGTATTGATATACTAGGTCTTTTAAGGAGTGCAAGCCATTTTTATTTGCAAGCCATTACCAACCCATATATGTCATTACTGTATTCTGTGTGGTGACATTGAAAGGAAATGGACTGATGTAATCGATGCATTTAGTGTGCACTTGAAGTGTTACTGATATGTAAAATGTGTAGCCTAGCTGTATACCTTTGTATTTCCCTTTCATCATGGAGTGAGAGAGCAACACATTGTGTTTCATAAATTGAATTTAGTATCAAAACAGCACTAACAAAAATGTGCTTTTGTTGTGTTTGCATTTTTATAAACACGTATTATAGGTCCAGAATTTCTCTTGGTCTCACTGTCTTTCTAAAAATGACAAATTTTCTTCCATTGAAGAATAGTTGCACTGAACCTATCCTTCAGTTGTTCCTTTGAAATTTTAGTTCATCGGATACTGCTGTATGGTGTTTATAATATTGATATGTATTTGTTAGCTTTTTTAATTCTCGTGATAGAACTGTATTCACAATAACTTCTGATTTGTGATCTTGACCCATCACTTATCATCTGTGAATGTAGGAAGACCATCATACTAAGAGAGATTTATGTGAACCTCAGAACTGAACTCCAGAATTTGGGAATCCTGAAGGATAAGGACTAGGAAATAATTTAGAGAATATACTGAAGTTCCAACACATTTAAAACATCCTGCAATTACAGTTTGTGAATCACTAGAGGAATTGCTAGAGAGAACAAAAGTAATATTCTCATCTGCTTGGATTTTATTAATGTTTTTTATTAACCTGCATGAAATTCTTAATTATCAGGTATGTGGAGGGCTCATGTGAATAATTAAGATTCCCAAATGGAGCAGGAGCTTCATTGCATGATTTAACAAGTCTGAATAGATTTGGAACTGTTAAATATCTTAAAAAGCAAACAAACAAATAATCACAGGAGAAAATAAATATCACCTCTAAAACAGAAAACGCCAAAGCACAAAAAGAATCCTGCCCCCAAATAGCAATTCACTTATAAATTTTAGAGTCTAAGGTACTGTATTTGTGTTGCATTTGATGGAACTAGAGAAGCCTATAAACAAAATATTATGAGGGATGGTAAGAAAATAATGTGTTAAATATTTAATCTTTTTTCCTCCAAAGAAGCAGGGAGAATGGAAAATAGAAAACACAATATTCTTCCCACATGCATATGCGCTTTTATGTTCTTGAAGTTGAATTGAGTTTCTACTGTTAAAAGGGAAGAGAAGACCCCTTCATGGCCAGATTGGTTGTATTTGTTATGTAATACACTCTCGCACACATAATTATTCTAATTTAATAATTTAAATCTATAGCTAGCCTTCAATTCAGCCAGTCCCATACTGGCATCATGAGAGTCGTGTCCTAGTTCAGCTAAAGGTATGCGAAATGGACAAGGTTTACAACAACAGTAATCTGAGAAAATAACATAACTAGTGAACAATGAGAGTACTGGCCTTAAATTTTTTCATTGGCAAAACACCCTGATGTTAATAAAGTACCTCTGGTGGAATTCAACCTCACTTTAGTTCATTACATATGTAATATTCCATGTAAGATGTAGTCTTGCAAATATAAACAAATAAGAACATTTTACAAGCAATTTCACTCCATGCTGAAGTCACAATAGTCTCATATTTGTTCGCAAAGTAAGGTGCATTTTTCTTTAGCTTCTTTAGTTCTACCGCTGTGAAACTCCTTTTCAAAATTTTAATAACATGTAATTTACAAATGCTGGTTTTGGCTGAATCTTGGGGTGATTATTTGTTTTGTGGCCAGGCCCAGCTGATCCACGATAAAAACACTGCCTCACGCTCTGCCCCAGCAGTTGAAGCAAGTGTGGCTGCTGCTGTGCCAGAGAAAGTGCACATGACCTGGACTAAAGAAAAGTTTGTAGCAGAAAAGCATAAAAACAAGGATTCCAATGTGTCTGGCTTTAAAGATATTTTCAACATGAAGCCGTAAGTATACATGTGGTATTCAGAGCTTTTTATTTCATCCTCTGTATTTTAATGTGGAGGTGGGGGGTCAGGGTTCTATTTGGTTTTTTTAATCTGGTTTTTGTTTTCTAAGAGATTCTGCTTTATTTAAAATTAAATACAAAAATAATATTTTCATGCACTTTTCTTAAATGGCCCCCCTATAAAAATAGTGTGGACTTGGGTGAAATGACTGTAAAGAGTCTTTCACAAGAATGCTGTAAGTGAAGTTTAAACATGACAGACTTCAAGCTGTAAACTCAAATTCTGGATTGTACCAGAAAGCATACATGTTAAAAATCTTAATGGTAACTTTTTCTTTCTTCCTGTGGGTGAAAAACTAGTGTATATGTCCCTGTATTTTTATTGTGTTTGGTATTAGAGAGAGTACCAAAGAAGCAGATAGTCTTTCAAGACATTTAGCTTATGTTTTTTATTTTGGGTGTGGGGAGTGTTTTGTTGGGAAAAGAGTAGTGTTGGGTTCTTCTTTTTGTTTGATTGATGTTTTTAATGGACATTCAGCCCACATCTTGTAAATTAAAGAAATATAAAACTTGTGTAAATATATATGTCTTACTATATTACATATTTCCTGTTTAAATATTCTTTAATTTTTTTCTTAAATAGATTAGAGCTACTCCCTGCATCAAACCAATGTAGTAGACACAAAAACAATGGCAGAAGGAAATCAGCTTGTTTGTTTCCTCAGGCTGTGATTTTAAGCACTCACATCTTTTTTTAGTTCTGGAGGAATATGCTTAGAAGCACAGCTTAAATTATTTTCTGCACATAATCAAACCAAAACTCTGGATGTCAAGGGAAATTTTGGTATCTAAATGAAACACATCTTAAATCTAGGACTTGTAGGCATGGCAGTTAGAAAGCATATTTAAAATTAGTACCTTAAAGTTCTAAGTTGTTTTGTGGATTTGCTTTGAGCTCTTTACAAACAGTTTGCCTTCTGCACATTCCAAAAGTTATTGTGCTCATGCTCTTAAGTATTGTCCTAGGCTGCATTGTACTCTAATCATTGGGGGGGAGGGGTTTAAATTTATATATTTGAAACATTTCTTATTACTACTTTAGAATTGTGCAAGGCACGTATTTCAAATATTATTATTTTAAGACTATTATGTGTAGTTGGGTAGAAATTACAGTTCAGACTTGGTGTGCCTGTACAGTATATTAATATTGTTGACTTAAACATGTGTCTGATGGCATCATTTTTTTTTTTTTCTATGCATTTGCTTCCCTTTCACATAGAGAATGGGGAAATCTGTAAGTCTAAATTTCACTTCACTTAAAGAACATAGGCTGGGTTCTCTGGTTCTTGTGATCTTGTACATTGTATGCATGGTTCTAAGTCGTTTTGCAATGCATGTACTCTTTTGTACCTTGTTTAATATCCTGTGATTTAGCACATCACTGAAAAAATATTCATCACTGACTTGTTAATGTTCTCTTAAGTATGATCAACTTTCTATTCAAGGTAAGTCACAGAACATGTGTTACAATTCCTGTAAGAATATAAAACTTAACAGTACTTCTCTGCAGCAACATAATATTTAGTGCTCTAATTAACTACATTAAAAAATGAATATATTTTTATTCTAGAAGAATAGCTTCCCATTGTGTTATACCTACTTGGACAATACGGAATATTTGTTCATAAAGGGAACTTTCATGCTTTTTAAAAACTCAGTTCTTGCCTGCCTTCTACCAACACATGCATGTGTAGAAAAAACATAAATTCAGGCATACAGTGGGTATGACAGCACACAGAAGTGGAATACTACACCTCTTGAGTGGAATTCACTTGAATGCTCTGCTTTTTTTCAGAGTTCAGCATTTTTTTAATTTTATCTGCTTTACAAATTGAGCTTCTTATGAAAGCTTTTGAAGTTTACTTTGTCTACTATGTATAATTTCCATTCTACCAGTTCTTGAAGGATAAATGATGTTAGTCAGCCTTAGTTCACATTTTATACAACACAAGCCTTTATTTCAGTGCTGAATTTTTGCTCTGTCACAAAGTCACATCCTGCATTTTTAGTTTAACAATGTTTCAGTTTCAATATTTACACATCTCAGTTATACAATCATGCCTCTCTTCATAGTTCATTTGGTCTTCTCAAAATGCAGTTCTGCTTCTAAAAAACGGAGCTTCGAGCATTCTTTTGTTCCTTATATAGTTTTTATACAGTTGGTTGTTAGGACAGATGGCCACAGTGATAGAAAATCTCCCAGGATGTATTGATAAACCCAGTTTAAGAAATGTCATTCTCTTGTAGGGGGAAGTAGGCAGAGCATGAAGGATCAATTTAATTGATAGGGCTACTTTCCACTGGTCACTAAATTTCAGGCCAAATGCCTTTTAACTATTTATTAAAAAGCAAACAAACAAACAAAAACCCAAAAAACAAAAAAATGCACCTACTTTTAGGCAGCAGATACTTTGGGTAACTGGACTAAAGTAGAGCTTGAATATTTTGGTCACCCTGTAGCATATGTCTCATTTCCAGCCTTGGCTAACTTTACACAGATAGCTGTTTCTCAGGAACTGTAAGAAAACTGTTCTTTTATTTTGTTCTGAAAAACCATTAAACCATACAAAAAAGGTACTAAAATCAGGAATTTTTTAAAATCCTAGCAGTTTTTTCTTCTTGTGCACAGATCTACAACAATTATATTTGTAGATGCAACAGGGAAAATATTAGGTAATGTTGATAATGTAAATGGATACTCCATTTCAGTTCACTGCTGACTGCCTTACTGTTACAACATGAGAAGCTAGCAATTTTTTCAAAATTCTATGATATTTCTGAATTTTCATCACCAGCTTATAGAATTTTGTAATGTTTCCAAAGGACCATGAGTAAAATCTTTTACTGTACAACATAAATACTGTGATCCTTCCATTGCACTCCTGTAATTTCATTGTTTGGAAATTCTTGTATAAATCCAGTTACTTTTTTATACAAGTCAAAAAACTGAATTCTTCATGGTTCTTGTAGGACCTTTAACATCTATTAAAACCAAGTTTTTGATTCATCTTGGTAAAAGGTAATTTGACAACTGGAAGAATTCTGACAATTTACTTAGAACTGCTTGAATTTCAGAGTTAAATGTTCTTGTCAAAGACATTGCATTTTATTTATTTTGAATATTTACAAATGAAAATACTTGTTTTACATACTTATAATTTCAAATAAATAACATATGATTCAATTATGTAAGTACTATGTCAATGCTTAAAAATGTTTCTTTGCATGCTAGGAATCAGTCAAACGTGAGAAGAATGCACACTGCTGTGAAGCTCAACGGAGTAGTGCTTAATAAATCACAGGATGCTCAGCTTGTTCTCCTGAATATGCCTGGACCTCCTAAAAACAGAAAAGGGGATGAAAACTGTATCCTCTACTGTATTGATTCCATATTTCTTGAAATTGAGAATTTAGTTTTTGTGATTCTGACATTACCTGTTGGGCTAACCATTACTAAGTATGATAAGCATAGGTCTGCCTTTAAGAAAATGATGCAAAGAGTTAAAAAATAAAAGATAAAAAAGTCTTGATAGTGGGGAGGTTAATTGATATAAAGATTTCTTAACTTTGAAGTAATTTTAAAATTTCCTATTATCTTTTTTTTGTAGGTGAATTTGGCAAAACTAGGAATTTTCCCCAAGTTAGGCCTCGCTTCCACTTGAATAATCAGGTAACAGGACAGTAAAGGCTGACATAGAAAAACTGTGATGAAATTGTTGAACTCTATTTTTGCATTATATGTCAGAATTTTTGAGAGATTGCTAGATATTTTGTTTCTCTTCTGAATGAATTCCTTGACCAAATGGTATTTCAGACATGGAATTTCTGGAGGTTCTGACGGAAGGTCTAGATAGAGTTCTCCTAGTCAGAGGCAGTGGACGTGAAGTGATCACCATTTATTCTTAATCTTGTTTGCATGTGTTTTTCAAACACAACACACCCCCACTATAAAAAAACAAAGATTTTTGCCATAATTTGTGCAGCTTCATTGTGTTCTAGTGCATTGAAAACTAGCTGCAAGCTGAATCTTCTGATGATGTGTTCTTTTATTCCTAGTAAGATGTTATATTTAAATAATATTTTAAGCAGAATTATGTCGAAAATTAATAAATAGTGAATTAATAAATGATGGATGGCTTAGGATATTTATATGTAGCATATTCCAACATTTCTTGAGCTATGGTTATACAAAAAAAATTGGTAACACAATCATATTTTTAAAGATACAGAAATGTAAGCAACTTTTGATTATTTTAATCTTTGTTCTGCAGCTAAATAAAAGGGACGATTTTTAGGAAAGGTTGTCATTTTTTCTTACCAAAATGCTGCTATGTTGCTTCTGTTGGAATCAGTCATGGTTCTGGAACCTTCCTTCAGAGATGTATACAACCAGTCAAATTTGTCTATTATGTGCATTACATGTTTCCTGAAAGTTCATTCTTTTCCATACCTACTAAAAATAACATTTCTGTATTTAAAATACTTAGGTAGCTGAAACCTCCAGGTGATAGTACACAGACAAGCTCTGTGGGTTCTTTTCTATGAGGTGCTGGCAGTTACCATTATTTTGCACAATTATACCAATGATGAAATATGAGCACGTCCAACTCATAGGAAGGATATAGTTCAGAAACACTACCTGGTTCCAAATATAATTCAACAGTTCATACACCACAGCAAGGTGGTTAATGAAATGCAGTTTCTTGTTTTCAGATATGTATATTTTGAAAATGTTGTATGTATGTGCTGCTGTTTGAAATAAAATCTGCTTAACTGAACAAGCTCCTAAGTGTTTTTCATTTGAAATTGTTGAGTAGTTTAGGTGATCAATAGAAACTTTTTGCTTCTGTTACAATTCTGTTCCTTTTAAGGCACTCTTTAGTTTTGTAAATATTGTTTAAAATCTAAAGTATATCAGAAGATTGTTCTGCTCTAGAAAGAGTGGGTCTATTTAAACATAAAAACTATTATTTTGTTTTTTCTTTTTTTTTTTATTTCTTTATAGTACAGTGAAGATGTCTGTTGCTCAGACTAGGACAGCACTGATGCAGTGCCCAAGTCTCTGGCTAGGCTCAAGGCCAGTGTTTTGATCATAACGTTCTCAGGTGGAGTAAGGCAAAGCTACAAACAGCAAAAGCTGAAAGCAGCCATTACCTGTCCCTGTAGTTTGATGCAGAGGAGGGAGCAAAAAGGTAATCAGATGACCCAGTGAACTCTTGATGAGTCAAAAAACACTGCTGAGATACATCAAACGGCACTTGGAAAGGTGTGCTGCACACCAGAATGCCCCCATATACCACTGGGTGTGACTGCAGCTATATGCCTTGGCTTAGGAATAGGTTTACATGTAGGCACTTAGAGCTACCTTGAGGGTGCACCAAAGACACTCCAGGGGGTCTTAGGTACAATGAAAAGGCACATGGAGGCCCTATGAACAGATCAGAAGGCTCTAGAAGGTTCTAGATTCTCACAGTATATCAATTGAAATAAACATTCATAATAAATAATAAACAAAAATATCAGCAGATGCCCTACTGCACTCCAGATGGCTCTAAGCTTTTCATGGGACATATTAAAAGGCACTCCATGGGCTGTGTGCAGGACCATCAGCTCGCATTCATAGAAAACTGTAGATAGCTCATAGTAAAAGGAATGAAAAAAGTTTAGAGATAGGTTTTCAGAGGCATCTGGGACCTACCAAAAACTCTTTGACTTCCCTTAGATGCAAGGCAAGACTGACAGAGGTTTCTGTAGTCACACCAGAATTTGATAAACTTGAGGAAGTGATGGAGAACAAATCTTCAAGCTGGAAAGTATAAAACATCAACTTAGACAGGAAGCTTTGAAGATTCAGCAGTGGATGGGTTTCTGAGACTTCTATATGTGCTTGTGCATTACAGGGACCACCCATGCTGTGATGGAGGAGGACATATGAATACTTACATGTCGGCTTCATTTTTTTGAGATTTGCTTGTAGGTGCACAATATGAAGAATTGTGGGCTGTAAGTTATCAAACACTATGATTTAAAGTGTTAGGTGAATTCACATGCAAGACTGGTCAGGGCAAAATGCCATTGAGGCCTTATTTCTGGTGATTGTTTTATTTCCTAATGATCTCATAAGAAAGAGATACAGGACAATTTTGCACCTGTTCTTGCCTGCAGATTGTTGTCACCTGCAGCCTTTAAATATTTAGGAAGTGAGGTAAAAATCTACTAACTTATGGCAGTAAATATAGGTAATGGATCCGATAGCTGCGGAACTCCTGAGGCTTTCATGCTTTTTGGTGTAAGGTAGGAAATGTATCATGATGGAGGAGGAAGTATGAGTGCACTTGTCTGCTGGATGCATAATTCTTTTAGATTTTGATCATAGTTGCACAATATTAAACCTTACATGTTATAAGCTATTAAACACTATTACTTGAGTGGTGAATGGGTAAATTCACATGCTAGAGTGGTCTGGAGAAAAGGTTTGTGCCTATCTGTCTTTGTCATTTGATTTTTGTGGTATTTCTTAATGAGTTTATGAAGTTAAGCTTAAATCATAAGAGTCAGTTGTCCTGAAAATCTGAGAGATTCAAAGGACAGTGACACAGGATTTAGGTAGTTGAGGAAGCTCAGAGTTCCTGTGATATTAGGACTCTGACCAGGTTGCCAAGTTGGATCTTCAAAAATGGGAGAGAGAAACACATTTAAGTCCTAGTCACCCTGGAGCTGGTCTTTTGAGGGTGATGGTTTAGCTGCAGATCAGGCTTAGGTGGTAGAGCAAATGCAGTGCTGTGGAGTTGGTCAGCAGCTGGACTAGGCAAGTGATGTAGGTTTTTTCTAAAACAGCTTCCCTCTCTCCTCACCTAGAACTCAGTGATGACATTGAGTAAAATGAGACCATTATTTTCCTGAAAAACCAGGGGATTTTCAGTTCTAAAAGCTCTAAAGGATACAAATCTAAACAGGATGCAAATGGAAACAGGATTTTATTTTATGGTGGGGATTTTGTTCTTTTTTTTTCCTGTATCCTTTTCAGAACCAACGCTCACAAGCATTGACAAAATGCATACATGTAGGCAGGAGCAGGCAGGTTTGTTCAGTTTAGTTTGAAAAAAAATCCCTTGCAGTGTGGCAAAAAGCCACCAGGAATAGCAGCAGGAATACAGACCGAATAGTCCCTGTTTCCTGAAGAGTGAGAATGTGGAGAATGAGGATCAGTACTGACCACACACAAATGTAAAAGAGGTGCATAGTACTGTAGAATATTTTCAAAAGTATGACGTGTCAATGACAAGCACGCCTTTTACTTTTCAAAACTTGCTCAGCTGTGCTTCTTGGCCAGGGGTGCATGAGAAATGCTTGTTCTGCATGCAGGGAGATCTGAAAAGTGACAGCTCCAGATAGAGCAGCAAGCCTGGACCCCCTTTAAAGCACAGGCTCCTTTGCGTAAGTGACATCTCCTGAGAAAATGGAGCTAAGGGTAGAACCATGCTCACTCGCTCTCCAAACTTGCACTGTGCAAGAGAAACAGGACACAAGATGATAGTGCAAGGGCAGCACACATGCACTTGCCTGGCCACAGTGGGATTGGTGCTGTTGAAAGCCTGGAAGTGCCAGGTGAGGTCTGTCCTGGCACTTTCTGTATGGGAGCAAGTGCTGGACTCTGGAGAGAGTGAGAGAACATGCTGATATATTTTCTTGTTAAGACAAAGACATAGCCCCAGGATTGGTGATTCTGTTGAAAGGCTGCCAGGAGAAGATGAGGGCCAACTTTCTGCAACTTTCTGTCCTGACTCCTTTTGTGGTGTGAGAATGGTTGCTGGCATTTTCAGTTTTGGAGTTGCACTTGAAGTGAGTTTATGTGTGATGGTACCTTTGGCTGGCAAGGCAAGGACATAGCTCTGTCTGGTGATGCTGTTGAACAGGGCCAGGGCAGAGGTAAAAGCCAGCAACTTCAATTATTACAACCCTTTTTGTCCTTCCACCTTTTGTGTGGGACCCATTGCTGGGCATTTTCAATTTTGCAGCTGGGCACTGTGGAGACTGAAAGATAGTGATGTTGCCCTTACTTTGCAAGGGAAGTGCATAGCAGTAGTGTTTATGCTATGAAAAGCCCTGCCAGAGGAACACCAAGGCCAGGAACACAAACAGCTCTCTGTCCTGGCACATTTTGTGTGGGAGGAGTTACTGGGCTTTTTCAGTTTTGGAGTCGGACTCCCCCAAGAATGCAAGAATATGATGGTACCTTTAGTTGACAAGGTTAAGTATATATTGCCAGTGTTGGTGGTGCTATTGAAAGGCTGCCAAGGGAAAGTGAATGCTCTTCTTCTTTTACATTTTTTACAAAGGGTATTTAAAAATTTGGTGGTGTCTACTAACATTTGTGTGTGTCAAATTCAGGGGTTTACCTGTGATACTACCACAGTTTATCCTGAATGACACACTTCCCTTATTGCTGCTTAATTTTGTGTTATTGACAGATCAATAAAACACTTGGATCCAAATTTGCTTTAAGATGCTTTAAGTGGGTTTTCCTGGCAACACTGAGGCAAAATGACACAACTGTTTAGATCAGTTAAAAAAAAATTTAAATATCACTGAAGGAAAGGGTAGAGATTGACAATAGATCACACCAGCAAGTTTGTTTGCATCCTTGGAATGCCAAAGACTTTCTCCCTTAAGACTTATGTCAGGAATGATCTATTAGGGTAAAAGGGAAAGCCACACAGTTTGTTATTGATTGGAGATATTGCTGTAGGTTGAAGTAGACAGCCCTGACTGGGTTCCTGTCCTGAGTTGATGCTGAATTGTATCCCTATTCATCTGTTTAGCTCAGAAATAAGTTTTGTACCTTAAAAACTGGATCTGAGAGTGAAAGAGAAGCAGTAGAATGTCTGAGGCAGTTGTTTTCTAAACATAAAGATAAGAGTTTTCAGCTTTCCTTCACACACGGCCTGTGTTGTCTGCATGTGGACGGCGAGAGAGAGCTCTCCTTTGCTTTTTGTTAGTTTTTTGGCTAGCTGAGGTAGAGAAGTTCTCCAGACTGTGGTTTTTTCCTTTTCCTTGGAACTGTTTGAACCTGCTCTGGACTAAACACCCAAAAGGGCCCCAGGAGCTCCCACCTGTGTCCCACCGGGCCTGGCCTGGGCCCGGCCTTTCCCAGCCCTGAGGAACCGACAGCAACTGAGCTGAGCTACAGCCACGAGAGAGACTTTCTGAATTTGGCATCTCTGCGGAGCGGTGAGAAGTACTGTTGTTCAGTGTTGTTCATTTGTTGTGCTGGGGAGTGCTTTGACTGTTAAATAAACAACTTTTTTCCACTTTCCTCCAAGGAAATTTTTTTTTCCTATCCCGAACTAGCTAGTGGGAGAGGCGGTTCAGATTTGCTTTCTAGAGAGACATTAAGAAGTTTGCCCTAAACCAAGACAGTTCCTCACAGAAATGAAGAAATTTTTGTGCCTATCTGTATCTGTCTTTTTAAGCAAAAGACTATTATTAACATTGAAAGCATCAGTACAAAATGTCACTGCCTCTGCCTAGACCTGTTGCTGAATTAACATAATCACCTCTTAGAAACAACTGGGAAAAAAATTATATACCAGTACCTATATGTACCTATATATATGCTTATCGGCCTGCATTTCTTGCAAGCTCTATGTATCTCTATATCCACCTCCTGGGTTAGTGCAAACAAACCCTCACATCACAGCAGTACTTTTAAGTGCAGTGGAGGGCCTGTACTGAAGGGAGCAGCTGGAAACAGCAGAACTGCATCCAGGGCAAAGGGACTCAAGCTGGAGGGAACTTCAGCAGAAATGCTCTTGCAAGAGTGCTCATAAGCAGAGGCAGGAAACAGAAGAAACTGTGAAGGGACAACTGGTTGCTGGTTCATGGAATGACCTGAGTTGGTACTGAAAGGGAAGGATTTGTTCTAGAAATAAAAGCTTAAGAAATAGCAACCTCATTAATCAGGAAAAGAGGCAGGTCATGAGGAAGAAGAAGTAGTTTGCCTCTGTCTCAGTGTTGCTTTGTGTCTTAGTTGGTGAGGTAACAAAAATTAGTTTACTCTTTGCATTGCATCTGAGGTTTTTTGGTGCTTCTATAGTCCTGCCTGTGCTGACTCACAGAGCCATTATGACTACCCCAGCTATCAGTTCATAAACCCTTTGCTCAAGGGAGAGGCACCAGCCCTACAGTGAGTCCCATCCAGCAGTACACCTCTGCTTTGCAAAGGACTCCTGTGTGGAGTCCAGTGGGGCAGCAATATGTGCTGATTTCAGAGGATGCCTTTTACTTGGGAAGGTACAGGTGTTTGGAGATACTTAGCAACTTACTATAGCAACTTAGCATGTAGCATTTTTAAACAACTTAGTACATTTAAGAACTGAGTTAGCAGCCCTATGAAACTGCCAGCTGTTCATCCTTCATAAAGTACATTACAGGTGTGAAGGCAGCACCACATTCCTCCTAAGACAGCTCCCATGGAATTCTTCCAATAAGTCCCTACAAGGAAGAGGTATCCAAGAGAGTTGATTGATAATTCAAGGTGTTAAGGAGGCTAAAGTTAGCTCTCCTGAAGTCTGTGGCCATAATCTTGCTCTTTCCTGCTATTGTCTTTGTTCAGTACTGAAGTCTACAATCCCATGGTCACTACAGCAAAGGCAGCCTGCAAATTTCACATTGTTATAGATGGGTAATGTGATGGTTGGCTTTCACAATTAAGGGATGTCTATTATGGGTATGGTAAGAGAAGTTTTATTGATGTATGGTTAATGTGATATGTTCTCCCCATAGTCCTCTTTCCCTTCCCCCTTGTATTGCTGTCACTGGAAGGCCTTGGTAGGCAGGGCATTTGGGGGGAGGGCAGGCTTGTTACTAGGAGGCCCAGCATGGCAACGCCTGACCTCCAATCAAGTTGCAAGAAAGTAGTTCCTGCCAATGGACAGTGAAGAAAAGTTGACTGATGGACTTTGTGAGTGCTTAGGGTTATCTGATGCAACAGCAGGAGTATAAAAGGTGGAGCAGCCAT
>VZTB01004978.1:4078-14186 GCA_013397245.1 Thryothorus ludovicianus
ATGGTCGTGCTGAAAGGAGATAAAGAGTATCTTCAAAGTTAATACTCTGAGCATATTTTAGGCCAAAAAGAAACATCACAGATGGAAGACCTGAAGGAAACAATGGCAAGGAGTTGGAGGAGGAAGAAATACTTCAGGCCCCTAAAACAATAATGGACCAACTTGGGCAACTACAGAATAATATGAGTAGAAGTTGCATTTAATCTATCTCCATGCAGAGTGGTGAATTAGATGCATCTCTTTATCAAAATTTTCTTTGAAACAAAGGTTAGAATTTTAAGGAAGGATTATTTCCCAGAGCAATTTTCTTCTGCCCCCAAACATAGTGCTTCCTTAGACTTAACACCTGAAACATAAACCAAGAGCTAGTGTCACCTGGCCACCTCCTAAAGGTACTTACTATCTTGAAAGTCCCAAGAAATAGAATATTAACACTCAATTCTTGCTGCTCCCAGCATAAGATAAGGCTGTTGTGTTTTCTTCAAACAATAGCTGGACCACAGCACTTAGATTTATTTGCAGTGCCAGATAAATTTATATAATATGAGAGGAGGAGGCAGCAGGTTGTTCCATGTCTGTATTGGAAGAAAGCTTGGAAGTAGTTAAAAATAATACAAAAACTCTGAGAAACCAAGCTAACAGAATAGCAAGAGAGGAAGAAGGCCTTTATGACACAGTAAATTTTCTTTGTGCTGACTTTGAGAAGGGATGGACCGTGTGGCAACTGCTATAGACATTAGAGCTGCTTATGTGCAACTCATTGTGACTGGCACCAGGTAACCCCTCTCCTTGTGTAGCTCCAGGTCACTGTGACTTTTTGGGGTGATTAAACCAGCCCCACAACCATTTACTCGGAGCCATCCTGTTGTTTTGGGGGTCTTGTAAGTGGACAAAGCAAGAAGTGAGTCACAGACAAACTGCCTCAGCAGGCTCTTCACTGATGCAAGCTTTTCTTGATGCATCATTCTTTTCTTGTTTTTCCCTATTTTTGACCTTATTTCGAGAAAGCCAGAAGCCACCTGCACAGCCAGCCTGCCAGAGGACGATCAGTGGGGCAGCAGAGAAGCCTCTGTGTATAGGACATGAGATAATCAGAGAATAATAAAGATTTCCCCAGCTTTCCTCCCATCAAACTACCTGAAAATTGCTGAGTTGCACAGCAGAGTCACTGTGGGTGAGCTAAGAGGTCATTACAATGCTCACTTCATTACCTTGATGAACAGCAAAGCCTTGGATGCCAGTCTGAGGATGGCTCTTTGTCTTTCAATGTAATTAATGAAGTGTTCCTATCTATCTCTATCTATCTATCTATCTATCTATCTATCTATCTATCTATCTATCTATCTATCTATCTATCTATCTATCTATCTATCTATCATCTATCTATCTATCTATCTATCTATCTATCTATCTATATCTGTATCTATATCTATATCTACATCTATATCTATATCTACATCTACATCTACATCTATATCTATATCTACATCTACATCTACATCTACATCTACATCTACATCTACATCTACATCTACATCTACATCTACATCTATTCTATAACTCAAGAAAACTGGGTTAAGTTCCCTGCTGCCCTCTAATAGCTTCTGCTGCCTGTCTCAGAGGGCTCTGCTGCACAGCAAGAACAGAGGACTGTGGTCAGAGGAAAACAGGCTTTCCCTCAGTTCTCTGAATCAGCCATTGCACTGAAGGAGAGACAGTAAGGTTTTATTTATGTGCATGCAGAGAAAGCTGTGACTATCAAATCTTCTCTGTTGTTTCTACATAGGCTCTGCACCTATTTAAAATTAAAATCTTCCCACAAGCACAGCTTTGTGATAAGAAATGTGGGTTATATACATATACTGAGTATAGTAGAGCTCTGATTCTTTGTGTATTTTCTTAGAAGTCTTCCAGATAGAAAGTGAGGAGAGTAAAATGTGTCCTAAGACTTGAGCAACTGATTTTCCTCCCCTGGAATTCCCAATAAAAAACTACTGCCTTTGTAGTTTTAACCCCAGCTGGCAACCAACCATCACACAGCCATATACTCACTGCCCCACCAACTGGATAGGGGAGAGAATCAGAAGTGTGAAAGTGAGAAAACCTGTGGGATGAGACAAAAGAAAACTCCAAACCCTGAGATTTTAATTACTCTTCACTTAGTGCTACCTTCATGTCCAGTATAAATGTGGTGTCAAATGAGGTTTTGAATCTTTAAAAATACTATTTTTATCATTTAAAGCCCTGTAAATCAGTGGTAAAGCTGTCTCTGGTGGAACTACAAGGAGGGAGGAAAAGAGTTTAGTGAGATTGATGCAAAACTCATTGTTATCACTCAGTATATCATAAATCAGGATAGGTGGGATGAAATCTTTTTGTCCTCAACTCCAGCTTTGTGAGTTTATGATTTCTCACATAACAGTTTTGCATCTTACATTCCTTGTATGAGGATTTCTTCTTTAAACAGAGAAATGGAACTTCTGAGTTTCGTGGAAAAGTGCAATTTATTTTTCTTATCTTCTACAGAGACAGAGAGAGGATGGATCTCTCTTAGAGATGTTAGCAGTATGACAAAGAAGTCACAAGATTTCTGCTTATCAGGCTATTTAAGGCTTTATGGGCCAATAAAATTCTGCCAACTAGATATTTATGTTATTAAGCCAATACTAAGCTAATTCATATTATTGTAGTTACTTTCTTAACCAATCATCTCTTAACACATAAACCTTACAATATTACATTCTAAAACCTCTTGTTTACCCTTATATCTACTTTTGCTCTATCTTTGATTTTTGGGCTCTAAAACTGAACTTTCCTCTACTCAACTTGACTACTCTGCTTTAAGTTAAAAATCCACATTCTTACATCCAGCACCTAAACTTGGAAGCCTTTCCCAAGGTTTCAGGTAAACCTTGTCTCTAATTCTAAGCATGGGCTTACAGACCTAATACTCCGAGATTTCCTAGCACTTTGAATTCCAACATAACTTCACATCATCAATGTGACAGAAAAACTTGGAATCTGAATCCTTTAAGGACACATTCTGTACCAGGTAGCAGAGTGTCTGTGCTAGCTCTCTCCACTCTGTGCCCTGCAGCCTGGAGTTCAAACTATGGATATTTCTGAGGGGAAGCAAAAATAAGAAAAAAAAGAAATGTGGCATGGAATATTTCCTTTGTCAGTCACAGCACTTGGATTTGGAAATTTTGCTTTTTGCCTGGGTAGAAACCTGATTCCTGTAAGCACAGTTAGCTGGGAGGGCAAGGGATGCAGGACAGGCTGTCACACAAGAGCCCTGTAGCTCCTGGAGGAGAGTATTTCTAACCTGGTGTTGAATCATAGCCTCTTCCAGAGGGTATAAACATCTTGCCCCATGTAGATTAATTTTGTGGGTTTGTTAAAAACACCTGTACATGCTCCTGGTACTCTTTATGTTCTTACAAAAGTTATTATCTGCTTTAAAAAAAATCCAGAGGAAGTGACAGAACTATACCTAAGCTGATCAGTTAGACACCTTGTGCTCTCCAGAGTACTTTTCAATGTTAAATTTCACATTCCTTTTCTCTCCCACTTCCTCTTTCGATATAGGTTTCATACTCTTGATATTGCTACCATGCGTGACTTTCCCTGGTACATCACACACCATTTCACTTATTTCCATATTTTAAGTCAGCTCCTTTGTTTGAGTGTGGTCCCCTTTTGAGACAAACTTCTGAACTTCCCAACTCCCACTCCGTGCCATGGCACCAGAGGTATCACAGAGACCCTCAGAGCTGTGCCTGGGTCACAGTCTTGTTCAGATCAGTGGATTGGTAACAAAAACTGTGTGTGGCTGCAGGGGAAATAGGTGCTGCATATTTTGGGTATGTCTGCAGAAAACAACCCTTCAGTGCCACAAGAGCTCATGGTAGCCAGGACTGAAAGAAAATAGACATTCTCCATCCTTGAATATTGGCCTGGCATTAAATTACATGAGTTGTAGGAATGATAAAAGGGAATATCCAAGCCCAGTAAATACAGTTCTGCTCATGCCATCCACTGCCCTGTGTTGCTCTGGTAACACAACAGTGCCTTGGCAAGGCCTGTGTCATGGCTGCTACACTGCCCTGCTGTGAATTTCATTTTCCTACTACTGATTCTGTTTGTTAAGTTTCAAAGGGACATGGCTCTGTCAAGTTTTGCCTTCAATTTCACTTAACTACTGTGAATTTCTTTCTTGTCTGACCTCTCTCACAGTGTGCTGTAAAATGACTTTGGTCCCAGTAGTTCAAGACTTGGGAGTGTGACTCCCAGAAAGACTCCTGACTGCTCAGGTTGGAAAGACCCCTCAACAACCCCTGAGAGAGAGAGAGAGAGAGAGAGAGAGAGAGAGAGAGAGAAACTTCTCAGGAGAGAGAATATATTTGTATAAATAGGATATACCCATATATGCCTTGAATTAAGCAGAGCAGAGGTGTTCTGGAAAGAAAGAAAAAGACTCACTACATGTACATTGCTCAGGAGTCACCCACCCATGAAGCTGAAGCCTGAGTCCTTCAAACTGCATCACTTTGTCAGTTTCTGAAGTTGCTCCTCTCATGCTAAAGCACCTATTGGAATAAGCTTTGACTCATGTCAGAGAGCAGGGAATAAGTACATTTTCTTAGCCACTGCCTGTGAAGACTTGGCCCAGAGCCACACAGTCCAAAAGTCACTTTACATTTTAAAACCAAGTTTGAGAAGCCCTGCAGCCTGCCAGCAGCAGCAAGAAGACAGGCAGTGAGGAGATAAACTGCAGAGGAGCAGAGGTAACAAAAAGAGGGGAAAAAAAGAGAAAGGGACTTTTTTTCACCTGGCATAATAGCAAGGCAGAAAGGGAAAAGGGTCTGTAGCTGCCTGCTTTTTTCAGGAAGCAGAAGGTAAGAGGGGAAGAGAAAATCCCTTCAGGGAGAGATGTGCTGGCATACTCCAGCGGAGAGGCCAGTTGTGGTTTGGAAGAGAGGGAGCATGTTTAATGAAGTTTTCAAGGCTGTCTGCACTTTGCTGAGCTGTACAGTCAGCTGCACTCCTCTGGCCTTTAAAGATGAAGGAATACTATTTCTCCAGCTTGTCACATGGACCTCCCATTTCTTTTTAAGAAGTTCCAAAGTAAATTGTGGGCAGAAGATTTTGCCTCTATAGTAGATTGCTGCTAGGGCCAGGGCCACCACTGA
Organism: Thryothorus ludovicianus; assembly: GCA_013397245.1. Taxonomy (NCBI): domain Eukaryota; kingdom Metazoa; phylum Chordata; class Aves; order Passeriformes; family Certhiidae; genus Thryothorus; species Thryothorus ludovicianus. Next base: position 9,271 of record VZTB01004978.1, read on the forward strand.
TGTCACTGATTTAACCCTGGCCAGCAATGAGCCCCTTGCAACTACTCATTCACTGTCCCTCCAACAGAATTGAGACAGAATTAGAAGGGTAAAAGTGAGAAAACTCTTGGAATGAGATAAATACAGTTTAATAAGGAAAGAAGAACCACACATACAAGGAAAGCAAAACAAGGAATTCATTCACTGTGGGCAAGTGTTCAGCCATCCCCAGGAAAGCTGGGCTCCATCAACATGATTTGAGAAGACAAAGGCTGTCACTCCAAAAACACCGTCTTCCTCCTTCTCCCCCCAGCTCTGCCTGCTGACCCCAACACCATATTGTCTGGAATATTCCTCTGGTCAGTTGGGATCAGCTCTCACAGCTGTGCCTCCTCCCAAGTCTTTGTGAATCCTCACTGGCAGGGTGGTGTGACAAGCAGGAAAGGGCTTGATGCTGTGCAAGTCTTCTTCAGCAACAAAAAAAATAAAAAATTCCGGGGTTATCAGCATTGTTTTCAGCTCAGAGCCAAAACAGTCCTGTCCAGTAGCCTAGCTACTCTGAAGAAAATTAACTCTAGTCCAGCCCAAACCAGCACACATGCCAACCTCCAGGTAACAAGTGCTGGTGGATGGCAGGGTACACCTTGCAGGACACAAGGTCCCTAAAGCTCCTTCACAGCAAGAATTAGCTGCTGTCCTCTTAATGGGCTCAAGACCTCCTAATCCTGGTTTTATGCTGCAGGCTGGCTTGCACTCTTCACCAAGGGCAGGCGCAGGCTTTGCACACACTCTTATCTGCCGCAAGGAGCTTCTTCAGGGAAAAGATGTGGTTGTGTGGAGCCCCTACCTCTGTGTGGGAAAGCGCTGGGCTGGTGGCTTCTGGTGCCCAGCTGATGGCACTGTGTCCCCATCAGTCTGCTTGGCCTGAGGAGAAGGCGATTTGTCTGGCTGGAAAAGCCTGCCTTTTGCTGGCCTAATGAGACACTGGCTTTTCTCCGATGGGCATTTATATTTTGTAGTGTTTTTACCCTATCCTCCTGGGTACATGTCCTCTTCTGAAGTAGCTGCAGTTTTGCTCAGGCCAATAGAAGTTATTGGGCATATTTGGACAACTTTGTCAAAGGTCTGAACAGCAAAGACAAAGAGATGGAGGGCGTGAATTTGCGAGCACTTTTGCTGGCTTTGAGGCAACCTGCATCATCCCAGGGCTTCTGTCACATCACCAGAAGACCTGAGTCTAGGTTTTGCCTCTGAATGAAATTTAGATAAATTGCTGCTTCTATTTATGTTTCTGTTGTCTTGTGGAAAATGAAATGCTAACAAGGGACCCTGCATCTACCACTTCCACCTTAATGGTACTTGAAGAGTGAAGTTCAAACCCATCCAACATAGGAGTCCTTGTTCAAGTAATTTCAAGGTGAGATAGTTAAGAGTACTTGAAAGTGCATTTCTGCCCTCTACTTCGCTTGCTGAGGGGATCAGACCCAAGAGCAATTGAAAATCCCACCATGGCATTTTGTAGAGAGTGGTACCTCTGATTTCCTCCATATAGAGAGAGGAACTGCAGCACGAATGTGCAAGGAGATATCAACACATCCACCTTCACTGTTGCCGGCAGAAAGCAAGGAGATTAAAGGTTAAAATACCAGCAGAACTAATGGCCATCATGTAGTTACTGATCTTGTAAAAAGCAGGGCAGAGATTCAATATATTTCACCACCTGCTATCAGGGCAAGCCAGAGTTGGAGACATGTTTCATTCTTTTTTTTGTTTCTTTCATATAATTTAATCTGTGAGACAGACAGATTTTATATCTGGCTTGACAGCTGACAGAGATAGAGAGAGAGAGAGAGGTGGAAAGGTGAAGAACTTTCTCCGAGGTTTCAGGGGCAGACTGGGGGTGTGCGGCCATGGCTGTGTGACACCTCAGAGCTGAGATGGAGGAGAAGTGCCATGAAGGGAAGGTCTGAGTGGAGGAGAGGTGTGGATCATATGTGGTGTGTAAGGCTGGGACCATGGACTTGACTTGGAGAGTGATGGGACACCAGAAAACAGGAGGCACAACCAGAATGGCTTAGGTGAGTTGTTTGGGGAAGAGAAGGGGCTTATGGCAGAAGATGGAGAAGGAAACTGTTAGCAGAAGCCCTGACTGAGTTTTATATGTGGCATGAAGACCTCCTGTGTGTTCAAAGAAAATAAAAAAATAGGACTACCATGACTGAGGTAAGGTAAGCAGTAAACCTGGGAGACAAGAAGAGAATTACAAAAGGGTTGAAAGTCATATTTCTGCACCTCTGTGAAGGCAGTGTTGTGTATTCTTGTGTGCCCTCTTAGAAAAGCAGCAGTGGATGATGGACCTGACCTTGCTCAGCTAAAGATTGGCAGCAAGGAAAAAAAAGAGAGTATGGTTGGAATGGATCTGGAGAGCAGGAAATGGGTGTTCTGACCCTGTCCTACACTTTCTGGAAATCAAACACAAAGGCAGAAGATTACTTTTGTGTGCCAAAGATTGATTCTCTGCCACCTCTTGGAGAGCAGGAACATGGGAGCCTGGGGAGACCATCTCCTGAGTCTGGGCTGGAATAGTTGAGAGACAATCTTCTCTTCTATTCACCATATTTCTGGCAGAAATCCTGGACTGCCAGAATCCAGGGAACACGGAGCCAGACAGCCCAGCTAACTCAGAACAGCGGTGTTCCCAGCTGGAGCTGGTCCAGTAGGTGCCTTTGAAGACTGGAGACTGACATGGGATTATTTTTTCTGATAAAAGATTTCATGTCATGGCCTCTCAGGAGACAAACTGTCCTTTGCTGGTTTATTAGAGGCCTAAAAGAGATGTAAAAAAAAGCAGTGTGCTCTGGCAGGGAAAACCAAAGGAGAAAAAGATGTCACTATTTCCTTTCAGATAGTTGGATCCAGCTGGAGCGGTGAGAGCACCATTGCTTGGGGGACTTCCAAATCCAGGGACTGCTGTGTATCCATGCATGCTGTGGGAAGGTTGTACACTGCGAAGATGTTAAATTAGATTCCCTAATGAGCTCTGAGCTGCCAATGATATCCAGCAGTCCCAGAAAACTCAATTTGCAAGGATCTGCAGTGAAATGAGCAGGTCTGGTTTAGTTTCCTGATCATGTATAGGGAAAAGAGCTGGCTTAAGAGTGTCCCAGAAGAGTAAGTAAGAGTCAACAAACACAAAGTTGAAGCAAATGCAATTATTTATGGAGGATATTGCAGAGCTGAGCCTAGCACTGGGTGGCTGCAGGTCCATAAGGGGAGCTGTGGGGCAGCCCAAAACCTTTGCAGGTGGCCTTTATAACTCTGCCCTCCTGGCTGTGCTGAGATAACGGTACCACACAGAAAGCTTGCTTTTCAGTATCAGTCTGAGCACACCATCCTGCAGAGAAATCCCTCTTGCTGGCAACCCATGATGCAAATTGATTCCTGGCTTCTTTGAGACACTGCTCAAATAAACACAGGGAATGAGTTTCAGGGAATATGCATTTACTACTATGCTCTTTTTTGTCAAAGTTACTCAATCAGAAGCATGTTTAACATAGGGTTATGATGAAGTTCATACTCATTGATTTTACTTGCAATTCAGTGGTTGTGTATTTCACAGCCACAATACAAAGGGTGGCAGTGTGGGTTGTATTACCCATACTTCTCTCTATAATGAAAAATTACTTAGTGCTGTAATATTATCATCATTATTTTATGGCAGCAGAATATGTAGCTGGGGAGCACAGAAGCCCAGTGAAGCCTCAGGATAGGCTATAAAGACTCCTGGAGAAAAAGTGAGGTTTGGTGTTTTGTTACTGTGACATAGACCCAAAACAAAGCAGGTGTCATGGATACCAGAGGGTCTAATGAACTTGTAGACCAGAAACTCAACCTTTTAATATTTCAAGGGAAATGTTAAAAGAAATTAGCAATTAAATAAGTACTCCTTCATAATTGCAAGTGAGGGAATGTATTGTGGAAAGCCTGTTGTGGCAACACGTACTTTATTGAAAGTCAATTTGCTTTGATATTATCTATTTTTTCCCCCACCATATTTTAACAAGTCACAAGGTGTTGTGTAATAACTTAATGTTTAATCAGTGCTTTCAGACTGTAAAGAAACAGCAGGTTTTCTTGTAAGTGCACTTTGTATATAACATCAAACATACCCAGCTTTTAAAGGGTTAAAGTTCATTGTGGGCAAGACTTTGCCAAAGATTAGAGCACATTAATGGAAAACAGTCATTGGCACATCTAAAATGCTCCTCTGCATCCTACTAACACATCATAATTTAATATAATTAAGTTGTGCAAGCTGAAAATGCTTGATTTCATGACAAACATCCATTTCAGGATGTTTCATCCATTTCATTTTAGCTGCTCAGCAGCTAAAATAGGGGTGCTGGGTCATTGTTGGCAGCTGAATGTACCCAAAACCCACATGCTCAAACCTGGAAATAAGCTTAGAACTGGAGGCTGGTTCCCTTCCATACTGTGATGAGAAGGGCAACAGAGGAGAGAGAAAGTGTCAGAGAGGAATTTGCCTCTCCTGTGAAACATCCCAGCGCTGTGTGCCCACAGCTTGGAAGCATGGTTCTCTCCTCTGTTTTTCTCACAAAATGGCTCCAGGTGTGGGAAGTCTTTTCCTCAAGCTTTTCCAGAGTGTGAGGGAATGTCTCAGTTTGAAGACAGGTATGCCTGCTAGGAAAAAAAAAAGGACAAAACAGGAGTCTTTCTCCTGCAATGGAGAAAACAAACCTCCTCTCTCCAAATTGCTATACCTTTAGAATTAAAGAGGCTCTCGGGCAAAGAATTTGGTATAGGAATAACAATTCTTTACTAATGAGTCTAACAAGATGAACAAAATAACAATAACTATAGTATTAATACCAAACTGGGTTAGGAAAACAGTCACAGTTTTATATCCAATGCACCTT
>VZTB01004978.1:21807-33015 GCA_013397245.1 Thryothorus ludovicianus
CGCCGGGTGCTTCATAGGCCGATAATCCCGGGGCTCGCAGTGGCTCTACAACCCAGCAGCTCCATCAGCTCCGTCAGCCCCCACAGCGCAGCCCCCCGGCCTGCCTGCATTATGGGCCAAACCCAGCGCCCCCGGCCCTGGAGATCGCCTCCCATCGCAGGGAAGATGTTCTGCCCCTCCCCACTGCCTTGTGCCCCGCCCCAGTTCCTGCCCTCCAGCCACCAAGGGGACTTCGGGCGGGGACTCACCGGGAACTGGAAGAAGAACTCGCGGTACCCCCCCTTCAAGACATAGAGCTCAGGGTAGTGCAGCTGGGGGTACTCGTGGCAAGACCGATCCCTCTCCCGCAGGAACCTGCACCTGTACCACAGGGAAAGCCCTCGGGATCAGCCCCGTGCCGGGATCCAGGCGAGCCCGGGGTGCTGGCAGACTCCAGTGTGCTTCCCCCATGCTATCACTCACATTTTGGGCCCCCGCTCAACAGAGAACTCGCAGTGGAAGATGATGATCACCCTCTTGTTGGCATCGAGGGGCAAGATAGGCTGCTCCAGCAGGAATTCCTCCACATCCCGCTGCAGCGGCAGGTTGACAGCGCCCTGGGCAGGGACAAGAGGTACCTTTTCCCCCCTCTGCCTCTCATTTCATTTTCTGCAGGGACCCAAGGACGCTGGCCCCCAGCCTCCCCCACCATCATGCTCCTCTTTCCAGTTGGGAATCAACCCTTTAACGGGTGGCTTGTCACTTTTCAGGGGGTTGCTCCATCCCTCTGGGCAGCTCAAGTATCCTCCATGCTCAACCCCTCTGGGGGGGCTCCTCTCTGAGAGCTCTGTATCTTTGGAGGGGCTGCTTAATCTCTTGGAGGGTACTCAACAAATCCTGGGGGATCCCGAATCCCTGTTGTCTCAGCACCTCCTGAGGAAATGCTCAACTCCCCGTGGTGGGCTCAGTGCCTCTGAGGATGGGTGGGGTTCGGACATGCCCTTCCTCCCGGCCCCAAGAGCACGGAGGGGTTCTGACCTTGATGTGGCCCCCCTCATACTCGTAGGGGTACCGGCAGTCCACGACAATGCTGCTCTCGATGAAGCTGCTGAAGTTCCCCGTCAGCAGTGCTGCCACCTGTGGGGGGAGTGCATCACCAAGGGGGGACACACGGGGACAGGCGAGGGGGAAGCTCCTCAGGGTGGCTGGGGAAGGGTCTCTGCCCCCTTACCGTGCCAGGGGAGATGTACTTTAGGCTCGGGTCCTTCCCCTCAACTGTTGGCAGGAGGTGAGGCTGGTGGAGACAGGTTGTGGGGTCATCCCCATTGCAGGGACACCTCATGGGAGTGGCAACTGCCCCGCCCAGCCCAGGAACCCCCAGAAGCCACCCACGGGAGGGGAAGGGGAAGACACATGTGGCTGTGGCACAGGGATGGACCAGAAGAGCAGTGATGGGGCTCTTCATCCACTGTAGGGGTTACAGGCCAGGATGTCACAGGCCCAGGCAAGGGCCCTGTGTGCCCAGGCAAGGGCCACCAGCTTGCTTTGGGCTCCTGCAGCAGTGCAGGGCTCCAATGATGGTCCCTGTTCAGAATAATGGGGGCAGCACCCACAGACCTGCCCCATCCTTACACTCCTACCTTAGAGAAGTCCCCAGTGAGCTCCTGGTCATGGTTGGCTAGCAGGTTCTCGATCTCCTCAAGCTGGGCAGACCTGAAAGGCTCCAGCGACACTCCCTGTTGAGGCACCAACCAGACACCTCCAGACACTAGGAGTGACTCTGGCAGAGCCAGGGCATGGCCCAGTCCTGCCAGGGACAGGCTGGGTCTCATCCCACATCTTCCCCATCACCTACAAATTCCACCAATGTCTCCTGATTAGGGCTGCCAGCCATCCTCCTCTGCCCCTTGACCGAGGGCTGGCCCTGCTTCAGGACGGACCAGGGGACACTGCTGGGTACCAAGGGTGAGCAGAAGAGCTGCTGGCTCTGGCTATGCTTCCCTGGATGCTGTGGGGAGAGCCCGTGCTGCTGCCTGGGGGTCTGATAAGCCCCCAGAACCAGGGCTGCTGCTGCTCACCAACCAGCCCCCACCTCAGGGACCTTCGGCTCCAGACCCCCTTTGGAGACCCCAAAAGTGCACTGTGGGGCTCCATCCACTGCCAATGCTGATATGTACCAGCTTTGCTTCCTCCTTTATCACTAGTGTGGTCACCAGGTTCTCCATCCTCTGGGGCACAGTGGCATCACTCTGCCAGGGCAGCAGCTGGGAGTACTTGGGGGAGAGGCAGAGGTTGTGAAGGGGACAAATCCTGCCACCTGCTTCCCACCCCCTGGCAAGGATGGATCCCAAAGCCAAGGTCCATCCACCTCCCAATGCCTTCCAAGTTTGGAGTCAGGGTGTCCCCATGACTCCCCTGGCCTGTCCATCTCCCACATCCACAGGTCTGCAGGGCACCCGGGGAGGTTGGACCTGTAGCTCCCACATATTCAGCCCCAGAATTACTCATCTTTGATGCCCTCTCGAGCCCTCCAGTCTCTCACCAGCAGCTCTGGGGCGCAGCAGGGGCTCTTTGCAAGGGGATCCCTCCAGGCAGTCCCACGGCCGGTGGGCAGACAGCTCCGCTGACCCAGCCTCTGCAGCTTCTTGGGGACAAAGCCGTCCTGCAGCAGGGGCGACATGGCGTCAGCACCCCATTCCCCCTCCCAGACCCCCCAGATCTCGCCGCCCCTTCACCTCATCCTCGGGCTCCGTCTCGTGCCCCCGCACTCTGTTCCTGCGCACCTGGAGCTGTGAGATGTCCTTCAGGACCGGGCTGGCTTCCAGCTGCCACTGCTGTGGGACAGCCAGGGAGTGAGAAGTGCTGCACAGCCCTGCCCCCTCTCCTGGCTCCATCCTCCTCCTCCAAGCTCTGCCAGGGACCCGGCAGGATCCTGCACAGCCTACAGCACCTACCGGCAAGGAGCGGATCCTCTGGCAAAGGAGCTTCCTGCTGCAAGAGCCGAGAAAGGAAGGGATCAAATGACAGCAGGCGTCTTGGACCGTTGTGTCCCACCCTTGTGCCATTGTCACCTCCGTCCCCTATGTCCTCAGGGGACATAGTAAGACCTCTCCAGGGCTGCCATAGCTCCCCAAAGGGACCTGGGGCAAAAGTACTTCCAGGCACTGAGCGAGCACAATGGACTCAGCGGGACAATGTCCAGGAGAGCCACGGAGACAGCCTGAATTTTGGGTCTGGGACAGGGACAGCTTGGGCATGGGACAGCCATGTCCTGCCGCAGGCACAGAGCCTCTTCACTTACTCTTTGAGAGCTCTTCCAAACTCCGGGATCGTTTCCTGGAAGCTACGGGGAGGGCAGAGGTGGGGTTAATGGGGGCTGGCATCTGCGTCGCCGCCGAAGCAGTCCAGGTTGTCACCCCCCAGACACAGACTGGGGGGGTCATAGTTGGATGTGCAGCTCCTAGCCAGGCTGAGACTGGGCTCTGCTGCTCGGGGGGACATGGGAATGGTGCCACTCACTCTTTGTGCACGGCTGTGGGGCTTCGCTGTGTTTGCGAGTCTGGCCCTAGTCCTGCGGGAACGAAGGACAGGGATAACCTCGGAGTGAGGAGTGGGGTCCTGGTCCCAGACCAGAACACCAGGCAGGATGGGGCCGGCCAGGGAATCCCCCACGAGGCGGGTGGTACGGCCGATGGGAGCACCGGTCCCGCATGGAATGTCACGTGTCACCCTGGGCAGGGTCCCCACCGGAGCGGCTCCTGGCTGAGCCCCAGGGAGTACAGGAATGGGCTTCTGCCCATCACTGCCCAGAAACACCCCGCCTCGACCGCCACTCCAGCCCCGACATCCCCGACCCCCCTCCAACACCCTCGGCACGACCCCAGGTTGGGGGGTGGTTGAAGACAGCTGTGGGGTGGAGCAGCCCCATCCTTCACCTGCATCCGTGGGCTGAGAGGAGACCGAGTACCGGCGACAGTCCGAGGCAACCGGCTCCCGAGACAGTGCGTGCCGCAGCCGCGGGAGGGGCAGCTCCCCGTGCCCTCTCCTCGGGGTGTCCCGGTGCCTACGGGCGGTCGGGACGGGGAAGTGTCAGTGCCTCGGGTGCCCCTCGCCCCTTCTTACCCTGGCGGGGCGGGGGCAGGAGCTGAAGAAGGGGATCCCAAAATCGTTCTTTGGCACGGCCCAACCGCCGAGCACCGCGCGGGGCAGCCGTGTCACGTCGGGGCAGCCCGGCGTGGGGAGGGCGGACAAAAGCCCTCTGGCCACCCCGGTCCCCGGCCACCCCCTCACCTCTCCAGGCCTGACAGGACACCTCTGTCCAGCGCCACCGACGTTCGCGAGGTCGTGCCTGGGGAGGGCAGCGGGGAGATGGCCACCAGCCGGGGCACTCCGCGGCCGCCGCACAGTGACATGTCCCCAGCAGGGACCAAGCGAGCGAGAATCGAGCTCGCAAGGCAAGTGACCGGGGATAGAGGACAAGGGACAAGAGCTGGTAAGAAGAGGTGCGGGCTGATAAGAGGCGATGAGGTGCCCGACCAGAGGTGACCAGAACTGGCAGGTGACACCCGCCCGGCTCCTGTTTACAGCAGTAACAGGAATAACAACAACAGCGGCACCCGCAGCCAATGGGAGGCCGCGGCAGGCACGAGGCCACGCCCCTGGCCAATGAAAGGTGCACGAGGCGCTTGGAGGCGGAGCCGCAGCCGAGGGGGCGGTTTCTGAGGGAAGGGGCGTGACCAAGGAAAGGGGCGTGGCCAGCGTTGTCCCCCGGCGCAGCACGGCTGGACTTGTCGCTCCTGGGGACAATAGGTCACCCCTGACGGTCCTCGTGTGTCACCTGCAGGGCAATGAACTTATGTCCTAACACCACCCTGACAACCAGGCCATGGCACTGAGTGCCACATTCAGTCGCAAGAAAAATTGTGAATAGCCTGCTCTGTTTACCTGCTGAAAAGTCTTATTTCTGTATTAAACTTAACCAAAATCAGTTAATTGCCACTTGTGCTTAAGCCTACTTGATTTCTTTGCTCCTGCAAACACACCTTTGACAGTGAGTCCCTGGTGTTTATTTCCTCTCTGGTTCTAGCCTGCCTCAATTCCCTCATGGATGTGCCAAAGCAGTTGAAATTTTAACAGAGGTAAAGACTGAGGGGGAAAAACAAAATCATAATCTAGAACTAATTCCAGATGTTCGACTGTGCCTCCCTTTTTTCCCCACCTGGAGATTGAAGGATCTGCCCAAGGAGCTGAAATCCACTTCTTGGGTGTTGGGAAGGCATCCTGTTCCACTGTTGAGAGCCAAGAGCTCTGACAGAACCCTGCAGAAAGCACCACTTCCTCCTGCTCACAGCAAATTCCATGTACTTTTTATATATACATATATGTAAAACAGGAATTCTATGAAAGATGTATGTCACACTAGTGACATTATATGCTATCTAAGCACCACCAACTGCTGCTTTTAAAACATTTTAGGAGCCAAAAGGGGAATTTGACAAAAAATCAAACTGCAGATGATTTCAGATTAAGGTCTTTTTTTGTCCCCCAGATTAAGGTCTTTTTTTGTCCCCTTTTGTGCAGTCATTTCTTTTGTTAGCAGTAAATGGCATTTCTGCTTTCTGCTTTTAACTACTCAGCTCTGAAGGAAAAATTAAGTGGCCTTCCTGTTACGCCAGAGTCCCCTTATTACTCCCTCCCCATCCTTTAATTTCAGATGCGCCCATTCTCTCAGGTGCACTGCAGCCCGCCCACAGAAGAGATGTGACCTCACACACAGGTATTTCAGGACCTGTGAATTTACTGTGCCTTTATCTGGGCACAATAAATTTCAGTGACTTACATCTTGCTCTTCCAGCTACCTCCTAGCACAGTGACAGTCCACAAGTTAGATTTGGTCCTGGTCAGCTACCATTCAGCTTTGAAACCCAAAGGAAAAGGGGCAAAAAAACCTGTAGCAGCATCTTCATGAGCTTGTGAAGGCCTTAATGGAGTGTCACCAACATGCAAAGAAAGAGGGACTGGGCACTGGAAGGGGCTGCCTAGGGAGGTGGTGGAGTCACTGTTGCAGGAGCTGTTTAAGAAAAGGCTGGCTGAGGCACCAAGTGCCATGGTCTCGTTGACAAGGTGGTCTTCAGTCATAGCTTGGACCTCATGACCTCAAAGGTCTTTCCCAACCTAGTTGATTCTGCAATTCTGTATTTTGCAGGTTTTTTTTTTTTCTTTTTAAACCTTAGATTCAATTTTAATATGCCAGTGCTTGTTGGAGTTTTATATTATTTCTAGACTTAGTTCTGGCTGACAGCAGCAGTGATAAATGAAAAGCCAGGAAGGGCACAGTGCATCTTTAGAAACTTTATTGGAGTGGCATGGTGCAGAGTGCAAGTACAGTCATGAGTCTAAATATCCCCAATTTCAGTTTCTGTGCAGACTCTGGCCTCTGCTGCCAGTGGCCTCCCTTTGCCAGCCCACAGCAGAGCTGTACATGTGTCAGCATGTGCAAAAGGACATTCTGCAGGGCAGGGAGGCAGAGGAAAACCCACGGAGGTGGTGGCAGCCCAGGGCTGCGGCAGCTGACCCATGAGGGGTGCCTGGCCATGCCTGTCCTCTCAGGGAACAGGAGAAATGAGGCTTTGCTCTCTGCAGCATCACCTTTAGCCCCATCTCTGTGTTCCCAGCTGCAGTGCCAGGAGCAGGAGGACTAGAAACAGTGCAAAATAAGATAAAAAGAAGCCCGCCCCTGCACCTGAGCTTTGATCGCTGCTGAGGCTTGTGCCCCTCCTTTCCTCCTCCACTTTTGTGTATTAGTAGTTGTTACATTTGTTATTTGTCCAGTTCAGGACACTCCTAAAATGATGAGATAACAGTACAGATACAATTGGAAATAATAGTAATAATGAGAAAAAAAAAGTGTTTTTTTTTTTTAGCTACAGCTAAAGGCAGCATCCCAAATACCTGCTTGATGTCCAGATGTGCTGGAAGAAGCAGCTAATCCCAAGTTTCTCACTCTTTAGCCACCTTACAGCTGGCCTGGAGCTTCCCACCAGGAACTCGCCTGAGAAGAAGGCTGCATAGCCCAGCTGAGGGGAACTAAAGCTCACTATATTCCAGAAAACTTAATGCATTCACTGCAACGTTAAAAAATGCTAGCACATATGAACTCTTCAGAGACTTACAGGCTCTATGAGGAGATATGTGCAAAAGTCTGCAGATTTTTTTTTCTTTTTTTTTTTTTTTAATAGCTCTTCACTGGTGCAACATATTTCCTGCAAACAGAAAGCATTCTTTCCCCCTGAATACTGAAGGAAATTACACAAAAGTCAGACTATATGAGTCTTAATAAACTGAATTGCTGGGGGGAAAAAGATGAACCACCTGAGTCTACTACTGGGGAAAAAAGAAAAGATGAGAAAAAGTCCAGCAAGTATCACTGTAAAAAAAACACCCAGAATAACTATGTGCTTTTGGCATCAGCTTTTGTTCTTCAAGAATAATCATCCACCCACAGAAAGAAGGCATTTTACATGATGCAGCAGGATCCTGGGGAGAGAAAACATAACAAAACAAATAAAGTTAGAGTGCTCATCTTCTGTTAATTGGAAATAAAACAACATAAAATTGGGAAGAATTATGGGAACTAAGCCTCCAGATGGATCCAGACCAGAGGTAATGACACAAGGTCAATATCCTAAAGATCAAACCCCCAGCTGAGATGTGCTTGGTCCTCATTACTCTGTGAAAATATCATAGGGAAGCAGCACTTCACATTTTGGAATGCTTGGAATTCTACCAGCCTAAAAGTTTGGCAACATGAAGTAGTTCTGTACAAACTGTATGGATAAAGGGTGTGAAAAAACTTTCCTGCCAGGGAACCCTGAAGTCCAAAGTCACCCCTAGCATTCTGATTTAGCAGCAGTTTTAATTATGTCTTGGTTTGGTTCAAGGACTGCTAGCAAAACTCAGCTTTAATGCAAAAGCATGAAATTGTCTTTGTGGTAGCCCAGGGAACAGAGAATAAGAAATCTCACGTGATAAGATTAACGTTTAGCTTGTTTTCTGCTTCTCAGATTTGCTGCTGGAGGACTTCCCCTTTGCCTAAAGAGAGGATGAGACAATGAGAAACTGAACCAAGCTAAAACCTGAAATCAGGCAGTGACAGACAAGACATTCAGAACCACAGTTCAGACATAAATTCAAGCCTACACTTGAAATAGATTGTTTACAAGAACACCTGTGACTCCTGCTGTGTACAAATATTTTCACCTTTTCATCATTAACTCTTTTCTTTCAGATAGAGTGGGTTGTGCCTGACCTCGTCATCTCCTGTTCCTAAACTCCCTTTTACCCACACCAGTGATCAGTCACAGGTCAGAACATCCTGCTGAAGAGGAGATAAAGACACTCCTCAGTTTTACACTGAGAACTGCAAGTCAGTTCTTCAGTCACACAAAAGGCACCTGTGGTAATTTAGTAATAACAACAACCAGAAATCCCATCACTGACACATAAAATTTCCAGAGAAGATGTAATTATCTGATTCAGGCATCTATTGCACATATCTCTGTGAGAACAACATGATGGAACAAACTTCACCCTGAACTGAATCAATTTTCTGTACTTCTGGATAAAAAAAGGCAAGCAACTTTTTTTACTTTCCCTTCTCCTCCCTTTTTTTCCATTTTTTTTGAATACAGAAACAGTTGCCTGCCTTTCCCCACCATTTTCATTCATACTTATTTATGAAAGTATGTAGGTCTTCATTCATTTAAAAAAATAATTTATGATAATAACTTGGGAACTTGGCTGTGGTTGTAGGAGCACTTTTCAATCATTTTTGGGATGCTGTTACTCAAAACTGTCAAGAAATGAGAGAAGTGGTGGGGATCCTGCCTGACATAGCTGTAGGCACGCAAAGTGGGACTCTAAAATAAAAAAATTGGAGAAGGAGAAACCTGTGGAGCTTGCACTGGGCCCCTCCTCAGAAGACCACACTGCCTGAAAGATACATATTTTTTGCCCCGTTTATTGCCAATTTCCCTTGAAATAGAGAGGGGCTTTTTTCCTATGTGCATGTTTACAAAAATGGATCAAGTTCAATCTATTGATGTAAAACTTCCCCCAAAATAACAGCCCTGTAATATAAATCCCAAATCCAGCTGCCCTCACTATAATAAATGTGTACCGTTTTAGTGTCTCCGAGCTTTCCTTTATCCTTTGAGCTTGGTTTAGTGGTCGTAGCTTCCTTTCCACTTTTGTCCTACACTCCAAAGAAAAAAAAAATTACAGTTACAAGGAGAATAGAGCACTGGTGGCCCTGCTTTGATATCTGCAAAACACAATCTTTTTAATGGTTTTAGCAGCAACATAGGCCTTGCTGACAGGAGACTGCATTAAAAAAAACTGGCAGAGATGGGCAGATTTTGTATTTACTACTGAGCAATAATGCTGCAGCAACAGATTTAGCCCTGGATTTCAGAAGCAGATGAAGCAGCACTTGAAACACCAGTAGTCCTGTCTTCAGCTGCCTGAGGATTCCATGCTGAGGGAAGCCCTTGAGGGAAGCACTGCAGTGGCCAGAAAGGCTGTTTGGAAACAGCTCTTTCCCTTTCCACCTAGGAATACAGCCGATCTGAACATCAGTTTCAAAGCTTCTGCTCCTTTTCTCAATTGCAGGACTTCTCCAGTGCATTCCTTTTTCTTTCTTCTTGTCAACTCTACTGTTTTCCCTAACACCTAAAAGTCTTTGCTGCTCCCTGCTTTTTTCTCTACAAAGCGCTCTTGAACTGTGTCTCAGCTCCAGCCAGCAACTATTGCTACACAGTGCCTCCTATCACTGAGCAAAGGTTTCTCTGTCTCTGCACTTTTTGAATACTCTTAGAAACTGTTACCACATTTCTCTGGTCAACTTACTTCTCCAAGCAGGTCTAAAAGGCTCTAATTACCACAAACCTTCTTCCAAATACAGTACAACAAAATACATCCAACTTACACTGCAGGAGTGAAACAATCCCCGCATCTGGACAGGCTTGCTGTAAACCTAAAATAAACTACTGCAAAGAAAACTGAGTAGTGAAAAACTGTTTATTTTGCAAGTTCTTAGCAGACAATGTCCTACCTTTGAGTGCTGGGGTGTAGCAGCAGCCTTTTCACAAGTATCAAAATCACCGGATAAGGCATCAATAGCTGCACTGTAATCTGTAGGTTTCTGCAATAATTTTAATTTTGAAGTCACAAAATGTGCAACCCAGCTTCCCAAACTCAAATCACTGGTTTAGGAATTTATATCTGCTTTAACTAATTTTCCCTTTTCTTAGAGAAAAACACATCTGAACTCCACACATATGTTAGAGACATCTCTTTGAGGTTCCCAAGAGGCATGATTTCCTGAATAGTCATAATGTAGTTGTACATAAAAACTGCATTTATTGTGAAGAGTTACTCTTCACAAAAGTTTTACTGTTCCAATTACTGTTCCCCTTACCTCCTACATTTATGAGTATTTGCAATGAATCACCCCTGAAGCCTACAGTGACACAACTTTGAAACATAATCAGAGCCCACAGCATGAAAAAAACCCACAGAATAAACATAACGAATATAGAAAAAAAACCCCTCAATAAACCCCATCATAAACATTACCTTCTTTCCTTTGTGTTTCATATCATGCTTTACTGTTGGCTTTGCCGGTTTACCCTTGGGAAGAAAAAAAAGCAGATCCTCATTTTGAAGTGGACAGATTAGTTTAAAAAAACAAGTATTTACATATGACACTACTGGGTGTTCACAGATTGCTAATGAGCCTGCACCATTCTAAACGGATTTCCAGATTTCTTTAGTAGTTCAAAGTGATCTATTTGTTCAGACTGCCAGTTGAAAAAGAAAAAAACCCAACAAACCAAGAACAAAACTTCTTCCCCCCTCTTTTGTTTTATGACTTATAAGCATGCAAGTATAGAACTACTCTCACTGAAGGATATTTCCATGTCTTACTCTAATATATAAATACAGTACAGACACTCACTTATTCAATTTGTAATTTCAAAGAGGACAGAAGGCTCAAAAAGACCCAAATTTCCACTACAAACACTAGGGAAGTTTTTTTTTTGTTGCAAACAAAAACTAAGGAAGTTTTTTCTTACCTGCTCACCTGACTCCAGAAGTTTTTGATAGTCAGATGGAATTGTTTCATCTCTCTCACCAAGTTTGTCCCTGTGTTCAGATTTAGCCTTTTCC
>VZTB01004978.1:41301-79749 GCA_013397245.1 Thryothorus ludovicianus
CTCTCTGGCACTTTCTAGGCCACGATGGATAGATAATCTTTGCAAAGTCCAGGTTGTTCTTTTTTGTTAATAGGAAATTGTCCACAGCAGCTTTTTTTTCCTTCTTTCCAGTTAATTTTCTTTATATTTGATCACTAGAAAGAGGAAACTGTTAAGAAAACAAAAGATTTTCCTGCTTCACCTCTCTCTACCCTTAACAGCTCCAACAGACCTCTATAGAATGCTTTACCCTAACAGCCTTTTTATGAGTCAGCAATAGTTTTTTAACACTCTCCTGTCCTGAACTCTCTAAACCTTTTTTCTTGTATGAGCTTTTCATTCACAGACAAGTGAATTTCAGTAAAACTAACTTCCACTTGACTCTTCTGACCAGCAAGCTTTGTGCAAGGAAGTAAAAACACACAAGCAGATCAAGAGACTTACATTGTGGCACAGAGAGAAGTGATGACAGAGAGGGAGAAAACAGGGTATCTAGCCACACTCCTACAACACTGTCAGTATTCTAACCTTTGGTTTCTCTTCACGCTTCAGCAATACCGGTTTTCCATCTTTATTCTAGAAGGAAATTAAGTATTATTGATATTTTTCTGTTTACAAGAAGTGCCATGCTCAGTAATCACCAGCAAAATAAGGTAAAGTAAATTACATACTCTAGGATTAATCTGTTACAGGGATTCCCCTAAGTGGGGAATTTTTACGCAGCCAGGTAAGTAGATCAAAAAAGCAAATTGATGTCAGCACATTACAAGAGACCAAAAAGTGTTCTGCTGTTGTTTTGGTTAACTTTGAATCAATTAATCTCCATCACTTTGGGTGACAATAAAAAAAAAATAAAAGAAAAAAAAAAAAGTGCAATTTTCTGATGAGTGGGATTACATCAGTGTTTCAAGGTTACATTACAAACATTACAGAGTGATACAAAAGAGCACTCCTGCAAAGGGATGGATTTTACAAGGCTGAGATTTAATGTCAGAAACAAGAAACATCATTCTTGGAGAAGGAATGGGTGACTTTGCAGTTTGAGATGACTCACCCATCTCATGGGTGAGATCTCATCTCATGGGTGAGATGAGATCTTTGCTCAGAGTGCTGGGAAAGAACACTTTGCTCACAAAGGAAGAGGAGGAAATAAGAGGTACAGAAATCACCAAGGAGAAAGCCATTGATTAAATACTAGTCTAGTTTGTTTTCGCCATGTTCTTTCCCTCTCTGTAATGAAAGGAATTGTCAGGCACACTGCCCTGCCTACAAAGTAATGGAGATATGAAAAACTTAACAACTTTGGTGTTAACCTGTACTCTGGAGGTATTGTATCATCATGTTCTCCCTTTTGTTCCTTTTTCTCTTTGGCTTTTGCCTTAAAAAGAAACAACATTAAAAAAACCAACAAAAAAAAAGAAATTAAAATAAAAGCTCCAAGTACTCAACTTCACTATTAGGATTCTTCCACCTACTGTGTACAAAAGGACTGGCATCAGATGAAATTATTCTATGTAGCAAGATATTAAAATCCCTCAATTTATTTCCATCAAATGTTTGTGCTAAAATCATAATAGTTTAAGGTTCAACACCATATGTGAATATGGCTAAATTATTTTAAATCCTAAAAAACTCTAGATGGTATTCAGAGCTCTGTCTTTGTGGAAGGCACTTAATAGAATTTTTGTGCATACAAAATCTTCAAGTTTTCTTGCATTTCAGCACTCTGATTACACAAGCTATAATTCTGTGTCTTTTTCCATCACTGGTACCAAAACAAAGTTTTTAATTCTCTGGGTCTCCTTCATGAAGAAATGCATCCACTAAGCTATCTGAAAGCCCAGACTGACTAAATCTGCAATACAAGCTCTATTTTTGTCAAAATTTTGCTCAGGAACTGAAGGTTTTTTACTATTTCCATCTTGTTTGTTTCTGTGAGCTGTAAGTGAAGACAGGAAAAAACCTGCTCTAAAACTATGGTTATAGACAGAGTTTGCAAAACTAAACCAGAAAGTTAAAGCTTAACATGCAAACACAGGGTAACTGTTTAAATTCTGTCTGTTGGGGAAAAACAAAACTCTCAAAAGACAGTGAAAGGCAAGACTCAGATTAGAAAGATTATGGTGTTTGATGGAAAAAGAAGCACACACACTAGAAGTCAAAAATCAAACAGCACATTTGTGCAAAATGAAAGCTTGCTATAAATTGTATATAATGCTGGTGGAAAAAACCAAAACAAAACAGGGCTATATCAACCCATGAATGTATTGTATAAGCAAACAAATTGCTCACAATTTTCCAGACCACCGTACTATGTTCTACTCTACCTGTATCCACTTGGGATTTTTAATGTTTTTCATTTTCCTAATCACTGAAGACTCACACATTCCTTAGGCCTTTGATATCCAAGTTACTTTCTCATTATTTCACATATTTGTCCAGTATCTAACAAAGAGTACTCGAGATTCCACAGCCAGAGTCAAGAAGCCAGGAAAAAAAAGGAGTGAGGTGTTACCTCTGACACCTTTACAACAGGGGTAGGATTTTCTACAGGTTCAGGTCCTCCAAGAGTATAAAGAAAGGCATCCATTGCATCATCTTTATTTTCCTGTATTTTAATAAAAACATGCAAACCATTTTGTTATTTCTTTAAACTGACACAGGTTTTTATCATATGTATTTTTCTACTGTATATGAAGAAAACAGCCAGCACCAGATTGGTCATTTTGGTTTGGCTTTACTCAATTCCCTTAACACCAAATTATGTGACAGAATTAGCACAGCTTTAGTCAGACATGCGGCTTTGCTTAAGGAGAGAAGGCAAAAAAATGAAGTTAACCTCCCCCCCCCAAACCCACAGTGTCACAATGTCATCTAACACAATTCTCATATGCTTTGACATGGCAAACTGAAAAAGCGTAAGGTCACACTTGCTCTACTCAGAGGGAAAAACCAGAAGGTTCATAAAACATGAGCAAATTGCATCATATCCAAGTTTCAAACACAGATCACAAAACTAAGAAAATTTTCCTACTAATGTTTCTACTCTATTTCCTCTAGTGAGAAAAATCAGTTATTCTGCAGAATCCAGAAGGAAAATCCTCTGATACACTAAAGTCAGATCTTTAAGGCACCAGTGGGATCTGGGCAATGGCATTTCTTGTTATTCCTGTATTTTCTATAATAAAGAGGATTTACAATTTAAAATGAGAATTAAATGAGAATTATGAGCATCTTTACAAGAGCAAAACCACATAATAGCAGCATATGCCTGTAAATTTTAATTATAAGGTAACCAGTAAAAAAAGGACTATGTGTACCTCTTTTGGTTTTGTTTTCTTCTGTTTAGGAAGAATTGAGGTCTTAACTGAACTTGCTGCTTGTGCTTGCACAATTCTTCCTTCTTTATTTGGTTTCTATGAGTAAAATGAAATTACAGGCAAATTTACAGAAATAGAAAAGAAGCAGGAAATTTTATCTACTTTTAAATGAAATATTATGATAATGGTGTCAAATTTTCCTCACAATAAATTCATGCAAAGACAAGAAAAAAATGTTGATACCTCTGTCAGACTTGTTTTCTCCTGAGCAGAAGCAACACTGCAGGTGAAGTCAGATGACAGGGCCTCTGCAAGCTCATCATCTGTCATTGGCTTCTAAGGAAGGAATTGCAAACCAAGTTATGACCATGAGAAAGTCCAGATATCATTATGGGTCAAACTCAGTTTACAGTCTGAGTGTGTCCCACAATTACTCACAGTGACCTCACNCACCCACTTGATTCATGTCTCAGATAAGGTTTTATTTATAGTATGTCAAACTTCCCAAAAAGAAAAATTACTCTGGCTGACAGAAATGTCTAGCCAAGTGTAGAAGTACAAGCAGTCTTTGCTGAAGGCATTACAGAGAGACTCTCGCTTGCACAGTATTTCTCCCCTTTGTTATTTGTACGCCCAATATTTCAGTAAGCATTTTTTTGACTCATTTTAGCTTCAGCATCCTGAAATTTCCTACACCCTTTTTAAAAACATCTGTACCAAGCTCTATTTAGTTTTATCAGTAGCTAGTTTATTGGACACCTGACATCCCCCTTCCATTGACAGGGACTTTTGGACAACAGGCAACATTTATATTTTCCTAGAAATCCAATGATAACTGGGTTATTTTCACCTGGGTTACTTGCACCTTCCAGTATATTAAAAAAAGAAGTCTTACTTCATCTTGCTCATTTGGTTTCAGTGGGACCACATCTTTGTCATATCCTTTGCTCTAAAATGATAATTGATTTTGTAGTAAATGGAATATCCAATATCACAGAAAACATATTACACATGAAGAATGTGTTTTTTAACTCACTCACCTTCAACAGTTTAACATACTCTGGAGGGAGACTGCCTTCCCGTTTGCCCATTTCTTCCAAGTATCTTGAATATATATCTTCCTGTGAAAATAATGCACACATTAATATTTTTGTACTGTTCTTTATTGAAATAAATTTCTGATAAGAGCTACAGTGCTACAGCCAGAAATGCAAATATTAACTAGGACACTCTACAGTGTCTTTCAGTACTTACTGTCATGCACATGCCACCTCATCTGCTTCAACAGTGCTCATTATCCAGCAGAATATTCCCAAGATTTCTAATTTAAGCCATTTCACTGTCTCAAACCATAGGATGCATTGCTGAATCTAGACTGCTTTTTAAATATTTATCACTTCCAAAATTTTTTGTCATGTTTTACTGAGCCACTAAGCTTGTAATCTAATCGTTCTTGTATGACTCTCCCATTCGGACTCAGAAAGTTATACATTCTTCAACACATTCTCAAAACTGTGTCATTTCTATATTAATAAAACCAACATTACACTGAAACTGTGCACATTCTGTTTTAACTCTCTGAAGATCACAGGTACAAGTCCTGGATCAATGCAGTAATGAGCAACTACAGATGTAATTTAGAGATGAATCTTCAAAGAAATAAGAATATGAAGTGTAAAATACCGTAATTTCTGGGCCAGTGTAAACAGGAGTAGTAGATACATCTTCCTCAGGTCCACCAAGGGTATCTATTAGGTTATCAAGTGCTGACTCATCCATACCAGGCTAAAAAAGTAAGCAAACTGTTACAGAAGTTACCAAGGTGCACACAGGGGAAAAAAAGTCTGAAGTATCTGGGGAATCTGTAGAATACTCCTAGAAACAAAGCCAAAAGCTTTCTTTCAGCAGGACATGTACTTGTCAATTTTTTCAGTGAGAATGGTTCTAAACTCAATTCCCCAGTGTCATTAACAAGTATCTTGTATTTGTGTATCAGTGGATACATGTATATATTCAAATATAACCAAAGATAGTGAGAAACTGATTTTAAGCTTGTATACTTTACAGCTAGCTTCTAAAGAAGTCCTATTTGACAAAACACAATGACACACCACTTGTTTTTTCCTTCAGATGGCCCTCCACCATCATACATACACTGAGGATGTATCAGTGCTTCAGCAGTTACCCATTCATTTTTTTCCTGAAACCGAAGTATTTCAGAGAGAGAAACACCCTCTGAGACATTATTACAGTGGAACCCTTTGTCTGGGGCTGTGTTTGCTAACCTCAGGGCTTGATTTGGCAGCAGCAGCAACCACACTTGCGCCAGCTGTTCCTGTTCCAGCAGCTGCACCAGGCACTGTGGACATCTCCTTGGACTTTTGCTGGAGAAGAAAAAAGAAAAATTAAGAGATAGTTTATTGCAATGTTAAAAGAGAGATAAACCAAAGCAAAATATCCAATACTGAGTCTGTGCACAGTTTTTTGGACTCAGCAAATGACTGGTGCAAATGCACAGAATCCAGATGCTGGGGCAGAGTGAGCTACCACCATAAAAGCTCTGTTTCCAGTTAGATACCGCTGTGGGAAAGAAAGCTTTCTATTTTAAGCGCTCTACTTCATTCTTTTTCTCTGCCAGTGAAAGAAATCTGCAGGGCAAGAAAGACTTCGAGGCCCTTTCCAAGTCTCTTTAGAAAGCTGTCATTTACTCCTGGTAGCTCTCAATGCACCATTAAACTCTGGTTGCAAAAGGTGTTCAAGTAGTGGGGTGAAAACTGCTGCAGGCAGAGAGGTGGAGAGGCAACACCATCACACAAAATGCAGACTTCTGAGTTACTGATACTCCCATTTACAGTTAAAAATAAGTGTGTTGTAGCAAAGCTGCAGGAGCCCTTCATGTTACCCCAGCCTTGTCACCAGATACGTGCATACCCGCAGACTAAAATAGCCACATTCTGATGTCATCACATGCTTTTCCTTCACATTTTTTCTCCATTTGCCCTGTGGAAATGACCCCTCCCCAGCTTTTTTCCCCAACCTTCCTCACTTTAGTTTTTTCAGAGCCTTGTTCACGGCTGGAGCCAATGATGCAGTGAGGGGGCAAGGGAAGAGCCTGACAAAGAACCAGTGACAGCTGTGCAGTTACATGGAACTTAAAAAAAACTGAGACAAAACCAAAAGACCCCCAAACACACATGAACAGGCCTAAAACGGTGATGATCTTAATGTCTTTTTTTGGCCAACAGCTTAACTACACTGATTTTTGGGGGCCCAAAAGTCTCACTTAACAATATTCAGCTAAAGAATCCACATTGATGTGGATTCCTAATGTTGTCTCAATAAAATAATAAAAATTGGCTTAAATAATAAAAACTGGTTGCCTCTACAATACCTTTGCTGTCTCTGTGGAAGTTGCTGGTGGAGGCTTGTCAGCCTGAGCTGTAGTTGCTTCTCCTGTGTTACTTGTTTTAGAAGCTGTTACAGTAGGTGGGGTTTGGCTTTTTCCCTGTGTAGAGATAAACTATTATCACTACATATGGAGGGCTGGCTTTTTATTTTTTCAAACTATTTTTTAAGTGAAAGACGGAAGTAAAATACCAGAAGAAACCCTCATTAAGAAACTCAAAGGGAGATAGAGATAGAGAGATAGAGAGAGAGGGAGAGAGAGAGAGAGAGACAGGGACACAGGGAGAGAGGTAGAAATTATACAACTTACATCAGTGGGTTCCTTTTGCTTCTCTTCAGACAGCTGTTTATTTTCAGAGTCTGTTGGCTGTCATAAAACAAAAAGTTGAGATAATTTACCATTTCCACCCCTCAATGCTACAGAACATGATCCATGCTAGTCCAAACAAGCACAAAACAGATCTAAGGATGGTTAACAGGACGCTTATTGGTCTATCTTGAAATTTATGCACAGGTATGCCACTGATCACACACCAGTTTCATGCAACACAGAAACAGCCAAGAGTTTAGCCTCTTTTTTCAAAGTTAGTAAAAGACCAAAGTGCAACAACTCTGCAAAAGTGAAAGGTACCTTGTCTGACTGGGTGTTTTTTTCAGATCCTGGTTTGGTTGTTGGTGCGGACTGAAATATAAACAACATTTATGCTGAGGTTAATATGCATACCTATTTGCACAGGATCAGATTATGTAAAGCAGAATATCAGACAGGTTCACACTTGTCAGCACACATGTGTTCTAACTACCACAAATTAATCTTACAGTTCACAACATCCTAACACAGGCTGCAACTGATTTAAGAGCACTGAAATGTGTGCGAACATCCACACGCAGACAGACTCTTTCCTCACGTGAGGGATTGAGAGGGAAAGATGTTAAAATATAGTAACCAGTTTGATACCAAACTCAAATTTCCACTAGCAATTTCCAAAATAGCCTCAAATATTATTTTCACTAATTTATCAATAATTATTGAAAACTATAAAAATATAAGTAATTATAAAAATATGCATAGTCCTGATGGAAAAGATATTAATTCCTTCGATTCAACAGCATATACACAGGGTGAGATATGTTCAGTTAATATCTTTATACTACATACAGCAAAAATGTTGTATTTTTCCTCTCCTCTATAACCTCCTAATGCTCTCATTTTACAACAGAGCTGGACAACCTGGCTACGAATAGTATTAAATGACTACACTTCCAGGGTTCACACCTGAAAATCTTCTGCAGCTATGTCACAAAATCAATTCCTGTGATTCATTCAGTCAAAGTACAGTAAGTAATAAATTACAATAGTAAAAACTAAAACTGAAAAATTAAAGAATTGTTATGTCTGTAAAGAAGAGAGAAACCCAGCATCCTCATCACGTTTTTCTTCCTATTTTTTCTTGCTGCTTCAGCTGCACTATGAGCAACACAAAAAGAACCTTTCATCTGCCAAACATTAATTTACAATCACCCAGCTTCTGTTTTGTGGCTGACCACATAGAGAAATTTGCTAAGTTTGTTTACATTTTGTTACACAAGTATTCACACCCTCACACTGAACTGCAGACACTTGGCTGGGAAATCCTGAGCACACATTTAATGCAGGTGCCTGGGCATAATCCTGGCAAAGGTCACAAAGCTTTGGGACCTCCACACACAAGTGGGAAAATACTGATGGAAAGTGAGAAGCAAAAATTCTCAAAATAAGAAAAAGATATTAAAAATAAATATTAAAAAATAATCATCACTTAAGGTTGTAGATTAGCACCCTCTCCCCAGATTCCCTACTTTATATTTTATCTGGATGCCTAAAACCTGATTAAAGCATAGCAAATCTCAGGTTCAGTCACATTTTATATGCTCCCACTTGTGTGTCCTTATTACATGACTACTGTTAACTCAAAGACACACATCCATTTTTGTACCTGTACACTAAATAATCCTGTAATGAAAGGATAATCCAAAATTTTCCTAGTTTTTAAAATAAATTAAGATTGTGCATGTTTCTGTAACATCTATAGCAAAGAATCAATCAGACATGAGGTGTCCTTCATAAGCAAGATGCAAAAAATGTAACAAAGTGCAAAGATGAAGTACAAAAAATATAATTTGGCTTTTCTTGCTCTGGGACTATTGCCTGCTCAGGATTCTAAGTACCCTGCTGTCAGAGCACAAATTCAGTTTTTTCTTACCTACCTTTCAGAAGAAGACTAAACACACCTTATTTTTGAAAGACCATAAAATATATGCACTTGCACTTCTGTCCACACCCAACAACACCTGTACAGAACATTGAATACAAATTCTCTACTTGCCAAACCAGTTATGAACAACTGCCAGTCTTCTTTTTTATAGTGTAAATATTATTTTGCTGAATACTTTATGCACCTTCTGAGTGAGGTGTGCATCATTCACTATCCTTTTGTAATGTTTAAAATATGCAGAATTGCCTATACTATAAATTTATGTTTGATGATGCTAAAGAATAAATGGATCCATATGGGCAAGGATTTCATTCAAGACTTGCACACAAATGCATGTTGAGGCCACAATAAAACACATGATCATAAACATCCACTCACACAGAGACACATCTATTTAGATACCTTTTAGCAATTACAAAGTTCAAACCTAATTTAATTAAAAATAAAACAAAAAACCTGGCAATCAAACTAACAGTTTTAGTATGAGACTATCCACTCAGAGGAAGTGTTCAGCCATCCTTTAAACAGTCAGCTCTGAGCAGCCACAGACTGAAATCATGGCATCGGCTGATGGCATGGATTGAACTCCTATGGAGAAAAAGATGTTCCACTTCCCCTTCAACTGCCCGCACTGTGCCAGGATCTGACAGGATGCATTTTAAACTGACTGAAAAATGGTCTGGAAATGAAAAATAACACTTTTTCACTGGTTCACAGTGCAGTTGCACAAACGTGCAAAAGGAAGGCAGATGAAGGGGATGTGTTTGTGACAGTGGCAGCACCCTGTTTCCTCCAATCCTGCAAAATCCACAGGGTGCTGGCTCTACACCCTGGTCCTCCAAACTGTCCACCTAAACCCAGGCTTCACCCACAGCGCAAGAAATTCCACATTTCTTCCTATGCCACAGTGAACTCAGGGCTTTCTTGGAGAGGTGCAATGATGACGCTTAATTAGAGGCAAAAGATACACACACACAGAAATGTGAAGGTTAAGGAGGGGTGCACAGCACATTTAAGAGCAGTGGCACACTAGAGAGACTTCAAGGACAAATGAGATGTGGTTATAGCAGGCAATTGGGAAAGATCTGTTAATTTGCAAGAAGTTTAGGACTAGAAATTGAAGTGACTCAGCAACCTTACTTCTTCTCAAAGAAGTCTACTGTAAAAAATGCAAATTACTTGTTTGATCCAGCAGGAGGAATATATTAATAATGCAACAGACATTAAAAGAAAACATTAATTATATTATACATGCAAATTCAGGCCACTGTTTCAAAGGGGTTTGTGTTTACCAGTGTTACAGTGCAGAAGCATGCCTCTGCTACTCTATTTTTGGCTCATTTACCACATTCTTCTGAGAATTGTTTTAAATTTTAAGTAAGGAAAGTTCATAGCAGTCTGGGTTAGACCATATAGACAGCTATAGCATTAATGAACATGACACAAATGAGTTTGCCCACAAACACAACAGGAAGGAGAAACCAGAGGCTGGCAAATGCCTTCATTTGTGAGTCATGATGATGGTGCACAAACGGAATATTTATTTAATTGGCATTCAGCTCTAAGATGTATGGATGTGTGGAGGAAAAAGGTTTTAAAAGGCTAAAGGGTATGTAATGGCCAAGTTCAAATGCAGAGATGGAGATCCAGGCCAAAATGACCAAGAAAAGGTCACAAAGAAACTTCCCATTTGATAAATGGAAAACAAAATATTACCGTGAAGGTAACCAAACCTCAGCTCTCAAAGTGCCAACATGCTGTAGATGCTTAAAAGCTGCCTGGCAGGGCCTCCAGCAGTGCCATTTACCTGCAGAGCTTGCTCTGCCTGCACCAGAGCACCTACAGGGACCTCGCCCATCCCCACCCCTCCACACCTCCCTTTACTGGCATTTACACAAGGTGCAGGCAGCCTGAGCCTTTATCACCACACAAGTCCCGGCTGGCCTGCTCTGGCATCCAGCTTTTATTGGTATTGCTGTTATGGTTGTGGAAAATGGAAGACGTGGGGGGGAGGACCATTAATGGTTTGTTTAAACAACACACCTAACTCCTGTCAGGCAACATGAGGATAATGACTCTCCTAACAAGCAAAGGACAGGACTGATGACACAGTCCTGACACTAAAGAAGCCCCAGTCATAAAACAAGACAGAACCAGCGTGAAGGGCAAAGGCAGGGGAGCTGTCAGACAGTGAGACACAGGAGATTAACAAAAAAATACATACATAGAGAGTTGAAAACATCCAGAGAGAGTTGAAGCTCATAATGGATTTGTTGAGCATGTGAAAAATCGTCACCAGGTAAAATAATCCTGCAATTACGCTGGGGGGAGCTATACACGTCACAAAATGTGACAGAGCTAAAATTAAACATTGCAATTAATTTTCTTTTTATTGCTGTTGTAAAAACCTCTGGTTGCTTTGAATAGCACTTTTTTAGATTTTTTTTTTTTTTTTGCAGAGGAAACTATGCTACAGATAAGAAATATGGGTAAAGTTACACAGTATAAAAGTGTTAAAAAGGAAATTCCATGGCTTCATACATGTGCATGATTTTCTTCTGAAATTCTTACCCTAGTTTCAGATGGCCTCATAATTTGTGGTTTTGATACATCCACAGAAGGAGACGGTTTCTAGGAGAAAAAAACAACTTTATTTTTGTAATAAATACTTGTACTAAATAAGCATAAAGAATCTGAATTCACTTGATATCCAGATGAAAATTAATAATAAATTATTTCTGAAAATGAAAGTTACTGTTTCAGATCTTCTGCTTGGCTTGCATTTCTACAATACATACATGTAGAATTTTGACTGTTTGATGATGCTCACAGACCTCCTTTAAACATTTTTTTTTCTCCTCTGACATGTACTGACAGCAAATTTTCCATCAAGTACCAAGACAAACTCAAATACTGCTCTCATACTGAAGCACATATACTTACTTTGCAGGATTCATCCACACTTCTTTTTTAATTTTATAAACAAAAATTGTGCCTTTGGATTTACTGGTTTGTTACAGGAAATACTTAATGCTTAAGTATAAAACTCAAATATGTTGAGATAAAAAGACATAGTTAATGTGTAAGCAACACACGTCCCTGCCAGTGTTCCTATATATCATCTTACTTTTTTGGAACTCCACAAAAGACTTGGTCTGTTCTCCTGGCTTCAGGGATGTCAATCCAAAAACACCATGGTGTGTTTCTGTTGTGGCTGTATCAAAGTCCTGAACATTCTAGTTGTCTCATCAATACTTTATAAAGAAGTAATACTACTCCTGTATTGCTTCTTCATGCTCCTCTGCTTAAAGGTGTATTTTGTATTTTTGCATACACTCAAAACTTTATTTTATGGTTCTGTGATTTGCCTCTCTGTGACAGTAACACATTCATAAGTCACATTTAAATTCACAGCACAATTTATCAATTTTTTTTTACTTTTTCTCTTCTATTTTTTTAATATTGTCTCTGTTAACCATGCTACTTGAAGTATGAAACACACATACAGACAGTTTGAATGAACAGAAGCCATATTACTACTCTACACTTCAGAGTGGCTTCTTACATATGGAAAAAAAATTAATTTCCCTAACTTTTTTTCAGTGCAAGCCTTTTTCAGCAACAAGAGAAAAGCAGTAAAGAATTTAAAATGCACACTATGATGACAACAGTGTGGTCTTCCCACCAGCTTAGTTGGGGTCTTACACACCTCAGTGAGAGGTTTGACAGTTCTGAGTATATAGAGAATCTGCAGCTGTCACACTGCAGAAAAGTAATCAAATAATACCTGCTTCCATGTACCTACATATTGGCTACTTAAAAGATGGGAGCTTTTGCATGAGTGGAGACACAGAGAGGAAGGTACAGAGCCTCTTACATCAGGGCAGAAAATTGAAGTTTTTAATAACCTTTTAACCTATTTCCTCTACCACTATCAGGTAACTTGCAGGCAACACAGTATTTTTCTTAATTCACTCTTTAACAATTTTCTGTCTCCTTTTTTTCCTTCTGAAAAAATTAACCTGAATTCCTTCTTCATGACTAACAAGTAGGTATCTGTTCTACACCTTCATATTAGTCACCATAGTCCCTGTCTGTTTAATAATAAAAACATTTTTCAGAACCCTTCTCCCTTCTAGCCCTCAGGAAACTCCTAACAAGCCACTATCTTAAAATGAACTGAATTTTTTTTCCATCTCCCAGCACAGCAGCACCACCACAACCTGCAGGGATGCGTGAAAACCTCCCAAAACTCCAGCTTCCTGCCCTGTCCAGCTGGAGGGCAGTGACCAGCAGAAGCAGAAAGGTGAAGAATGGAGGTACTCATGGAGAAAGAGGTGCAGCTTGAAAATGGAAAACAGCTCAATGCACAGCTGCTGCTCAGTGGCTGTGGAAGACATCAACCCATCCTCCCTGGGGACACTCAGGGTTAACTCAGGGGAACAAAGGCCTGAGGAACCAGAGGAGGAAAGCAGGACAGGTGGGAAGAGCACAGGGACCACTGTAGAGTGACTTGCTTCACTTCCCGCTCAAGTTCCACAATAAAAGCCTACAATTTTCCAGTCTCTCCCCAAAAAGACCAACTCTGGCAAAGAAGTAGGATCCTTGTTCCTCCAGCCCTTCAGCCAGCTGGGTCTGCAGCTAGACTGACAATGCCAAGAGGCTGCTGCGCTCCAACCCCTCTGTCTGTTGTGGTCACCACTGTACCACCTTGTCACCACCAGCCTGGCTTCAGGATCAACCTTACCGCATGTTGCTCTGGTGCTCCCGTCCCCAGGACCCTGCTCTGCCACCAGCTCTGCCCAGATGTTTCTGCCACAGCTCTACAGAGGAGCTGCAGAAGGTGTGAAGCAACACAATGACGTGTATCAGGCGTGGAGATAAATACTAAAGTGCTGCCTGGCAACCTGGCAACAAAAACCTTCTTACACAGAGCTGCTGTGTGGCTGTGACACATCCTGCTTGCACTCTGGCACGGTCAGCCCCAACACCCCCTCACAGGAAGCCTGGGCTGTCAAATCAGACCAGGTTTAGCCAGAGCAGGGGCTGGGGCAGAGAAAGTCAGGAGATGCTGCAAAAAGAGAGTGGGTTGTCCTCTGAGCTGTCAGGGACCCCTGGAGGGCAGAGCCAGAGGGGAGAACCAGGGTGATCAGTGCTGGTTCCCCTTTTCCTGCAGCTGCACACCCATGGGTCCTGCCTGAAACTAGGTGTAGGTTCTGGAGGGTGCTGTGCCAGCCCTGGTGCCCTGTGAGTGACGTGCAGGAGAGATCCCGGCCTGGGGCATGGCTAACATAAAGCTCTTGTGGGAGATGGGAAGCAAATCCACAGCACAGCATCCAGGACTTCTGATAGCCCACCAGGAGCAGCTCCCTGCCTAAGACTCCCAAGACCACCACAACAGGGACTTGACATACAAGGAAGAAGCTGCAAGACAGCACTGATTAAGCAAAGACCGATCCCACTCTGTTAACTACCCCACTCTGCCAGCAGAGCAGCTGGGTGACCTACTATAGTGTGGGGTAGTTAATAGCAATCAGTCTAGGTGCTCTTGAGTTAGAAGATGGCTTTCCAGGATGGGCTAATGAAGAGATCTGGGATCTAATTTGACAGAATTAAGAGAAGGAATACCTTTGGAAACTCATTTGTCAAGTTAGCAGGGCAGTATTCATGCTACATTTGAAAGAGAACAGTCACAGAAGCCAAGCAGTGAGTTAGCAAAACAAAACAAAACAAAAACAAAAAAATCAAAAATCGGTTATCTGGTCTCACTATGAGTATGACAGAAATCTGCATGAAAAACGAAAAGTAACAGGAGGAGAAGAAAGTAATGGTGACAACATCAAAATAAAGAAATTGAACAGCTCAGAGAACTGACTGCAGATGCTCTCTGGAAAAATAAAACAACAGGTGAAGAAACCCATTACTGCTCTCACTTACACAGAACTAAAAAGCATTGAAACTACAACAAGTGTAGTTTATTTATCAATAAACTAAAATGATAAATTCTGGATATTCATGAGGAAGATTCATCAGACTGAGGAAGGTCATTGCTCAGCCTCAGAAAGGGGCACAATGCACCAGGTGGAGATCTTCAAAACCAAAACCAGAAGAGATGCTGCACACATTTACCAAGCAACCCATACAGAAATGCTGAGATGACAAGAGGATAAATAAGAATCAACAAGAGTAAAGCAACAAAATTCCAGAGAAGGACACACTGTCACTGCAACTTTTCACTTTACTTGAGGTGATATTTTCTTGAATAAAATGGGGAAATTGGTCTGTAACACTGGGTTACAATCTTGCTTTCAGACAGCTGAATAAAACAGAGCTCCTGATCTCTGACACTGGTGGTAGGTTGAAGGCAGCAACACAACAACCCAAAACAACACCAAACCCTTCCTGACAGGCAGCAGTACTGACAAAAACATGTAAAGGCCATAATGTCACAGACTGAAATTCTCCTACCAAAAACAAACAAGAGAATCTGGAGAAAAGTAATCTGTTGCTGTGACAATGTAAATATAAATGTAAAATACAATTTCCAACCTCTTTGGCTTGAGCTTCTCTAGGTCAAGTGCTAGCACAACTTTCACCGTCACACTGCAGCAGAGATGAATACTGATAGATATGAGGATATGTTTAGGGGGAAAAAATTAAGAAAAAGTATTTATGAAGGACATAGTGGCAGGAAAAGGAGAGTCAGCATCTGATGCTTTGTACTCTGGTCAGGGCTCCAAGAAAATGGGAAACAAAGAAGAAAGTGACTTAGCCTTTAATAAATAATCTTTCAGGTCTGTTCTCAAAGATTTTACTTCGGGAGAGAAGAGCCACTCTGAGGCAAATGCTACCTGGACAAATCAGGCACCTCCACCTCTAGCAGCCTTTGGGGGCGCTTGTCTAAACGTTTTTAGAGTGATCTAGCTGAACTCAGTCTAGAACAGAGGACTGAAGAGCTACCCAGGTTCTCTTGTGGGCTAACACTCCTTCAGTATGACTGAGCTGGGATTGCTTCTCAAGCTTAGAGCTCACAATACCTATGATTTCACAATTACTATGAGTTACTGTGTAACTCACAGGGTGTGTAATGCAAGGGAAAACCTAATCTACCCAACTATGTATGAGAGGCTGCTTCTTTTTACAAGTGGCCCTAATACTGTGCTTTAATTAATTGTGGGCAGCAAAAGCTCTTCAGAGAATCATTGTGAAAAATAATGGGTTATTTTGCCGAAGTGTGAAATACCACTGGAGCTTTTAAGAGGTTAAACCTCTCGTTTGCTTTGATGGTGTGTGGCAAGGGCTGTGTAGCCCTCCCATCCCTGGATACATACATAGGAGGCAGAAGGTGGGACAGGGATAGCACCAAGGGTGTGTGCATGCACATGTACAAATAAATACATAAATCTATAACTGTATAGATAAAGCTACACAGCATCTCAGATATGCAATAACTTAAAATGGGAAAAAAAGATTAAGCATTAACTCTTCATATGTCTTTCATTCTTATAGTATCTATAATAGCTGAGTTAAAAAATTACAACTTTGAGTGCTCTTGTGTCATGTTCCAACCCAAGTGATTTTGGAAATATCCTACTATTTTGCAACTGCTGTTCTTATACGCAGTTCTGCAATTATAATTCTAAGAAAAACAAAAACTTTTAAAGAGAAAGATAAAAAAACCTACACCAACTAAGAAAACAATATTCTTCTCAAGATTTCAAGTTTTCAGTTAATTTTGTGGAGGCTTAATATTAAGAACTTAATGAAATGGAAGAACAGGATGCAGGTTTCTATTTAGTGCCTGTACATTACTCAGACACTTGTGCTGTCCTGTTTAGACGGGTTTCTTTGTAGAAGTGATGAGAACCATTTCCAAATGATTTATGCTGAAATTTCTGATGGCTGACTTCGCCCACGTGTAACTCCCCTTTCATTTCTAAAGCCCACTGTCATCACTGAAACTCACCAGCACTGCATGTTATAACCAAAGCCTCCTGCCCCTGCCAGCCACTGAGGGCAGGTGGGGAAAAAAAAAATCTTTGGAAGGCAGTTCCAGTTACTTTATGTAGCTCTATTCTAACGCAGTCTAAAACTCTGCCAAAGTTGTTATTTTGGCTGGTTTTTAAATTCATGCTACTCTAGTTCAAATCATCAATATACCTGGTTTTAAATACCTGTATTTGAAAAAAGAAAATGAAACCCAACATGAAATCCTGTCTCTAAAGATGCTTCCTTGTGCTTTCAGCAGTCATAAACTCAGCTGATATGAATATAATTGAAAAATATCTACAATCTGTTACTATCATTATAGTTCAAATTTCTGCAACTACAATTGTGGAAAAGAACAACCCTAAAAATTCCTTTTTTTTTCCATTTTCTCACCATGCAGAACGAGCATTTGCAGCAATTTTTAATGTATTCCCAGAAGCAAGATCAACCACCATTTAGAGATGGTAAAAGACACAGAGGAAACACAGCCATTTTCTCATGAAACATAAACATGACAATTTTTTTTAAGAAACTACTTTCAACTAGAAGGCTGAGGTCCTGATTAGCTTGTAGAGACTCTTTTACAGCCTCAGGTGCTGCTAAATTTATTGATGATCAGGAAACATTAAGCCAAACAACTTCCATTACACAGACTCACTGGTTTCTTCTAATGGAATACTAGAATAAAATTTCTGCCACTCTGGCACAGAGATTAGACTCTTCAATACTTCACTACTGAATTCTATGCATCAGCTAAAGCTGGTTAACCACACCACTCAAATTTAATGCAATAGGTTTTGAAGCAGTGTTTTTAGAGACAACCTACTTGCATTTGAATTTGGTCACACTAAATGAAATATTACCATTTCAAGCAAATCAGTGAGTAAGATCAGTACTATACTGACCAAACTGTAGAACAAGGATTCACACCTTCTAGAAACTGCCAAACCACCTTTAGATGAAATGTCTGATTTAAGATGTCTGGATTGCAGCAACCTAATTCAGGCCCAAGGCTTAATACTGGCATGTTTGTTTTTCTTTATTTTAGCAACTGTTAAGACTCTAAAACAGCTTTATGCTAGAACAAAATACAAATGAGGCTAGCAAATGACAATTCACTTCAAGTATTTTTTGTACTATTTGACACTTCCTTTAATTTCCAACTTAAGTTTATGCTCACTTATATTCAGAAAGTTAGGATTGTCAAAAAATTTGTAAGCATCCCATAGCTGATGGCAAGAAGCACTGTGCCTGTTTGCGTCTTTTGGAAGCAGAGAGTATTCTAGTTGACCACAGGTCATGCACAGTATGTATACAGCAAGACCTTTATATATTCACAGTTCAATTTGTGGCCACGGGGAATTACTTTAGAGGTATGCACCTTAGCTTACTGCTTTAAAGGCTTTGCTAGATACAAAGGCCATTTCCATTTAATGTCCTTCCATGATATTGCAAGTGACACGTTAATTTTGAGGAATTAAGGATTTTAGAGAAGTTGAGATTATAGTTAGAATAGATGTTGCTGTGTTAGCTAAAGCAGACAGATAAGCTTTACCGAACAGAAGCCGGATCTCAAATAAGATATCCCAAATCTAGTAACTCATTATCTGTCAATTTTATGTTTGTGCAAGCTGTCTTTGTAATGAAAAACAAAATACAGACAATAGCCGCTTTCTCATGATAGGAAAGAGATTGAATGCAGGAAACTGCAAATTCTACCATGGATTTATTTGTCACATACACCCTGAAAAGTTTAAAAGGTCAGAGCAAGGAAGACTTAATTTACTTCATCATTTTAATTGATTCCTCATAAAAAAAACCCCAACTCATTTCAGGAAACAAACCACGCATGCCTCATAGCCTCCTTGCCGATTAGCATACGAAGCCGAGAAGAGGAAATGCCAAAGGTATGATTATGCTTTTGTATTTGGTATATTCAACATTTTTGTACATAAAAGCTTTGTAATCACCTATGAAACTTCACAGTGTGCATTAGGGAGATATCTCACGCATTGCCCGGCCGCAATAAACATACACTTGCTAACTCCAAACTGTTAGAGAGTCTTTGTCCATTAATAGATGGACATTGATATTAGATCAATGCTCTAATTTCTTTAATTCACAAGTGATCTGGAAACAAAATCAGTATATTCCAAGTAGAGCAACAGACTTCACCTACTGCCTTCACATTCTCTGCAAACAGACCACTTCAGGCTGAACAATCCTTGTTTCTTTTACATTAATCAACAACCAGCTTTAAACTCTGCATTCTTATTTCTCCTTAAAGCGCGCTCTTTAATTACCTCCTCATGGATAATTCCTGTTTCTGTGACAATAAGTTCTACAAGCTGGCAAGCACCAAAATTTCACTTTCATTTAGTCATGTTCAGATATTAGAAGCAGTGCCACAGTCCTGTCAAGCGTCTACTCAGGCTCCCACTCTGCACAAGAGAGGATTACAGAAATGTATGAGCTGGTCACTTCAGATGAGCTTTGCTGGTTTTGTGACAGCTCAAAAAGCCTCTTTTCAGTTTTGCCTCATGTAAGCATTTAGCTGCAACTTCGCCAGCCAGCTGTTTCTATTTTCTGCATGCTGTTTTTAAACACCAGAACATTCCACAGTTGTTTGCAGCAGCAAACTGCAGGCTGACAAATAAGTACCAGGAAAACAGGAGATTAGGTGCCAGCCACATGCCACGCAGTGCTGCTGAGCTCAGCTACGATTTGTGTCACTTGGTCTGCAGTGTCACGCAACACCCTGCTCCGCAGAGCTGGGATGCAAAGGGGAATTACAAACAGAACCAGGGAGTCACAAACAGAACCAGTGTTCTCTAAAGGGGAGGTTGAAATAGACACTAAAGTTACGTAAAGGACAACTTCCTCTTAAGGCTAAAAAGTCTTTGAGGTTATGAACTTGATTACTTCTACTGCAACAATCAAACCAGGCAACACCCATGTGAGAGCAGCATTCAGAACAGTACATTTGTTTTTCACCTCCAGAATGCAGAGAAAATAGAAAGAAAAAAATATTAATGATTAACTGTATGGACTGACACACACATGGCTACCAAAATGAATGGAGAACACAGAAGAATAAACAAAAACTAAGTCAAGCATTCTTAACAGAACTTGGCTGCTAAAATATCATCTAAAGGCAACACTGCATAAGCAGGGGTCGTGGTATGTCGTTGGATTTTATTCTTCAATGATTTTAGAAAATTTCAACATTATTTTATTTTTCCCCACTTAAAAAGAGGCAGATTGGGGCACTTCTTGCTTCAGCACTGGCTTCAACTCAAAATCACTTCAGAAGAGCCTTCAGCATGCTCTGGAGGAATAACTACATTATGGTTCAGTTAAAAAATATGAAATCTCCACTTTGGTGAGGTTTTATCCTGCCTCACAGGGGTCTTCCCTCCTAGAGATCAAAAATCTTCATTTTCAAGTTGGTTCCAGCAGGCACAGACCTGACTTCTTCTATGAAACCAGCAGGGTTTCTGAGCCTTAAGGAGCTCCCAAAAACTACCACCCTTCTCTGTCTCCCTTCCAGGTTCTCCCTTTGGCAGAAGAGACTCTGGACAAAGCCCCAAAGTGTTAATCAGCACAAGTATCCTCCTCTCAGGGAAACAAAGGGCAGAAATGGTGGCAGTGGAGAGGCTGGAGACCAACTCAGTGAAAAAACTGAGAGATAAAAGGTTTCTGGAGATAAAGGTTTTTCCTCTAACTCCACTCCCAGTCCTCCAAGAGCCACCAGGGCAGCACAGCCTTGCCCACAATTCAAACTGGAAGTGTCTCCCTAATGTGCAAAGCTCTACAACCTGAGCCATGAGGAAAAACTGGTCATGGAGCTAGCTCATTTCTGCAACTCCAAGATCAGACACAATTTTCTGCCAGCTCTACATACTCTATGTATCTAACCACTCAAAGGAAACAAAAAAAACCCCAAAACCACAAACAAAAAAAAAGCACTGTGTTAAATAAAAAGACTGAGTAGTAGCAAATGTTAGTCTAGAAAAGAGAATGTCTAATACAGAAGAAGTTATTATAAATTGTTTAATATAAATCTAAAAATATACAACATTGAGGAAACTAGTTACCAAAAACAAAGAAAAAAAAAAGAAAAAGAAAATAAAAGATATCAAGAATTCAGCAGAGGTGTCTGCAATGTTTAAAAATTCTGGGCTATTTCATGTACTACTTTAACCTTCTCCAAAGGAGAGACAATATTACCAGCAATAATCAAATAATCCAACAGTGGCATAACTTAGGTAATGCCACTTAGGTAATGCCACTTAACTTAGGTAATACCTACCTAATTTTCACTACTGCAAAAATAATACAATTTATTGAAAAGCATTCTTTTTTTTTTCCCAGATGTTTTAGCATCTTTTAGATCATATATTTTTAAGTGCAATATAAACTGATACCTGAGCACAGCTCAAACAAGAAGTTGCTTTTGTAGATCACCACACCCTGACTACGCAATACTCTTTACAGGCATACAGGCTCTGCATTAGTATGCAAAAAAGAATCACACAGGCCTTGGAAGCCAGAACAGCGTGGGTTGTGAGCAAGAAAAAAATACCAACCTCGCCCCAAACAAAAATATAAATACAGAACAACTTAGACACTGCTTTCAAAGCTCTCTTTTCCTTGTCCCTCTCTTCTCCAAATTGCTGTGTCACGTGGTGCCTGAAAAGGCTGTTCCCGATATATTAAAAAAAAGTGAAAAGCTTACTAATTACACACTGCTCTGGAATGCCTCAAGCCTGCTGACAAGGGGAGGCATGCCAGAAAGCCCAGGGTAGCTTGTGTTATCGCAGCCCACAAAACTCCCAGAAGAGCGGGAGAAAGGGGAGGAAAAAAAAAAGAACAGGAACTTCGACATGAACACAAAGAAGCCTCACGCAAAGGCAGCAGGAATGTAAAGCAGGAACAGCTAACTCACTCGGTAGACGCGTGGCTCCCGTCTCCTCCAGGACCGCCCGGACGCAGCCGCTCGGGGGCCGGCGCTGGGGCTGTGGCTTCCGCGGGCTGCTGGCCAAGCCAAACCCTTGGCAGCCCGGAGTGCTAAGTCACAGTCCCCGCCGACCAGCACGGGAGGGCACCCAGACAAGCAGGTTTGGGCTCCCTCACTGAGCCACAGCGATGAAACCCCACCTGCTACTTCTGGGGTGGGTTCTGGAACTTCCCAGAGCAGGGTGCCCCAGAAAGGACAGTTGTCACTGAGAGCCACACAGCAAAGGTAAGGGATGAAGCTAAATTCAGCATCCAAAAAGCAGTATTTGACTTCCACCTTTTGATTTCTCAGCACTAGTCCCAAGGGAAGGAACACACTCCTTTCCCCTCAGAAGAGTAATAGCCCTATTTTAAGTTTACAGTCTCTAAATTTGGGCTGATTACCCAGACTCTCTGAGTACACAGACGTTACTAAATGAACGTAACTGAGATGTTTTTGGCCACTTAAGGCCTAAACTTGACTGACTAGGGCTATTTTTAAGAGTAACAAATCCAAATAATCTGTATTAATTTAGAAATGAACAAGTGCTTTTTGAAATACCAATAGTGATCTGCACTTGAATTTCTTTTTGCCATATAATCAAATTTTCAATACCTGTAGTAATATGGGAGAGTTTGTTTTTTTTACAGGAAAAGCCTTTGCCACTCACAAAACCTTCAGCCACTTCTTCATAATAGCCTCTCTGTTGCCCTTCATCCTGAGCAAATAATAAGAAATAAGTCAGCCCTGGAAGGGGATTAGAAAGCGATAAACATCTGTAGACTGATAAAAAAATCGCTTTTCTGAATGAAGTACACAATTTTTTTTGTGCAAGAATTATGCTATTTTGACCACTGCACAGCTCTACAAGTTGAAAATCCTGTATCTTTACACAAAGCCAGCTCTTCCATACATGAGGTACCTTCTGTACTCCAGCAGCTTCCAATTTTTAATATTTAGGTCTATTTTTAGCATGCCTCTGCCATCAAGAAAGTCAGCACTGTTCTCCACACAGGCACAACTCTCCTGGTTTTCACGTGCTACCAACAGCTCTAAGGGCAACGTCCAGGAAGATCCCCATGATTTACCACAGTCCTGCTGCAAAACACCTATTAATTGTGAATCTGTGTCATGACACACACCTGTCCTGGAGAGAACATGGAAAGGAAGTCCTCAGATAACTTGAATTGCTATTTTTCTCAAATTTTAGAGATAGCCTTTCCAACTTTCACAATATGACTGGGAACATAAAAATAAATTTAAGAATTTCTGTGGCTATTTCCAAACAATCCTGTGACTCCAGATGCCTTCTACTCAAAAATTCCTTCCTTCACAGTAAGGTGCCTCTGCAAAGCTCACAAAATTAAAATTTGGTGACAGTTAATAAGGTGTGTAGCAGAAAAAAACACTAACAGGAGGTGTCACTTTTGATGATAAACTAGATAAACTTGACTGCTGCAAAAATAGTAGATTCACTCAAAGATACTTAGCAACTGCTCTTCTTTTTCCTTGTTTTCTTGTTTGTTTGCATGAAAGCAGAGAGAATTCTCCTTGAAAACAGTGTTAATTTGGGTGCCAGCTAAAAGTAATTAATCTTAAATCTCTTAACTCATTAAGGTTAAAAAGCTTCCTCTGAAAATCAGAAATAAAAATAATTCTTAGTGCATTTCCACTGCTGTTGCTGAGCTCTCCCAGCACTGCTTCAATAGTCCATGAAAGTAATACAAAGTTCCTCACTTCTCTGAGCTATAACAGCCAGCCAGAAAAAGAAAATAATTACTCATTAGGAGCAATGCAAAAAATCTGCTACACAAAAAGCAGCAAAATTTCATCTGTTATCAACAGAAATACCATGTAAGAACACAAAGATCCAGGAAGGGTGGCTGAATCCAGCTGTGTTCAAATATTAGTGCCATTTATTAATAGACACGATTGAACACTGAGGTGGAAATTTGCTTTCCTGATCGATGTGGAACTGGCAAAATCTTCATTAAATGCTGTAAAAGGAAACACAGCAGCACTGGCAGACCTTCTGCAGAGGAAGGAGGTTAGTTCAGCTCTTCCTCCTTACTGCTGCCTGCTAATCCTGGCAGCCATGACCTGCTTTGTGCACCTTGGCAGTTAGTGTGTACATGGAAAAGACTGCTCTTAGGCAACCCAGTAAACATTCCTGATGATGACAGCCTTACCTGAATTTCCCTTTTCACTCCATTTACCTGGCAAGCCAGGTGCTCACTGAGAACCCCCCTGGTACAAACCAACAGTCGAACAGGACTGCCTCATCAAAGAGGAAAGAAAGGCTTGTCATGGAAACAAAGGAGTCAGAACATCAGCTTCAGTGAAGCCTCTCTAAATTATTCATTTTGATTTGAGTCACAGAAAAACTGGGCACACCCAGGTTGCTGACTGTGCCTTCTGAGTGCCCTTACTGCAGAGGAGGCAAGAGAGGCAGTACTTCTTGCACTACATGGACACTTAGGCAGCCAATTAACACCCCTTTAAGAACACATGGAGCAGAGGCAGTGCGTAAATACTGGCTGCAATTCCAGGAACTCAGGAGTGACACAACGGAGAGCACAGGGGTAAAATAAAGGCAGAGAACTGTATTTCTGAGGGACAGTGCAACGAAAACAAAGCCAAGCAGCTGACTGCTCTCCCTCGGACAAACAGACTGCCCATATCTCGGGCATGACACAATAACAATCCTTCACTGCATGCAAGCTCCTGCATCTGAAAGCCAGAAACCCCAGAAAAAACTTAGAAGCTGAAGGAAAAGTTACTCAGGCCTGATGTGGAGACAGCAAATCCATTCTTGGGCTCTTCAGTTTAATTAATTTCACCATAAGGCAGGAATAGTTTAAAAAAATAAAAAGTATGAGCTGGAGCAACTTAACTATCCCACCTCCCTTAGGTTTTAGGAATTAAGATTTAGAAATTTATCTAGGATAAGTAATGACAAGTCAGTACTACCTACTGACAGAATTATTAAAGCTACATCAGGCAAAATAAATAATAGAAGAAACAGCAATCCCAAACTGTCCGAAAACTGATGGAGTATTTCTGATTGCATTAAAACATTTGATCCAGTTTGGCAAGAAAACAGTAAAGGCTGTCTTGCCTTTTCAAGAAATACTTCCCTTCCTGTAAAATGCCTGTAAAAAAACCAAACAATAAACAGCAAAATTGTTGTTATTTTTGTTTTCATTAGATATTTTTAGAGTCAAAAATAAATGGAGAAAAGAAAACAGACAGACAAACAGCTTGAAAAAAGGTATGGGGAGGCACAAACAACAATACATCTCTACATTTCTCTCTATTTTAGATAACACTAGAGGATCACAGGAGATTATTGAGAATAAAAGTTACAAGTAGCAGAAGATTTAGCCTAAATGAAAAAATATGGAAATGGCTGAGTGGGAACTTAAAAGGCTGAACTTATATTAGCTATTGATTATAAGTCAATATTAGATAGTATGAGGTGAGTATTTTCGTATTATTTACCAATAAGTATACTGGAATACAGAAGTCACAGAAACTGCAGAAACACCAAGTACTGCTAAAATAGACAACCTAAGCTAATATACAGGAATTCCTGGCAATTCCATTGCATTATTTTCATGACACTGCCTTCCAGTTCTTAGGCTTAATAGCATGTATGTATTGTGCTTTCCACACTTAGAAGTTCTTTCTACTTATCATAGAAAGAACATATATTGAAAAAATAAAAAAAATACTCAGAGATGTGTTAGTCAGCAAATTAGATGTAAGCATCCCTGGGACTATGCAGCTGGTGACATCCAGGTTGACTAGGAGGAGAAAATCTTGGCAAAGTGCAAAGAATAGAAAGAAAAGAAAAAAAAATTAGAAATGCTGGGCTGTCCTTAGTGATAGACAGAAACATTGAAAGAAAGAGACAACAGGATTTATATCTTTGTCTTCTCCTTCACTGAGTAAAAAGGAAAAATATATTGCTTAGGAAGTACATAGATATCTTTAGGTACATTATTTTACAAAAGTACTAATTAAGAAAATAAAAAATCACACTCAAAAGCAGAAACACTTCCTGCTGTTAGGAGCCTTCAAACAATAAGCTCTCTCCAGGTGTGGAACACTGTGGTGGATCTGTGGACCCATCTCAAGCTGACTTAGGAGCAGCCCGCCTCACATCTTGGGTGTGAACTGCGGAGCTGGAAAGCCCTTGGCTCACACATGGGAGTGAAGGCAGGTTAAGAAATATGTCAAAAGGTGCTTCTGAAACTGAGAATTTCAAGATAACTAAAGTACAGAACATGGTACCACAACTAAACAAAGACATTGATCTTGTCTCCACTGCTGACTAGTACCCAGCTGCCTCAGTCTTTAATACTGCCATCAAAATGGGCCCAGTCTGAGTTCTCCATGAACTCCTGATGGAGTTAACTTTACTGTCAAACTTTAGTAAATTCCACAAAAAATATTTATTTACATCAATAAAACATACTGCTGCTTCTCTTTTAAGGTGATCTGCATTTTACTCACCCGTGACAATTATGCACCTACAATGGCTACCAGACACAGCATCAGCAAGAGTATTTTCAATACCCTCTTTCAACACTCTGCAAGACCTGAGCATCCTGTTTCCCCTCAGAGAGTATCACCTGCACTCATCTGCAACTCAGCTTTAAAAAGCTTCTTGAATGATCATCTGAGCTGCTCTGGGGGCAATGAAAGCAAAGACAAGCTGTCAGTTCTTCAAACTCACCAAGTTCCACCAAGTAAACAGAACCCAAAAAATATAAACACCTCAGGGTAAAAAAAGAAACACAGCTCCCCAAAAGTCAACTGAAGGTTCCCATGGACATCAACAGGGACACAATTCTTGAAAATAACTGGGAGACTAACAAAGGACATGAGAAAAGGAAGAATGTTACAATTTATTTCCTCACGATGTTAACACTGGCATTCTATTGACTTGTCCTCCCCTTTCATTCCAACATGTTACAGTTTCTAGCAAGTCAAGAAGAGCACCACCGTGGTGTTGAATGTTGGCAAACAAATTGGTATTTATCCCAGTGCAGGGGATGGAGTCACACCACATCCGCTTCACTAGTAAAAAAGATAATTTCCTTAAGTACACGTTACCTTAGCAGAAGCAGCTACTCCACTTGTCTCTGTTTTGGGTGGCTGGCTGACATTAGCTTGTTTCTTCTAGAAAATAAAAAGACGTAATAAAGGTCAGAAATGTGATGACGGAAAAGAAAAGCCAAGCAAAACTGTAAAACAAATTTAAAAAGCCAAAATGAACCCGAAGTACTAAAAAAAGAAAAAGCACATTTCAAAACATCCATTAAAACATTTTTGCAAGGCAAGTCATCTGAAGATTAATTCTCCTATGTAACTGTAGTTCATAGTTCATGTAGTAACAGTTACATTTCAGAGCCCAGAAATGTGCACACCCAGAATAGTCTGAGTTCTCTTGCAGTGTTTTATGGATGATCTATAAATCTCTGCTATTTCCTGTGGCACAGGGACTCCATTTTAAGCTAACAGTTAAAGCAACAGTATATATATATGAAAAGTACCACAAAAACAAGAGGGGCAAGCTATTGCCCTTCAGACAGAATGTGAATGTTACCCAGAAGGTAACATTCTCAGCCAGAGAAGTAAAGATACAAAGTTAAAGGCAAAATTACGGTTTTTCTAAGAAACACAAGATTCACAATGCAATTACAGATTTCAGATTTCAACAGCTTTCCTCAAGCAGGGAAGGCTGCAGAAGGACCAGAGATTCAACCAGCAAACTCAGAAGCACTTGTTTTCAATAGATGGAACACCAGATTTGTAACAATCTGGGACATCCAGAAACCTCTGCCATTCAGGTAATTCTACCTCCTCTTTCTGATTTAGTTTGAAAACCTGGAGATCAAATAGAGCAAAAACACCCATTCAGCAGTCACACCCAGAGATGGGGCAGTGGGCCATGTACACAAGATTAACACAACCAAAATATGTCCAAAGTCTGGTACCAGCTTAAACTAAGAGAGATCTGACATCAAGAATCACACAGGAAAAAAATGACATCCAGGAATTCTCCACAGTATGCTGCAAAACCCAAGGCTAACACCGAGTTTTGCCTGTAAAAGGATGTTAGGAGTGTTCCAGCCAGGACCTCTCTGCATTGCAATTGAAGTTCAGTGCTGCTGCCCATTACAGATCTGCCCTGGGATCTCTGCCCCAGCTGATGGATATGTTTAAAGGAAAAAGCAGAAGCAAAGCCCAGAGACACCCCAAACACACCCTACAGAAACACAGGACCCTCACCACAGCCTCCATCTATCATGTGTCAGTCAGGTTTGTCTCGATATTTTCTCCTCTGACCACAGAGAGTACAGACAGTCTCCTTCAACAATGAACATTTTTAACTAGTTACAATGAACATTTTTAATTTTCTTAGAAAGGGAGCAGTGTTCCAGCTGAGGTGGTAATGATCCTGGAGGCAGGTGATGGAGGTGTGATACATTTACAATTTTGTGGAGACAGTACTGAGATGCAGAACACCTTGGGCTTTGTCTCTGACATAGTGCACTGAAGACTGTAATAAGCATTACCCACAAATCCTTCAACTTTTAATTAAGTTGTCCAAGTAGCTCAGAATCTGAAGTACTAACCTCATATTTTCAAAGAGAAAAATAAATAAAATAAGTCACCACAAAAGAATCACCAAAAAAAAGATCAAAACTCTAAAGAGCAATCAGAATTGAGGGCGCACCTTCAGCACCACAGATCTTGACTGCCACCTCATGCTCAGCCTTTGGCTCAGAGTTTATGGTGTTCAAGGCTTCTTTGGTACCAAAGACTATGTCTAACAGAACTCTGACACTCTGA
Organism: Thryothorus ludovicianus; assembly: GCA_013397245.1. NCBI lineage: Eukaryota > Metazoa > Chordata > Aves > Passeriformes > Certhiidae > Thryothorus > Thryothorus ludovicianus. The sequence continues at coordinate 70,113 of VZTB01004978.1, forward strand.
AAATATCACAGAATCACAGAATTCCACAAATCCATGAAGTACTTTTAGAGAAGAGAGTCTTTATGACATCGACCAACATACTCAGAAATTTCAGGCACAAGGGTAGCTTTCCCCAGCCCGGAACTAGTGTGAGCTACAAAAAAAGCCCCAAAAAATCAAACCAAACCAAATAACAATTAAAAACCAACCAAATAAAAAAGCAAACCAAAACAAAAACAAGATCAAAAAAGCAAACTCAAATTAAAAATCAAAAAGACCACCCAAAACTAAAAAAACCAAATAGACAAAAAAAACCAAACCAAAAACCAGAAACAAAAAATCCCACCTCCCAACCCTCCAAAAAATATGAAGAAAAAGAACAATGTTCCCCCCCAAAAAACCAACAAAAACAACCTAACAAAGAAAAGCCCTCCTCCAAAAACAGAACCAGCTAACAGAGTGAAATAAATCCTTGTTCAGAGTATGAACTTATGTTAATCAACTAAATAGAATAAAGAAAAAATTGTTAATGCCAATATTTGTTTGGTGGTAAACTAAACAGCAATAAAATATATAGATGGAGAGAAGAAAAATGAACAAATAAATTCTCCTCTGGAACACAGAAAGACTACCTGGAGATAAGCCATATGGAATTTGAAGCCACCATATCAAATGAGTATCAGTGAATACTGACCACAGCACAAAGACTAATACATATTTTAGTTGCCAGAGTCATCTTTCAAAAGCAACTTCTTTGGTATCTAGGCATCCCTTAATACATTTGTAAAAGCAGAAAGACTAGCCACATCATTTAATTAGGTTTATCCTTCTTTCACCCTTATTAAAAAAAGGATGTTAGGGTGTTTCCCAAGATGTTTCCTTCATGCAAACCAGCTGATACCCTTTACTGACAAATACATCAGAGCTGTTTTCATCTTCTCCCTGTCCAAGAACTGGAGGAGTATTTTTCTTCTGTGTCAATCTCAGACACAAACAACTAAAGAATTAACTTGCAGCTGTACTCACACTTTGCTTCCCAACCTGATATTAACAGAGACAAGGAATTATCAATGCACAGCTTCTTTATTTAAAGAATTAAAAGAATTATGGGCCTGTAAAGAATTGTGTGTGAAGGGATAAAAGCTGTGGCACACAGGTACTTATAATCTCCTCTTCCTTATTAGCAGTGGCTTCAAAAAGACAGAGCACTCTTTCTGAGTGGAATATTAATTCTGCAGTTTTAATAAAAGGGAGATGAAAAACACATTCTTCTCATAACTAGATTTTGCAAAGGAAGACGTCTGTTAAGACCGGTGCTCAGAAATGTGGACCTAATGTTCATTTTGGACTACAAACATTCAAGTGTTCATTTTAAGATTGCAGTAAGAATGCTTATGGTACACTTGTCTTATGGAAAAAAGAAAACACAAGAGGCAAGGATGTGCAATCTCTGTTCTGCAAATGCTTTTGACAACCATCATCAGCATTTCAGCCTACCCCTATCAATCTTGCATTCAAGAACAGCTCAAGCAGCAATCATCCTATATTCCTTCTGAAGGCAGAGACTTACATTGCAACAGCTCTCAGTAAGTACCAGAATTTAACTGAAATAATATTATTTTTCAACTACCTTTGGCATTTTAGCCAAAAGAAGCACCAAAACAAGAAAGGGAATCAGATAGAGAAGCTGCTGTGGCGCTTCTCAGAATCCTCCCATTCCTAAAGGTGGATTAATTCCACCTCTCTGTCAGTGCCAAGGTACTGTGAGGCACAAGGGGGAAAGAAAACAAACAAATAATGCAGATATTAATTAATAATTAGGTACCAAAGTAAAAAGAAACCTCACAAATGGTGCAGGTAAAGCTACCCATGCACTTCCACAACTCAGACCAGCAGTGGACACCCCAACAAGATTGTCACCAGTCATAATGCCTTTACCCGGCATTAATGCTTTCCCTGGATAAGAAGTCCTAAATGGCAAGCTGCAGGATTAAAAAGTATCACACTGATTTCAGAGCAAAGAATCAATGCTAAAATGATAGAAATGCTTTAGCATCAATCACCACAGTCATCCTTTCAAAGTAAAGAATATATTTCCTCATAAGTAAAGTACAATGAGCTGAGCAAGCAGCACAGGTTCTGCTTACAGTCCTGTAAAGAACAAGTCAAAATGCCAGGACATATTAAAGAGGATCTTGTTTCACACCATAACTGGGGAAATATGGCCTCAGTCCTCGCTGGGGCTCCCAATTCCTAGAATATATGACTCTGTCTTCCTCTTTAATATCACATTTTCACATCAAGACAGCAGCCATGCACAGGCTGGGCTTTTACACAGATGGAGAATCTCTCCTTGGTATTTCCCTCTGCAAAAAGAAAAAGAGAACAGGTCTTTTTCCATATTATTAACATGGATTGACCCAGAGCAGGGAGATTTCAGAGCACAGCCACACACAATGCGAACACTTGTTCTGCATTATACTTATGAAATTCATGTGGATGTGTAGAAGAACACTCACTGTGCCCCAAGGGCAGCCCTCTGACAGGCCGCACTGACTGGACATGGCGTGAAAGATTAGGACAGCAGGTCCATGCACCTCATCACAGTGCAAAACCCTCCTTCCTGCGTTTGGGTAAGCTTCACTTTTATCATTCCCCTGTCTCTAGCACTGGTCAGCATCATGTAGGAAAGAAAACAAAACCAGTGATGTAAAACCAGTTCAGGTCCATGTTGATGTTTTTTCTAAATATTCTTCCAGTCACGATTTGTGGGCTAGGGATTTCCAAAGTTCAGTGTATTTTATAAACCATCCTGGGTTTTTCTTCAGTGATTTTGTGCCATCTGTCCTTGAAAGCATTTATATCTTAGCATCCAAGAGGTTCTAGAGCACTAGTGCCCCAATGGCCTCAAAAGTGGAAGTAATCTGAAATTGATTGAAAGACACACACATAAAATGAAGACAATGTCCAGATGAGGGATAAAATAAAACCACACCAGCTGTCCCTCACATGCTGAAAAATTGCTAAAAGTCTTGGAACACCAGGATGCAAGGGGAAGAAAAGAAATTTACTATTTCATATGCTTTGCAATAGCATGCTGCAAACACATTGGCTCAGGTTCAAGATGTCACATCACAGTAAGAGAACAGAGGGACAGATATGGGAAACCTGTGGCACACCACTCACTTTTATTGGGTGGCAGCTGCATCCCAGCTGCAACAATATGCCACAGCTTCATGGGCACAAGCAACCAGCAATTCCATCAACTATCATTTATTTTATGTTAACACTCCCCCATACACACATTCACAAGGAAAGAAAACATTTCAGTAAAGCTGATTAAGATTTTCAGTGTCTCATTCTCTCTAGGTGAGCTTAATAAATATAAGGATCTAACAACTAAGACACAAAGATTTTAAGACAGATTCCTGTGATTTGAGCCTTTGTCCTGGAGCAATGCCTAACAGAACATAGCACATACACTTTTGTTGTTGTCTACACTGATGAAGAACCGCCTCTATTTATTTTTTTTTCTGTTACATATTCTAAGACATCTGGAGCTTCCAGCATATCTTTTACCTGTTTCTACAAAGCTCCATGCACAGGTACACACTAAGCTGCTCATCACTGGACTGACAGATTGTAACAATCTCAACTCAAAGCTGACCCTTTCTGTGCAAGCAGATCCTCCAATCTGTCTCGACTTACAGCTTGAGCAGCACTGCTGAAATTATGCAAACAAGTATGACAGTGTCTTTCCTTGGCTAACATCTTGAGGAAATGAAGTGATAGAGATCAGTCTTTCTAAGGACAACACGGCCCTGTCCACCATGCTCCATCGCTTCTGTGCAAGTCCACATCTTACCAAAAAGTTTCTATCTACAGTAAACCTGCAGTGTTTTCTCCAGTCTACTTTTAATTCTCCAAGAAGAAAGGGGAATTCCTCTTGATGCTGTGGTTAATTGGCATCTCCCACTCAAACCAGCGTCAGGTCTTTCCTAAGTTTGCTTTTTAAAGCTCTACCCTCCTTCTCACTCATTCAGGACTATACACCCAAAGAATCTGAGAGATAAAAATTGTTTGTTGTTATTTTTGATTAAATAAGAACCATACTGATTTTACTGTTTTCCTTTCACAGGACAGAAACTCTTCGAAGAACTTAATATTTTCTTGTAATTTTTCTAATGCCAAACATTTTCTACTAGGCAGGTGAACAAACTCAATATTCTAGACAATATTGCCCAAAGCTCTCTTCAGATAAACTTCTGCTTTAAAAATTGAAGACTATAGAAATTATCTCTGACTTTTAAACAAAAAAGTAGCATTGCAGACTCTTGGGAAAGTTGTTGAAAGATTTTGAATTGCTTCCTCAACTATTTAACAAATCAGGGAGTTTTGGAGGTAAGTATGAATCACAGTGGAGTTAATGCCCCTCAGTGGGTCTGTGGAAGAGGTTTTTGATCTGTTTCCACTATTAAGCACTGCAGAGTGGATGGAACAAATAAAATATATGAAGAAATTCACAAGAGAAAACATATGTGCAGTATTTCTAAGGACTCAAAAAGCAGAAGTATCTGGACAATAAATTTTAGTAAGAGTCTTGTTTTGTTGCAAACAGATCTTCTTAATAAGAGGTCAGAAACATTCGCCTCAGAATCCCAAACTACAGGCCTCAGCTCCCACACTTCCCACAAAAAAGTCAGCACTTCTCTGCTAAGAAGAACAATGTGCAGTCAAAAAATATGGCGTTAAACCAAGAACGTATAATTGCACAATAGTATTTATGAAAAAAACAATCTGTCTGGAGAGGAAAGGAAGAACATGTTCTCAGGGTAGGGAAGCCTTTCTTGCTTTCTGGATAGGAAATAAAAACAATTGCTTGAATCATCTACTTCAGAGGACTATAACAAAAACATACACCAGCCCTGATTTGCAGTGCAGTCAAACAGGCTTAGGCAAAGTTATTTCTCACATAACTTCTCATGTGGATGAAGCATCAGACAAAAAGCATCACAATGCTTCCCATCCCTGTACCATTCCCTTCACCTGTACTTCTGGGCAACCGAAAAACCAAGGCCATCAGACGTGTCCCAGACTGTGCCGGCACTACACAGCAGACACTCCACTGAGGTAAATTCCACAAATGTGAAGTATTAGGGAAAATATGAACAGAGCAAAAAATTACTTCCAGTAGGCTGCTCAGCAGCACAAGACAAAACTAAACATTTCTGAGATGAATAATGACTGTCTGGAGCTACCAGTTAATTGTCAAAAAACTACCACTTTACTATCAAAAGGCAAAAATCAGTACAGGAGGAAATTCATTACTTTTCCTCTTTATATATTCAAACAGTTGAATTTACCTCTTCCATTTCTGCTTTTTTTTCTCCTGCCATGGAAGAAGCTTCATTTGCCTTCTTGTCACCATGCTGTGAACAGAGAAAATAGATGATCAGTTATTTAGATCTTGAATCATATCTTCCACAATAAGAAATTCTCAAACTTCTAAACACAAGGATGTTTCCTTTCAGCTACCACAATATGAAAGCAGAAAATACTTAAAGTTTTTCTTCTCAATAATGGAAAGGATTTCTAAATGGCCTGCTGGAAAACTTCTAAAGAAATCAGTCAAAGGGCAATTACATGTTTTTGTGAAAAGTTCTGGAAGATATTCAGCTTATCACTCCTTCCTCACCAGCAAAGCTCTCTCTAGTGTTTGTTTTGGAAATGTCAGAACCACAGGCATCAGCAATAACTGAACAGCTCTCAGACACACTGAAATGCTTGTTATGTCCAGCCCTCCCCACCTGAAAAAAAGCTGATTACTATGATTGCTGTAATTCTGGTGCTGATACAGAAAAAAATAAATGTTCCAACAGTTCAGGCACAGGAGCACATTAGGAAATACAGTTCTTCCAGGATCCCTGAACCTCCTGCATCTTATATCCTCTCCTCTTCCTTTCACTTAACCTGATGTACACTCACAGTAGTTTCCCATGTGCAACAATGTAAAGAAAGACACACTTTGCTCAGCACACACTGGTATCCATCACATTGTAACTATCTGAATCTCTAAGAAGTTGTGAATCTGGACCCACAAAAAAATCTCTTTCCAAAAATAATAAAAGCAAAATGCAAGAAGTTAATATAGACGGCAACATAATATAGTTACTTTCTAGTATCTCAGCTAGTGTAACTTCTCACAGGAACTGAGACATCTGGGAGGGAGGCTTCATGTCTGGTTTGTTTAGTTAAATAAAGGCAAGAGATGATTCAAGACCCATTTATTCCCTTCTGTTTTCAGGACTAAGCAGCAGGAGGTAGAGCCTGCTAATCCACTAAGTAATGAGTTCCTACAGATTTTTCTTTACGTGGCTATAGGAAGAAAGTAATGATACATGTTTCACTGTATTATCTTCAATGGGAATCCGTTCCAGCACATTAGGAGGAGAAAATGCAGGCTGAAAAAGTGCTCTAGCAACAAAAATTTCAATAATTGTTTTGTATAACCTCTAACAATTCAAGTTTTTAAAATTAGTTTGGTTATGACTAAGACACTCAATGAGTTTTAAAATTGGAAATGCTATGCTCATATTCCAATTGTGCCTCTTTAAAGGAAAAACAAGCCCCATAGGTTATCTATTCAGGTAAGAGATTAATTGATTCACTGCTCCATAACAGCACTTGCAGTACAGACACAATTTACCCAGCTATCTGTGCTTTTTATTGCTACAACAAAAGCACATTGCACATGTATTAGTAAGAACAATGCCAGTGAGTGTCCTGTTGCTGACCGAACAGGAATTTCAGAGCCAGCACTGCCATAAAGCTCAGGAGCTAAAGGAGAACTCTGTTGATCAGGCTCTGTTCTTGCATGGATACCTTCAGCATCAAAATGCTCAAAAAATCAAGTATTATCCTGAATCCAGCTACTAAAGTCTTCTATTGCTTTCACTTGTTTTCTTCTTCAAATTCAGACATACGTTTAAAAGCAGCAACACCAGTTGAAGTGTAGGGTCTCTAGTTGTTTTAGTTTTGTTTTTGTTTTTTTTCTTTTACTAAACCAAATCAGGAAATGTAGGAACTAAACAGTCGCTTTCTACTGATTATGTGAGGCCTTTATCAGGGCTGAATCTGGTGTTATCCTTCCTCCCTAAGTCTACCTCCTCATCTTCTTATCAAAGAAATCTACAGTAGAGAGGCCCATGGCACCAAAAGGGCACCAGACCCAGGACTAGGAATAGGAAGATAGGAAGGGGACTGGCAGGATTCCCTCAACTACCCCTCAGGCAGAACAACTCCCCTGAGGGACCCCAGGGCAGCTTCACTGCCCAGAGAGGATGCAGAACGGACGACGACAAGAACCACAACTTTGCTATCCCTAAACTCAAGGCAGAGAGACATCAAAAGCATGAAGTCTTCCCTCCAGAAGGCCACGTAAAACAGCATCTATAATATAGAGACTTTGACTCAGAGGCCAAGTATGTTTATTCCATCTCAGGGAACAAAGTACATATGGATCAAAGTAGTTTTGGTTTGTCTTTTTTCCAGTAAGTTGAATAATGCACAGAGCCCTGATACTCACTCCCTGGCCTCAGATAATAAAACAACCTGTGAAAGTACTTCCTTGCAGGAAAACCTGCTTTCCTGAAGAGGAAATCTTGGAAAACACAGCTTCAAAGTACACCTGAGGAAACCATGCTGGTTCCCTGAACAGTTGAGGCACAATATATGATGAGGGATCCCATTTCAATAGCTCTCTTCTTATCTGGATTTCCAAGCTTTGAACCTTCCATTAAAATAATCTAAATATACTAAAAAAATAAAGGCAGTAAATCAATCTGCTCTTAGTCAGAAGGCTAAGCTCGAGTTTTGTGGGACAGTGTACATTCACTGCTCATTCATGTTCACAACTCATGATGACAAGCTGACTTTTTCTTTGAGCACTCTTTCCTTCTCCTGCTCATCTTCCCTTACAGTGCCAAAGATACAGATTCATAACCAAGGCACTGGATCAGAGCAGCTTTAGCTCTCTCACATCAACAATGGATGAAGCTGAAGTGATTTTAGTTTCACTTATGAGCTAACAATTTCTTGTAGCTTTTAAGCTAGCTCAAAATATTTTCCAACCTTACTAACTAAAAAAAACCAAACCACACAATCTTATCCATAATCACATGTTCACAAAAATACAAAAGTGTCATGAGGAAGAAAGTTTATCCTGAGATCTTCATCCTGTTCTAAAGGGCACAAAAATGTCACCACACCATTAAACCACACCTTTAAACTTCTGACTAAAATAGCACTCATAAACTAGAAAGTAGTGCTTTTGTGCTTTTGTGTGAAAAAGCACAAAGAAAGTTACTAACAACTGAATAAACACCTCTGAGCATAAAAATCCAATCCCCACAAAAGGCTCTATTTCTAAGAAATTCCTTCTAAAGCTCAAGAGATTTAGAAGGCATTAACAAGCCTTTGGTTTAAGGCCATTGCACAACATCTTGGGCCGAGCATCTTGCAGGACATGCAGCAAGTGGGTGAGAAGTGAAGTCCTGCAAGATTCTCAGCTGAAGTCAATCAACTCAGCATTACAGATATTTAAGGACATGAGACTGTGACCTTTGCTCTCAGCTGGAACTGGGAGGAAGAGAGAGAGCTTTTGACACTGCTCAGAAAACTGTCAGATGCAAAGAGTTGCCAGGGGAGTTTACAGCCAAGCCAGGTAAGGAATTGAAACCTTAATCTCCTTTGTGTCTGTTCCTCTCACCCACCTTTCCTGCCTCAGGAGAGGCCCTAGTGTGAATCACATGCATGGGAGAGGACTCCAGTCCCACGTGGAGGCCCACAAGTGCCAAGAACCATAACCAGGGGTTTCCAAAAGAGCAGCTGTGGGAGCAGTTTTCTTACCTAATCATACATACCATATCTTGATATCTTTTATTTTCCTGGATGCAATGACACAGAACTGATGAGACCTTTTATATCCATTCCATATCTTAACACAGCAATTCTCAAACTTTCCCCTTTGTGATTTTGTGTCACCTCCACCACACTGATGTGACTTGACACAATGACTGACACCTGAAATCACTGCTAAAACACTGATCCAAGCTACATGGAGCAGCTTAAAAGTACAGTCATAACTTCAAGAGATTTCATCTACCTGATCATATATTTAGGAAATACATTAAAGTGATATCTTCTCTGAAACCAACATTTCACAACATATGCTTTCTGTAAAACTTTAACAGAATGCAAACTTATTCCATACAGAGACCAACTGCTTCCTCCTATGCGTAATAAACCATAAAGGTTTCTTAAAGGCTTTTTAAAGCAGTCGTAGTTTCGTCACAGTAACGAGCAGCGACTCAAGTCCATCCAAACCACAGGGAGCCGTCAGAGAGCTGTGGCTTGCTCAGGGAGGATCTGTCTCTTCCTGGCAACAGCGCTACCACCCACTTGCAGTGAAGAACACGCTCCCGGAAAAAGGCGCAGCGCAGTTTTTCCTAAAACAGGAGCATTCCCACATAAAATCCTGTCTTACGCATTCTGGTGCCGTTTCACCAACCCGCGAGCCTGCGTTATTCGGGCGACATCGAAAACTGCTATCAGCACCAAAGTCCTCGGTTTTCTGTCTTGCTTTCTGAAAGTGGATAGG
>VZTB01004978.1:86059-103858 GCA_013397245.1 Thryothorus ludovicianus
TCTTATCTTTATGTTTTGAAAACAACTGCCTCAGGAATTCCAGTGTGTCTTCTTCACTCTCAGATCCAATTTTTAAAGGTACAACACTTATTTCTGAACCAAACAGATGAATGGGGATACAATTTAGCATCAACCCAGGACAGGTTTGAAAATTCTTCCCTGATCCTGTGGTGTTTGGAGAGTGATGCTGTCTGGGGTAGGGGTGGAGTCACCATCCCTAGAGGGATTTAAAAGTCATGTAAATATGGCACCTGAAGTCATGGTTTAGTGTTGTGCTTGGCGGTGGTGCTGGTTAACAGTTGGTCTCAATGATCTCAAGAGTCTTTTCCAACTTAAATAACTGTGATTCTGTGATTCTTCTTGTATTCTTTCAGCAGCTGCCTGTGAAATAAAATGTCAGTAATTACAAGAGTACTTCCATAGTGTTTCCTTCTGCACTTGTGACAGGGTATGAAAAAAACCAAAACCTCTGGCAAACAAGAAATTCCTGTTGAGAGGCAGGGAAATTACAGTGCTGGTCTCTGCCTGCTTGATAATTGCAGATTGGCTAGATGGAGGGTTGGTATATGTGGAGCATTTATCAGCCTTGTTTGCATCTCGTTCATCCCGTGTTTAACTTGGTTAACTAGTGCGTCATCTGAAAGTGATATTAATATGTTAAAAGCTGCATTAATATTAACAACCATGTATCTGCTTACAGCCTTCTTCCCTGAATCCATTATATTCACTGCTCTGCCATTACTTCCCCCTTCATATGTTTTCTCAGTTCTTCTCCATCGTTGACATGATGGCTTCCTACAGATAAAGTTTCTCTGGTCTTTTCTTAGGTTAATACCACACTTGATGCCTCTTAAGAGGCACAGCTTCCAGTCAAAACAACACAAAGGAAGCCAAACCAAGGGCAGGCCGGCACAGGAATGTTTTATTGGAAGCTGTGACACTGCTTCACAGTAAGTTATTTCTTGCTTCAGAAACGCATGAAAACATGGAGCTAGGATTGCTTGGAAAGGTAACATGGATAGCATGAAAAATATTTTCCAGCTGTGTGTTGCTCTGAAGGGAGCAGACATTTTTCACAGTTAAAAAAAACAAGCAGATTGAACAGGTAGTGAGCTGGACTGTAGATAAGTGAGCACCAGGGCCACAGCACTCAGTGCAGTATGGCTGGGTGAAGGGCCCTGTGACGCATTGCCCAAGGACATCCCTGCCTGCAGCAGCTTCCCTTCCTCTCATGTTCCTCTGAAATCAATCCTATGGCATTAATGGAGCCAAAGCGTGCATTGCTTCCACACTTCAGCACACACTGCTTTTTCTTGGGAGCAGTTCTCAGTTCTTGTTTGATCTGCTGGGTTTATGTTTTCCCTGAGATGCATGGTGGGCAGCCCTGCACTGCGACAAAACCCATTCCTGTGTATGTTCAGGAGCAAGAAGGAGCACAGGAGTGCAGAGAACTTATTTGCGGTGAAACCACTTGGTAGAGCAACCCAGCACGATTTACATGTGGCTGGCATGCAAATCATTAAAAGCTATGACAGGGAGGGGGGCAAGTTTTGCACATCACAAACCCACAAATCTGTTGTTTCTATGCAGACCTGCATGCTGTTTCTCCAAGGCAGGCTGATGGGGCCAGACAGCCCTGTGAGCTGAGGTGATCCTCTGCTCCCTATGGACAGTGACTACCCTGGAGCTGCCTGTGGGCATCCAGTGCCCTGGCCTGTAGTGAAGGTGACAAAACTCCATTTGCAGACACACCAAACGTATGTCACAAATGTGGGCAGGTGGCAAATGCATGGCGGTCCTGGGGAAACTTAGATTTTGTGTACAGCAGCTCCAAATGTTGCAAAATCCAAAGTAATTCAAGTCAGCATGGAGCAGCAGAGGGGTGTTAATTATGAGAAGCTTGACTCAGCCAATATTCAAGCACTAATTCAATTTATTAACTAATATGGTAAAGTATGAGCAAAACAGAACTGGGTACAGTGGTGGGAGTTTTTCCCTCCAATTGCACACTGATGGTTGAAGCTTGCTGGTATTTATAATGTATATCCATAGACTTTCTCGGCAGTTTCTATTTCCGATTTTTATGTCACAATTCTATACTTCAGAATATTTAGTTCCTTAAAATTTCTATACACTATTGTGATTCAGTCTTTCCAGGATGTATATCCTGGGATGTGTATCCCAGATGCTGGGGTCCAGCTTCCAGATGTGGGGTCCAGCTTCTATTTTCTAGGACTATTAATCTTATGATAATGATATCCAGCTTCTCTTTGTCAAAATCATTAAACAGTGAGTTGATGTCCATCTTCCTTTCTCAAGTTGTTTTTCACTGTTTTGTTAGAAACTTGAGATAAGCACCCTTCCCTTTTATACATTCTAGAGCTATAGTTTTAAATATCCTTAATACAAAGCAATATTCTAAAATTATACTTCTAAAGGTTCTTATTACCAAAATCCTTAAGGCTTAATTACAAGCAGAAAGTTCTTGTCAAAAAACATCTTAAAGTTATAATTCAAATACTCTTACTACAAAAACAACTTAAGACCTATAACAGTTAATTGCAAACAAAGGATTGGTTCAAAGGCCTTCTTCCATGCTTTACTTTCCTCAGTTTTTTATTAGAATTCATCTTTATAATAATCCCAGGGTGAGGTTTTGCACACATTACAATTACAAATAAACAGGTTACCTTTATTTATCTGACACGAAACACAGCTTTGTTTTCACAGGGGTGACAGGAAGTCTTCTGCTTGAGGAAATGAATTTGTTTTGTGTGGAGTGGCTTGTGATGGCACTGCACAGGACAGACACACCATGCTCAAGATTGTGCAGCTTGAACCAGCCTTGCCACCCCGGCCCACAGTGATGCTGTGCTCTGCCCTGGCAGCAGCAGAGCACTCCTACCCTGTGTCCAAATTCCTGGGCTGCTTCTGCATGAGAAGCAGAGAAGCTCCCTGGCAGGGGAGAAGGGCTGGACCCCCAGGATCCCTGCTGGGAGGTGGATGACACCCTTACCCCCTGCATGCTGCTTCCCTCACAGCTCCGCTGTGACTCACCTCAGTGAGCTCTGTGACAGACGTGTCCTGCTCTGCTCTCCTGAGGCACCAGGGCAGCAGCACAGTAGCTTTGGAGTGGAGTAACAAGGCTAAATAATTAATGTGCAATTATTAAATGTGGCAAAAATAATGGCATTGAGTGATAAAATAAATGCATCCTGCTCTTGAAACACTCAAAATAGATCTTTTTGCAAATAATACAGTATGAGTGCAAGTACCCACCTACAAGGGACACCAGGAAGTCAAAATCCTCCTTCACCCCTCAGAATTTGCCACAGCTAGAGGAAATATCGCAGCTTGTTCTTGCCAGGGACCAGCTTCAAACCTCACAGTGAGTATTGGCTTTCCATTGTCACTCAGTGAGTTTTAGATCAAGTCCAAAAAAATTATTTCTGCAACAGTAGGGTGTGGAAACAGTATTTTGCACTAGCCAGGTTAAGATACCTGCACCTGTGAAAATCCCCTTTCCCACTGTAGGGAAAAAAAAGTATAAATCATGATAGCAACAGTTTCCTTTTCAAAAAGACTCCATAAAGCTCTGCCAGCGCTGTGCACTCTTGCCAGAAGATAACCGATCCTTGTAAATCCCAAACCCACTGCCAGTGGTTGCAAGCAGGCAAGTAATTTGTGATGAACATGAAGTTTAAAAAGTTCAGTGCCAGCGTGCCTGTATCTGTGCAGTGATGCTGGCACAGATATTTCCTCCACATCCTCTGCTCCTGCTGCCAAACCATGTAGGCTTGTATCAAGAGCCAGGAGACTGGCTTCACATTCCAGAGAGAATCCCTGGGGAACCAGGACGCCTCAGGGGATGGAAATATTAAGTACAGCCCACAAAACAAATCAAGAAGGAGAATTGCACGGTGCTGTAGGAGGGCTTGGGGAAATGATGGCAGTGGTCTGAGGCGAGAAGCAGCCCCTTTGCTTGACAATGGTTTATCTCTGGAGGCAGGCGCCCCATTCCCAGGGTTGGACAGAGAGAGTGCCTGGCTGCCGGATGATTTTCCTCCCTCTGATCACAATCCTGCCATTCCCTGCTGCTCCTCCATCTGCCGTATTTACAGGGCAGATCTTTATGGGATGCACAAGGCACAAGTCACCCTCAGCAGTGCCTGGACTGTGGCAGAGCTGGGCTATTAAATCTGAAACGTTCCTTTCCCTACCCTGACTGCAGATGAGCTGGGCTCTGCTGCACAGACTTGTTGACTAGACTGTGCTTGTACTCCTTGTTTTTCTTGTTTATCTTGCCTGAAATCCTGTGTGGGAAGGTTCTTAAGAGTCATTCTAGCTTGGATTTGAATTTCTGAACAAAGAAATGACGTGTTTGGGACAAGCTGGACACTACTGTGCTTGTGCTGGTGAGGGAGTCTCCCACATGTCGGAGGGGCTGCACTGCCTCGCCTCCTCTCCATCTCCTCACAGTGTGGACCAGGGCTCTGTAAAACACCCCAAAATCAGCTACACCACACACCCAGGAGGTGGTAGACTTTATACCCTTGTCTTTGACTGCTGAAGATGTCTGTTAGACGTTTCTAGACCTTGCCCAATAAATTTCACTATAGTTCTTTTCACCTTTTTTTTTTTTTTTTTTTAATGACTACTGGATGCTTCAAAATGTCCTGTAGCAGTGCAGGTTCATTCAAGGTAACTCATACCTGGGTTAATATTTGCTGTACACAAGCTTTTGTGTCCTCATCCCCAAGTTCTCCAGAAAGGGTCTCTGGTGTACCCTGATTTTTACTATTCCTGGAAATCAAACCAGCATCAACTAAGCATCATTACTTTGATTAAATTATATTATTCAGCATTTTTTTCTTATATTCTGATGACATTTGTGACTCTCAGGCATCTCCCTACTGTACTGAGAAATACTGAAAGATTTGGCAGAAAGATAGAATCTGAGAAATTTAAGCTCTTAGACCTACACAGCCCTTTCATAGCTCAAAATAGCTCCGAGAATCAGTGGCATGATAGTTTAGGGTTCTCTTGTCCAGTGGTATACTTTGTTCCAGCTTGAATCTTCTCTTCTGCAGGGTGCTCCAGGAGGACAGCAAGCTTTGATTTCTGTTGTCTCTTCTCTAGAGAACTCCCTTTGCTCCTCTGGGGCTGTGACTCATTTCCTCCCCATGGCTCATCTCATCCTGTCTGCTGCCAGAGCTTACAGCTCCTTCTTCCCCTCTGCAGCAGCAAAATTTGTTACAAAAACAAGTGACAATATCATGTTGTTGTAAGTCTTGTCCCCTTTCTTGCAGCATGTAGAGAACCTTGTCTGTGAGGAATTGGGTGTGGTGTAACATGTAAGGAAAAATGGGGAAAAATCCAGCTATTTGCATGTAAAGCCATTTTATATTCCTGTTGTGCAAATGTCGGAGGAGACACAGGCAATAATAACTCAAATAGTAAAATAGCCTCAAGCTTCAGTCTCCAATTTGTTAATATAAATTAAAAGCTTGAGTAGTGAATGAAGGCAAAAATAACCATGCTGGCAGTGCCAGTCTTGTGGTGAGAGGCATCCTGAAAATGAGTTGGCCGGGAAACCGGGGTGCACATTTCCCTACCCTACAGGTGGGATCCTACTCTTGCATGTGCAACAGAACTGTTATCTTTATGTTATTCAAGATAGGTAACCTTTATTTGCCTAAGAAACTAATCCTTTCTGAGATTGAAAATACAAAAATTTTTGTTATTTTCTTGTCTTGTCTAAATTTGTTTTCACCTGTCACTCAGACTCAGTTTGCATCATTATTTCTATAAATTTTGGAAGAGGAGGCAAAGAAATCTCAGTGGCAGGAATCTTAAAATTATGTGATGTCCTTTTAATATAACAACTGTGGTATCTAGCTTCTTACAGCTACAAGGGAAAATAAGGACTTTTAAGGTCTTTTTTTTTTTTTTCTTCATTTGATTGTAAAGACCATTGGTGATGTACCAGTGAGTTTTTTTGCTTCTGTGAAGAGTTAGTAGAACTTTCCACATACAAAGAGATGGGCTGATAGATCCTGCAGTTGGAATTGAAGGATTGCCATCATGTTGTGCCTGAGACAGGATGAATTGAGACTGGGAAATGTGAAAAAATGAAAATCATTCTGTCAAATCAGTGTCCAGGCTGTTCTCAGGTCATATGGGGAGAGATGTATGGGGAAAATATCAGTCCTCTTACAGTGGAGAGAGAGCAATCTGCTGTGGACTCTGTCAGATGCATCCTGTTTTTTCAGACTTCAGTTTTAACAGATGAAAGGCAGCACCGTAGCAGCAATGGTTCACTGCTATAAATAAAAGCATCAGTGTTCTGACCTCAGAACTCACTGCAATTAAAATTTATGCACAATTTTTTTTTTATTATTCTGCTTGTAAACATGTGAGGACACAGCTGAAATGCCAGTAATACAGAGCCTGT
Organism: Thryothorus ludovicianus; assembly: GCA_013397245.1. Taxonomy (NCBI): domain Eukaryota; kingdom Metazoa; phylum Chordata; class Aves; order Passeriformes; family Certhiidae; genus Thryothorus; species Thryothorus ludovicianus. The sequence goes on from VZTB01004978.1 coordinate 92,514, forward strand.
TTAATTTTTAATTTTTTTTTTAAAATTAACTTACTACTGGTTGCAAACTAGAGCCAAACTAGCAGAAGCAGTCATATTATAGTCATGGGTATGGTCTATCAATTAATTCCTAATTTTCTCTTGAAACACTTAAAATATGTGCCACCTGGTGAAGTCATTGGATTTGCTTGTTGTTTTTTTTTTTTTAATTTTTATTCAGTTTCCTTTTCCGTCTTCTTTTCCTTTTTCTCTTCCTCTTCCTTTTCCTTTATTTTCCTTCTTCTTTTCCTTTTCTTTCTTCTTTTTCCCTTTCTTTGTTTTGCATTTTCTTTTTTCTCTTTCCTTCCTTTTGGAGGCAGAACAAGCAGCTGAAAACTAATTCACAGCCAGGAGATTTCTATATGCAGCTCTGTGCTCACACTTCACCCCTAACAAAATGCTTTCACTTCCTGGCTGCAGTGAGCTAAAAGAAGACTTCTTGAGGCAGAGGTGCACTTGGGAGTGAGGGAATGGTGAGCCTGCCAAGCCGTGCTGGGGTGTGAGACAAAGCTCTGGATGTGGCCCAAGGACACCCTTGTTGTGCGCCAGCTCAGTGGTACCCAGGAGATGGAGATGGTGGGGACAGACATAGCTCTTCCCATGCCAGCAGCTGGCCAGAGAATGGGGACAAGAGCCCTTCAGTGACAGTGAAATGGGAAAAAGTGCTCAGTTCTTCCTCAATTCCTGTAATAACTCAGGATGACTTCACTTTCCTATTCCAAAGTTCTTATGCAACACCTGGGAACTGGAGGCCCTGGAATGGGAGTTGGCTTTTGGAGGCACTGGGGCTTCTCCCGCACTGGTGCACTTTGCACAAGGCACTGCCACAGCTCTCAGGGTAGCTGCAGACTGGCAGCCAGGCCAGACTTCGTCTTTTCTCCCTCAAAGCAGCTCACTTTGTAGCCATGGCAACTCTCTGCCAAGTGCAGGCAGACCCCGGTACTGGCGGTCTGCAGTAGCTCTAGTCCTGTTCACTGTGGCTGCCAGGCAAGGCAATTTCCAGCCTTTCCTTATCAGCTTAGAGTCTCCCAGAAGAGACCTATGAGGCTGAAATCAGAATGAGAGTTTGTGAGCATCCCTTTGTGTGTGACTCTTTGTGAGGTACAGCATCCTCTCCATGGTCACATTGCCACAACATCCCCTCCTGGCATGCTCCCACATCCCCACCAGGGGCGTGGAGCTGCAGACCTTGGGTGAGACTCATCACAAAGCAGGGAAACAGGGCTCAGAAAGGGCTCAGTTTAAAATTTGCATGATAAAACTGATTATTTCATTCTTGTTGTTTTGTGGTCAAACTGGAAGCACCACTGTTAGCAAGAGATCTGGACTGCAGGCAACTCTTTTGGATCATTTTCATATGCTGTATGGTGTCTATATTTGCCCCTTTCTTGCAATCTACAGTTTCTAATCTTCAGTACATACTACAGGCTTTTAAAATATTTTTTTTCAAGCTATTTGGATTTTTTGAGGACCAGGAAGGGCCAACTTATGTAACATTTGAGCTCTTGCCCAGTTGTCCAGCAAATTCTCCTAGAAAGAGGAAGAGCTGAATGAGAACAAGCCAGCTAGTAATGAGGAAGGTCAGATTCCAACAAGATAACAGCCCTTCTGCACTGCTGGTTCATCCACTTTTCATCTTCTTACAAGTGCAACCCAGCAGAGCAACATGTGGAGCGAGGGTGACATGCTATGATGATCCAGGAGAAGTACAGGGGTGTTGTTGTGGTTGTGTCCTGGGTTGATGCCCTAAACCAAAACAGGTTGTCTCCTCTTTGTTCAGGAGGGTTTCAAATGCTCTGTAGATGGCTTCAGTCACTGTGGCTCAGGGCCAGGTGAATGCCCACCTCCCAGATTCTGTGAACACACAGGATCAGTAGTTCCACAGGAACAATCTCCCAAAAACAAGTGACAGGAAAACACACTGACCAAAGCACAAGTTCTGTTTGTCTCAGCAAAGCTGCCCATCCTCTTAAGAAAGAGAAAAATAGTTTTAAACCTAAAGGTATAATTTTCCCAAATAAAATCCTGTAGAACAGATTGCTCCTTGATCTTGGGAGTCAATCAAATTTGTATTCTCAGATTTGTGTCTCTAGTTCTTTCCTACTGGCTTTCAATAAAGCTGTAGCAGAAGGGCCTGCCTGTCTAAACATTAAGGTATATGTGAAGGTGTCATGAGATGAATTGAGAAAGGCTTCACCCTGTTAGATACCAAAAAACCTTTCTGACCATCAAAAAAAGGTAGGAAAGAAACCAAGCAGAGTGTCCTCTGGTGCCTAATAAATTGTGAACTGTGAAGGAAGTTTTCATTTCAAATTATACCAGTTATCAAAACAACAGGGAAAAGTTATTCCAAATATGAACTTACCTGCTGCCACTGGATCTGTTGTACTTCTTGTAAAAATAGGAAAAAATAAGTTTCACAGGGTTCAAAGCTCTTTAGGAAACTAGTCTAAGAATGCAAGATAAGTTTTGCTTTAGGAAAAAAACTGCTCAGGAAACAACTACGTTTAATTATGATGAGTATCCTGGACAAGATTCAGCATTGCTTTAGATATTGGCTGTCTTTAAAAAGAGGCTTTAACTTTTCATCACACGTGAATTCTTCCTGTGTCTTTAAAAACAGCAGGTCACAGAGCATGGTTGCTGTGACTAGAGGCATTGGGGCTAGAGCTGGAAATTAAGCAGCCTGAATTCCTGTGAGACCCTGAGAGCACAGACCATGTTCCCACCCCAAAAGGGTCACCCTTCTTTTCAGATTCCTGATGAAAAAAGCCCTCAAGCTGTTGCAGCTGGATGATGATAGAGCTGCTCCTCTCTCAGGTCAAGTCTAATCTCTGTCCTGGAGATACAGCTGAATGATATTGCCTGATTTCCAGCATTTACTGAAATACAAAGGTCTTACAGCCAGCAGAAGACCATTGATATGTGACAGTTCATTCCCTTACATAAACTTAATTTTCAGAGATTTTGCTCAAATCAGGATAAGAAACCTGATACCAGTTTTCATTATGCTGTCTTTGAAAAATAAAGGAAAATCTTTCCTACAAAATGTAACATTCAAAAAGCCTATATAAATTATTGTTGTGTCTTCACTCTGTGTCTACTTTGCATTATTAACCATTCCAGGTTTTATTGTGAAGCTTCATTGATCATTTGCATCTTGCAGAGGCAACACAACTGGAAAGCAAATGAGCCATTTCACCACTGGCTCTGCAAGTGCTTTGCATTTTGGAGCTATTGGGATGGCAGTACAGAATAAATTTTATCCTGAAATTCTTTCCTTGGGACTTCCCACTGTTAATGGAACCTTTTTCTCTTTCAGCACCAAGTATTTCCCTGCAGATGTTATTTGCTTTCTAACTTGTCATACACTCATAATATATTCTGTCATATATGACTATCTGGAGAGACTGATGCCAAACTGTAAAAATTTTTCTTTTTCACTAGCAAATGATCCAGACTGTTAGAAACACAGCTCAAATTATTCATGTTTTCTTAGTAGAAGTTACCCTGGAATGTTGAAGCTATTACCTCCCTGCTGTCATTCTCTGGAAAATTGATCAATTTGCTAAGTAGGAGGAAGAATAACATGCTCTACTCACCAGTCTTTTTTAATCAGTGGATACGTTCGTGGCTTGTTAGCAGAGCCTTGGCTGCCACTCTGTGTGCTGCCAGCCTGACACAGCATCTTCTTCCCCAGCCCTTTCCCTAAGTCTTCATGGGAGAGCTGTTACTGAGAGAGGCTGGCTTGTCCTCGTGTTTATGTGATGAATTTCTCTGCTGCATGAAAATCAAGGGATGTGGCTGTTTCACAAGAATGGCTACAGCCTTGGGTACAGCCAGAAGGATGTGAAAACAGCTTCTCAGGTAAAAGCAGGCCATTTTTTCTCCCTTCTATTATACTGGCAGCCAGACCTCTGAAAATAAACCAGGGGAATTTCAGCAGCTGGCATAGGGGATTGGTAATACTGAGGCAGGCCTACTTGTGGTCAGACCCTGAGGGCTAGGCTCCTCCTGGTGACGGCAGACAGTGCTACTGTGTTTCAGAGGGCATTGGAGGGTCCTGGAGAAGCCCATACTGCAGTGATGTGGGTTTTGATACTACCACCTTGTATGTAGGCACATGAAGATGCGTATGTGGCACTTGGGGACATGTTTTAGTGGTAGTCTTGGCTGTGTTGTGTTAACAATTGGAGCTGATGATTTCAGAGGGCTTTTCCTACCTGCATTGTTCTGTGATTCCCTATGTTTGTGATTCTGTGAATATAGACACAGTGTGAGCATTCCTGCTGGCTATGGCTGCTCCAGCCCTGAAATATGTATCACAAAACTCACTCAGTTTCTGCATGCTGAGATGAATTGTTAAACTCCATTTTCACTATGGCTAAGCTTGGTTTAATAAGGGACCCAGCTGATTTGCTTCTAAACTCGTGGAGGTATTTTAACATCGTACTTTGGACCACTGAGATATACCTTCCAGCACTGCTTGTCATCTCTGCTGGCCTTCTGGTAATTCTCCTTTGAGTCCACTTTCATTTAATGCTTTTTCCCCTCTCTGCAGAAAATACTTCTTCACAGTAATCCTATTTCATAATCCCTTCCATGATTGTTCAATTTATATTGTCTCGAATTTCCCAAAGTTGCAAAGCAGCAATTTGATCTCTGCAGGCTTGTCCAATCCCATCCTCTGTTCTGTCAGGATGAAAACTTCTCAAAAACACCTATGTCCTTTCCTACTCTTCCCAGACATGGTTCAGACAGAGATGCACAGCCTGACAGAGAACAGCTGAATTGCTCTGGTGCCATGGAAAGGATGCCCAGTGCTTACTGCTGCATTGTAAACCTTGAGCAAAACTGACTCTGTGAAACCTGTAACACACACCTCATTGCCCCTAGGAAGAAAAGGAGGACATGACAGTAATTTCTGCTGCATTTCTGTTGATGTCTTCTCAATGCTGCCTCTGAGGCATGGTAGTGAAAGACAGTTTTTCGTGTTTTATAGAAAAGTCTATACAATTTAGATTAGGGAAGTCCCTCTTTCACATGGGATGATGTGATGTAAAATCTCTGTATTGCCTTTTGATGAAAATGGGGCTGCAGCACTTTGCAGACTCTTGCCAGAAGAGACTGAATCGTTTTACAAGCACTAATTTTCCTGGCTTGCACCTCAGCAGCATGGACAAGCCACTGGAGCTGTCTTTCCCAGGCTCTCCCACGAGGGGGAAGAGCAGTAGCTGAGGGGTTGAACACCAGAACTTTGACCCAGGGAAGGGGCTACAGATGCAGCCCCCAATGCTCCCCCAGGAGCATCACTGTGCTCCCAACAGCAGTGGAATAATTTCTGCCTCATTTGAATAATGGGTTAATTAGTGCTTCTCTGTTTAATATTGCTGCATTTCCGAATCCATCAAAATCTGTGAAAGCTTTGTCATGTGTTTTATAGGGATTAAGAGGTAGCATAATTTATATAAGATAAAAAATGATACATGAAAATGAAAAAATTATTCCAGAATAGAAGCCATTAGCATAAACAGTAAAAATTACGTTGGTTTTTTTTGGTTTTGGTTTTTTTTTTTAATCTATTTTAAGAATTCGTATATGTATTTTTGGGCCTCATTCTCTCTCCTAGCACCATGCAGTGCTATGGCAGGACCTAGCTCCATGACAGGATGCACTGGGCTTGTTGTGCAAAGCCTCGAGTGACCTGGAAGCATTCTGCTCTTGCAGGGCAAGTAAAAGCTGTTAGGAAACACCTGGTGGTGGGTGAGGTCAGCTCCATGAGTTTTTTCTGCGGCAACTTCAGCAGAAGAGAGGGGGAGCTCTATTTGAAGGGACTCTGTAGGTGGTGCAGAGAGCACATCTATATCTTTCTCTTTTTTCCTGAGAAATAAGTGGAGATAAATAATTCATAAGGAGAAACAGCACAGAGTTGAATTTGATACCATTCCTCACAGAGCAGGCTGCTAAAACACAGAGTACATTCTGCCAGAACCAGATGAAAACTTACTGTCTAAATGCATGAAAACATATTAGGAATCCAAGAAGGGTTTCTTTGCATGAAAATAACTGTGGGTGAAGTCAATAAAATTTTATGTTGTAGGAAAAAACTCATGAGATCATTGCATAAATGAGAATTAATTGGTTCAGGTTTTGCACATGCTGAATCTGAGCATTCCCCTTTATCATCACTGTGAGTGCAGAGTCTCTGTTCAGACCAGGAGCCTTGCTGTCTCCACTGGCAGGGCAGGCTCTGCAAGTCAGGGAACAAAACAGGAGAATCATAGAATGACAGAATCATTCAGGTTGGAAAATTCCTCTAATATTAGGCTGGAAAAGTCCTATAAAATCACTGAGTCTGACCACTAACCCAGCACTGCCAAGTGTACCACTAAGCCATATCCCCAAGCCACATCTACATGTCTTTTAAATCCCTCCACGGTGGGAAGCCTGTTCCAACACTTGACAACCCTTTGAAGTAAAGAAATTTTTCCTAACATCCAAACTAAATTCCCCTGGAGCAACTTTAGGCCCTTTCCTCTTGTCCTTATATGTTCTGAGAATAGGCCAAGTAGGGGAAAGATCTGAATAGCAAAAGGCTCATTAGAAGGCAGTGAGAACCGAATATTGGTAAGCACTGATCATTGTTTGTTTAAGTCTAGCCACCAATGTCACTAGAATTTCCTTTAATGTGAAAATTCATGATATGCATATGATATGCATACTGGCTCTTCCCTGTAAAAGTGATGCTTATGGCAGACTCCTGATGTGGGGCTATCATAGCTTTACCAGGACATGTGGGAGCCATTCATGAAGATAAGAGAAGATGCTGGATACTGATTTACCTCTGGGGATCTCTTGAACCAAAGTCCAAGCCACCGCCTTTACATCAATGAGTGGAAGTATGGGCTGTCATGTTGTCTGATTTTAACCCAAAACTTTAAAATCTGATGTTAATTTGTCTCACTTTGCCCATCAATGATATTTCAATTGAATAAAAGTTTGTGAAAGTCCCTGACACCAATCCTTATTTTTAAAATTGCTCTAGAGAACATCTAGGGTCAGCTGACAATTACCTGTGTTACTGGGCATCAACCTGCTTCAGCACCGATCATCATCTTTGCAAATCCTTGTCAGACCCAGGCTACATACTGTTCTAACCACCCAGGAAGTTAGTCACAGGAAGAGATGTCCCACTGGCAAATAGATAAGCATGTCTGAATGCATTCTAGAGGTATTCCTCATAGTTCAGCTCATTTGCAAGTGGCCAAACATACCTGTTTGTAAGCTCTACTTACCATGGTTATACACGGACTGGTTACAGCATGAAGAAACAGAAACAGCAAGGAAATGTCTTGGGAAAGTCCTGGTTTCATAGCTCCCTTCTTTCCTGGCATTGTGGTGGCTTGCCAAAACTGGTCACCAGCACTAAACATCATCTGTGGGGGTTTGTGAGGAGGGACCCTGAGCTGATGCCACCTACAGAGCTGGGAGGATCAGTCCATTCACCAGAACAAGAGATGTGGCAGTGCATCAGTCATTCCATACCCTTGATGTGGTCAGGGATCTTCTTAGCCGTTAGCAACTTTCATTACCCTGAGAACTATGACTACCAATCCAAGGCATGATTCCTTGTTTGCAGAGATAATATCAATGCCCGGAATAATCCATTGACCTGATCCAAATGGAAAAGTAAACACTTTATTTCCATCCAGGGCCCTGTGTGCTAGGCCTCTTGTGACACACTGGAGGATGAGCTCACACTCATTAAATATTTCCGTTCCCACTTATATTGTCCTTTGCAATGGAAGCTCTCACCTCTGTTTTTACTTTACAACCCTTGTAGTGGATAGATCATCCACAGTTCTGACTCAGACCATTAAGGGCATGTTGAGAAATAACTTTGAATTCCCAGAAGACTCATTTACGTCAGCAAGCAAGAAGATAATCAGAGTCATAAATCTTTGTCTGTGTCCATATCTCCTGATTGCTTTAAAAATATCAGGACAATACTTTCTATGCCTGAATCAAAAGCAGAAATTCAGCTTGGTTTTCCTAATATCTGCAGAGCATGGTAGTTAGGCTGGTTTATATCTGCCTCATTTCCAGCCGGCTGGAATTAAGAATGACCTGTAAATCCATAATTTTACTTCATCGATCAGTTCTTTACCATAATTGGCAACAACCTATGAGGAAATGGATGTTCTATATCAGGCAAATGGGAATTTTATTGATGTAGTATTGGGAAAGCAATAGTCATGATTAGCAAGCTAAAATGTTCCTATCCTTGACGTTTGTTTGAGAGCAGTCGGTGTCTTCCTGCCTGCATTTTACTTGGGGTTTTCATGGGAATTAGAAAATCTGTTCTATTTAATATTTATAGGGAAGCTATCTTATGCATCTAGCCCTCTATTAATATTAATTAAGGTAACCATGTATGTTCCCTCTACTAATATTAATGGCAGTGTACACAGGTGACTGTCCAGGGATTCTGAAATTTTCCTTTAGGACTAGCAGCCAATTTTTCTTTTTCCTTCCATCTTCATTCCACGCACTTCCTAAATAGGCACACAACTGCAACACCAGGCTCTTCTGCTGATCCCCATGCTGGAGAACAGCAATTCCTTTCACTTTAGGAGAAATAAACCTACCATGAATAATCTGGTTAATGAAGGCCATGTACTCAACTACAGCCTTTGCCCTTGTGTTAGTTGTAAATCACAGAGGGACAGATTGGAAAGAGTTTTAAGATCATGCAGCCCAGCACCAGCAGTACCAAGGCCACCACTAAATCATATCCTCAAGAGCCACTTCTACACATCTTTTAAACTACCCCCCAGGATGGTGACTGTACCACTTCCCTGTGCAAACACCTAACAACCCCTTTGGTGCAAAATTTTTTCCTAATATCCAATCTAAAACTCCTCTGGTGCCACTTGAGGCCATTTCCTCATCTTGTTGCTCTCCTACCTGTGAGAAGAGGCCAATTTCCCTCTTCCTAAAACCTTTTCTCAGAGGGTGATAAGATTCCCACTGAGCCTCATTTTCTCCATGCTATACAAACTCATCTCCCTCGGCAAACTTCACCAGACTTGTACTCCAAACTGTCCTGCAACCCTGTTGCCCTTGTTTACATCTGCCCAAGATTTAAGACACATCAACAGCAAAAAATCAATGTACAGGGAAGAACCATAGACATATCTCTGCTGTCCTTATGTTCTGTTCATGGGAAGGGAGAAACAGATCCCTTTACTCCAAGGATAAACACAGCCTTTAATTAAATAAAATAAATTCCTTATAAAAATGGTTCCTGATTGGACAGGGTGGCATCAACACTTTTATTGCTTTTAAGAGTGAAGATGGACAACCTTCCTGGTGGGCCTCGTAGCAGAGACTTTTAGATGGTTCCCCAAAGCTCTCAAAGAGCAATTAGGATAACAAAGTGTTGATGGTGACCTTTCATGACTCCAATTGTACATCTCTGGAGGTAAGATTCGTAGTGTGAGGGCAGTTAAAGAAAATTTAACTCCCTCTATGGACCTCCTAAATAATTTTAATGTGCCATTTGCACTCCTTGCATTCTGCCTTGGGAAGACACCTGATTATGTTGATAGAAGTGAATAGGGTAAGTTGGGTGGCCTATGTCAGTTGGGTGGCCGTAATGAGATCAATTTTCTCATTTTATTTCCTGCTCATCAATCAACCTTATGCTTGTTGGGTGTCACTGAATTTGTGTCCAACAGCAAAATGAAGATATTTAGATTTACTCTAATAAAATATTGTATCAAGGTTATATTAAACTGTAGAGAAAAATAGGAACAGCTCTAAAACATCTTGACTTGAAATCTGCATATAGCAAAATTCTCCTTGTTCAAACATAACTTGCCTTTAACTCTTCATTTTTCTCCAGAGTGCATAGTAACAGAAATAAAAAAAATGGAATTAGACTTTTTTTTTTTTAAGGTGGAAGGGAGGGAAAGAGCTTCAAAATTGTTTATAAAAACCTGTTAATTGTGCTCCTTGGATAGGCTCACACCTTATATAAAGTACAAGTCTCTGTATTTTGTGTTTAAATTAAGAAAGGATTACTAGGAAGAGAAAAAGCCATTGCACACAAATAATCCTAAAAGTGAAGTACAGGGCATATTTAGTACCCATACAGGCAGGGAAAGCTGGTGTAATGCATCAGGCAGAAAAAGCCTTCAAAGATCCTGGAACCCAAAGGCAGATTAAAATAAAGTAAAATGGCAAAAGAAAATATAGTCTTCATCATGTCCAGAAATTTTTCAACTCTTTAGCAAATAAAGCTTATAAAGCAGAATCCTTCCTGCACCAAAAAACCCACACCAAACCAACAAATAGGAAATCCACCAAAACCCCCTCAAAAACCCCTCAAAAATGAACAGAAAAAGGGGAAAAAAGGAAACAAAACCCCGTAAAACAGAATGTGTACAGTTCTGGACCAAGGGGATTTGTTGTGAAAGGATCATTGTGAAAGTATCATCAGCCTTCTTGGGAGAGCAGTATTCACAGACAGCTTTTTTGGAAGTAAAATCAAACATAACTTCCTGATATTTAACTTATTGGCCATTAAAAAATGGTTTATGAGAAAACCATTCTTTATTACATGGGGCAGAACATTTGTCTTGATTTTCCAGTTTTTGGAGAAGCAGGGAATGCAGTGACCATCTGATTGAATTACTATTTTCTTGGATAGGGGGAATTAAAACACTTCGTTTTTTTATAATACTTTTACAATAAGACTATCTGATATTGCACAACCACAGCATCAGAGGGCACTCACCACACTTTTTTCAGTGTGTTTGAACTTCATAGTAACTTTGTGACTATGCATAACTCTTCATAAATATTTAATTCATATTACTCTGCAGGCACAAGTGCCAGGAAAGAGTCAGAAAATGACTCATTGTTTCTTAATAAGAGATGAGGGACAAAGGAGTGCTAGCGTCACAGTGGGAGAGGGTTCTTGGTACTGATAAAATCATCCAAGGATTTTAAAAAATCCTGTGGAATTAAAAAAAGTCTCTCTTACACTGTCAACAAGGGTATGTGTGAGAAAACAAGCACAACTGGTCTACTCTATAATAACAAAAACATTTTAGCTGTAAAATAATGGTAACAACAATAGGACTAATTTCTTTCATCCTTCAAGAGCTTTAGCTCAATAGCATGGATGGGAATAATAAAAAAACACTGTGATCACACACTAAAATAACTGATTTATCACAGAATGCTTTTTGCAAGGTAGAACCATTCCTGTTCCCTTTTGAAACAAATTGTCTTTTAGATTTAATTGACTTTAATTTTTC
>VZTB01004978.1:103879-119567 GCA_013397245.1 Thryothorus ludovicianus
TTGTCTTCACTGATTTGGTGGCCTGCAGCAAATTTACCATAAATGGTTAATTTCAGAATGGCTCTGAGACAATACCTAGCATTAGCTCCACCTTTTGAGTTTAGCTGGTTAAATGAGAGCAGATGAACCGACAGCTATGAAGATCTTGCAGAAAAAAATTGTGAAAAGACATTTTCCTGAAGTAAACTGTGCATGAAGTCTCCCATCCCAACCCACCCCATCCTATCTTCTGGGTGAGAAGGTTACAACCCACATTCACTTGAGCCACACAAAGAGATGGTTGAGCTGCCTATGAGACTGTGTGAGAAATTTATTTACTATTCATTTTAAAGTCAGTTACTCTTTTAAAAAACGAAGAAAACCAATCAACCAAAAAAAAAAAAAAACCAAACCACCTCCAAAACCAAAATAAGAACACCACAACAAAAAGACCATGCATGTCTACAAATGGCACCTGGTCAGTGGCTGCTGCAGAACATCAGCCACCAACCAGCTCAGGGATAGCAAGCTCTGCCTCCTGAGTGCTGCCTCTTGTGAATTTTTTAAACATTCTTGAAGATGGCTTTGAGATGATTTTAGCTATCTTTTTTTTTTCCCCCAGAGTTCGTGAAAGTTTCCATTCCATAAATCAAGAGATTTTACAGAAAAATGGCTACACAAAAGATACCTGAAAAATGACTAAACATTGCATCAGCCTCCTTGACTTAATCCTCATTACCTGACACTTACTCTCTCTGCATATGAAGGTTTTTCTCTACTTTGAATACCCTGGCATTAAATTCTGCCGTCAAGCAGAGTTTGAGCAAGTCAAGAGATAAATGGTCAGGTGTACCTTGCTAGAGAGACCATATATTTCTATTTTTGACTGGACTACCTTTTGAATTGCAGCACTACCCTGAAAGTCATGTCTGATAAGTGACAGTTATTGTTATGAATTGCTTTTGCAGATCTTTCAAGCCTGCAGGATGCTATCAATTCTCAGGGAAAGCACTGAAGAGTAAATTCTACATCAGTTCCCATTTTAATTTTAAATTAACAGTGTCTTGATTGTGTAGAGCTGCACAATCCATGAGCATCCACAATTTAATGAAAAATACCAGTTGTTTCTGGGTTTTGTTGATTCTGCTATCATTTTTCCTGCACTAAGAGGGCAGTGCTGGAGAGTCGAACTCATCTCCTGGGGATTTGCCAAGTGTTGCTCAGCGTTGAGGGGAGGGTTGAACATGAGGATGCTCCTGCTTTCACATGGAAGGAGTAGGCATTTTCTTTTACGGCCCTATTAAGTCACTAAGAAGGTTATCAACCAAGAAAAATGTGAATGCCCTCAGAAACAGATTTTTACCTATTATCCCCTCTTAAACAGATGAAAAAGTCTGGTGCTACAGCTAATGCATGTAACTAGTGTTTCATGAGCTTGGCATTATCACAAATAGTGTGTATTCATGCTACTATAACATCTCAGGTGCTGCATAAAGAGAAGGGCAAATCCTTCAGGGTGGATTAATGCTTCATGTTCAAATAAATTCTTCATTTGTTCTGTATCTGCTAAAATCCTGATTCAGTTTTATGCTGTAATATCATAGAGACTCACTGGACACTGCTGCTGCATGGCTTTGCTTTGGGCTGCTGCACAGCCTTGGAATGGCCACAGAAATTAGAAGTTGTCCTTTTTTGAGTGCATTGGAAAATACAAACATTTGTAACATTTCAGGGGTCAGAGAGGACACAATAACAACAACAACAATAACAAAAGCAACAACAACAAGAAGCTAAATTGCCTGAGCTGCCAAGAGGATGGCAACTTTTAGGGCAGATAGTAAAACCTGAAAGACTGTATCAACACTATGGATGAGTGCTGACAGCAGGGCCAGGCAGGCAGACACTTTGCAGCCAATTTGTAAAATTCCTCTTTGACTCAGAGAAGCTCAAACCCTAAGGAGAAGGTGGGTTTTGAGTGGTGGTTTTGGTCCTGCATGGCCTGAAAATGGTAAGGGAAAGCATCCCCAAAAGGATCCTGGTGACATCCCTGCCCTCCCCACTGCCTGTGGCCTTGCTGCTGTCCAAGAGATGGAAATTGCCTTTATTGCCCTGGATAAAGAGCACTGCCTTTTTCTCTATCTCACAGCCACTCAGGCTTCCCAACTTTTGCAAGAAGAAGTAGTAAAATAAGATATAAAGTCAAGATACTGCTGTTTTATTCCCTGAGCAATGCCAAAAGAACTAAAACAGGCATCGTAAATATCTGCTAGCAAATGAGAAGGCTGTTGTGCTCAATGCCAGTTTTATAATGCCAAGGTAAAGCTGGTTTAAGTCACCCCTATAACTTACACAGGTATGGCACGGACTTTTGATGCTCTAGAATACTTTTTCACTCCAAAAGTTATAATCCTGAAAATGTGGATCCACTTTCTTTTCCTATCTTTTCTTGGAAAGAAGCATACTATATAAGAATTCTCAAAAACAGGGTACAGGAGAAAATCTGGGGTTATTTCACCTGTAAAATTTGCTAACTTTTGTGAGCCAAGTTTTGTGTATTAAGAATAACACTGCCTAATATATAGCTAATTCTCATAAATACATAAAAAAAAACATTTCCCCATTTGAAATGCATGTTTTCTTTGTAAGAGAGATGTACTGAGCATCAAAGAGATGAAAATTTGAGCTTTGTGAGATCAGAATGAACTTCCCACTACCTGCTGTGGGAGGAGAAGAGGGCCCTGGCCCAGCTGGTTCACCCCACTGATACTTTCTTTCACAAGAAAATAGTAGAAAAGGACAACTGAAGAGGATAGACTTTATTTATTATATAAGTAAATATAGTAAGTATAACAAAACTGGAAGTACGGAATATTTCACTTACCTATAGCTTTAAAGACTAAGATTTCCGATAAGAAATTATCAGTGGTCATGAAGCAGTGTGATTACCAGAAAATTGTATGTAGGTAGCCCATGCTCTAAACCAATCTAAGTTTCATTTTATACGTATATGTATATATATACACATACTTAGCACTCTAAACAGCATCAGCTGGCACTCCTACAGTGAAGGCAAATGCAGCATTAATAAGTGATAAAGAAAGAGATTTCAATCCTAGTCGACAGAACTTGCAAGATGAACAGCCTGTGGGGTGGGCTTTGGTAAATGAGTTTAATTTTCCCAGTCTCTTTATCTTTAAGTGATGAACTAAGAAATAAAGTTCTTTGGTAAAATGTCTTGCAATACTGATTATTAGTCTTCTTGTAAAATACACCATCATATAGATGGTGTGTTACTTTCTGGGTTTCTGTGCTACTTTTGGTTGGTTTGTTTGTTTGTTTTGTTGGTTTTTTGTTTGGTTTTTGTGTTTGTTTGTTTGCTTGTTTGTTTGATTGATTTTTTGCATAGGACAATCATAATAATTTTGATTCCAAAAACGCTGCCCATTTTTTTGTGCATTTAAAACCTTCTTTCTCTCATTCTCTACAAAACCATAATTTTAAAATTCCTCTCCCCTTATGACAGGTTATCAGAGTGCTTCACACATGAAGAATACTATTGACATATTCAGTGGGATATTTTTAGCATAATGGGAAAAAGTCTTGGGAAAGGTCAGCTCTTTTAGAGTGCTAATTAAATTTCTGCAAAAGGAGATTATATCACAATGGTGACACGCAGGCTCAAGGGGCCTGCAAGCAGCCTGGGGCTGGCACTCCTGACAAACCACCCCTGAGTCATGCAGCACCAGATTTCCTTCCCTGATACTTTCCTTGTGACAGGGCAGGGAGAGGAATCTCACAAAAAGTGGTTTCCTGTTAGTTAATGGTAACTCTGCATCCTCTCTGGGAGAAGGATGTGCTGAGGCAGGGATGGGTGCAAGGTGGGGCCATCAGTGAGACTCTACTGTCCTAACTGCACTTCTAACACAGCCTAGGATAAAGCATCCAAGGATTCAGACTGGAGAAAAGCATGCAGTTTTCTACAATGAGAGTCATGATGCACTGGCACAGGTTTTCAGAGGAGCTGTACATACTCAATCTCTGAAAATGCTGCAGGTCAAGTTGTACAGGGTTTTGACCAACCTGGTTTAGTGGAAGATGTCCCTGCCAATGGCAGACAGAGTGGAACTCGATGGTCTTTAAGGTCCTTTCCAACCCATACCATTCTATGATTCTATGATTTTATGCTTCTATGACTCTATGTGCCTATGACTTGATGCTTCAATGCATCTTCAATTCTATGATTCTGTGATTTTGGAGGAGGAATTCAAACCAAAGGTTGCTGTCAAACCAAAATTATGCCAGCGTGACCACAGACAGAGATGGGACTTGACACATCTTGGTATCAGCAAAATGCTCTGTAGACTCCAGGATTTCAAAGCTCTGAATAGTGGTGATTATTGCTTGTCAATAAACAGCCACTTTCTCCTCTCTTCAGGGGGGCAAGAACAACTTGCTCCAGTGGAAAAATAAAGAACATGCTAAGTAGGATGTTTTGAATGACTAAGCTACTTTGAAAACTGACTTCAAATGAATATGAGGAATGAAAACTGCTTTGTGTTTTCTGTGGTAACTCACTGTCTGGACAAGGCAAGGCACAGAATATCTGCATCAGGAGATGATTTGTGTACAGCAGGAGAGCAAGAAGAGCAGCTGGGCAGCAAAGCCAGTAGTTTCACAGTTACCTGCAGCCTGACAGGTCCTCCCAGGCTTTGGATCCCTGTCTGCACCTGCCAGGACATAGAGAATGCCATCAATTTGTTTCAAAGCACTGTCAGAGGAGGATGTTCCTGAAAGATTAGCTGCCACAACAGGCACAGATGGCAAGTAGGAAAGCTTTAATATCAGGCCTACACAGAGGTGAAAGGCTTGGAATTAGCACACCAGACAAGATTCCACTGAGCAGCCTGTGGAAAAAGCAGGGAGGGAGAAAGGGGAAGAAGCCAGGCCTGGTGAGGCAGATCTGGGTTACTCATCCAGACAAAAATTCCCACCATAGCAAACTGTGGGAAAGGAAGCAATTGTTTATACATATTCCATCCCAGGCTGTATGAACAGTTTGTATGGCTAGTGGGTACTTGGACTGTATAAAAGTGGTATTTCCAGAAGAACACTCAGGAACTCCCTCCACTGAGCAGAGGAAGAGAGGCCAGCAGGATACCACAGGATCCTATCTGGTGGCAGCTATCTCCTTTATCTCTCTCTCTCTCTCCCTCTCTCTCTCT
Organism: Thryothorus ludovicianus; assembly: GCA_013397245.1. Classification (NCBI taxonomy): domain Eukaryota; kingdom Metazoa; phylum Chordata; class Aves; order Passeriformes; family Certhiidae; genus Thryothorus; species Thryothorus ludovicianus. Next base: position 109,081 of record VZTB01004978.1, read on the forward strand.
CCCCCTTTCTCTGCCTCAAATTTACTGTTAAATAAAATCCATACTATTTGAGTCAGTATATGGTCTCGTCTGCACCTTAATTCTGGCAGAAGCATATTTTAATAATCAGATCGTAACACTGTTTCAGAATTGGGATTCTAACATTATTCTAGGGGTTCATAACAGCATAACAGCACCTCTGACATGTACTATCTCTTCCAACCTCCACCCAGAGGCCTTGCCAGCCCTGCACCCAATAGTGACTGCTGCCTCATTCATCCTCTGGTCCTACTGTGGTGGCAAGTGCCAGCACAGGTCCCTCTGTCATTCCTGACCAGGGATGAGTAGAGATGACTTTTTCAAACATGTTCACTCATCCCTGCAGAGCCCTGTGGTAGTTTAGCGAAACCTTCGTGGCTGGAGACAATTTTGGTTGGCTATCAGTTGATGGCACAGGGCTGTTCACCCTTGAGTCGAGTCGCTGTCACTTCCCAGCAAGTGTGAACATGTCTTCATGTTTCCACAGTTCCCTGCATTGTGTCTGTTCAGTGGGGGATCTGTCCTACAGGGTGGAACCATCACTGTCTTTCAAGACTCAGATTTTAATAAAAAATTCTGCACAAAGCATCTTGACTCTGAGCTGAATGACTGCTTTGAATAGAACAATTAAGATGATGAAAGGGGGGAGGGTAGCCCTGTGTCTCATGTTGTCATATGCTTCAGGAGAGTTCCTGGGATGGGTGTGATGAATCCATGAGCAAGTAAGTCTGTACAAGAAGATCAACAAAGTTAAACCTGGGTGCTGCAATCCTGGACCCAGGAATGGGAGGTTGTGGCTAAAGATCCTGGAAGAATTTGCTGGGAGTTCACTTGGGAAGATTAGATTTAGGACCATTAATTGCCTATGAAATCCTTGAACATATTGTATTCAAATTCATATTAATTGCTCCAATCTGCAGTTAACATCAGAGCTGCTGTCTGTGTGTTCTCAGCAACACAGATGTGAAGAAGGCTTCTGAATAAAATATCTGTGGCTGATCTTTTGCCCCACAAATGAGTGAGCAATGCTCCCAGCATCACATCATGGGCCTCTGTCCCCTTTTCTGCAGACTTTTTGGGTTAGATGTAGAGGAATAGCAGCCCAGCGTTTCTGAGAATGCTTCATGGCAGACATGATTACAGAGTGAAATGCAAACTAACAAGCTGCATCTACTCAGTATTAAGGATTAATGATTTCAGATTTAGTCTTTGCTTCCCTGCAGGAAAAGGGCACATCTTACAAAAATCATGCTTCGATAAATACAAGATGTGTGGTGTGCAGCCTATGAAGAGTGTTTGTATAGAAATAAGATTCTTACCCTTCTCACCCATCATCTGAGGCTGGACCTAAGGTTCTGCAGCTTCACATGCCTGGGGCAAAACAAAAATGCAAATTAAAGAATCATGGCATCAGAGCATGGTCCAACATTGGGTTGAAAGGGATATTAAAGATCATCCAGTCCCACTCCTGCCCTAGGCAAGGGACACTTTACACTATCCCAGGTTTCTCCAACCCTCATCCAGGCTGGCTTTGAACACTTCCAGGGACAGGGCAGCCACAGCTTCTCTGGGAAACCTGTTCCATTGTTTCATCACTCCCACAGTCAAGATTTTCTCACTAGTGTCTAATCTAATCTTGTCTTCTGTCAGCTTAAAGCCATTTTTTCTTGTCCTTTCACTTCAGGACCATGCCCAAAGCCCCCGTCCAGCCCTCTTGGAGTGCCTTTAAGCACTGAAAGGGGCTCTAAGATCTCTTCAGAGCCTTTTCTTCTCCAAGCTGGAAACCCCCAGCTCTCTCAGCCATCACCAGACTTTCCATTCACTGTGACACAAGCCTTGCTCTGCTCTTGTCTCTCCAGGATTATTTAACTCCATTTCCAAGCTGCTTTCACCTGCAGCTCACTGTTCTTTGTGCACATTTCATGTGGTGACATGATGGGCACAGTGGGCCACACCACGCACCTAATACTTTCCTCTTAAGTCTTGCCCACATTTTATAAACAAGATATGGTGCTTCACCACCCTTGGCAGCGGCCAGCTGTCTCTGGACCCTCCCTCTGAATCAGGAAATACCAAGTAGCCTGTCTGTTTGCTCTTTGAATTTCATTGGCATCAATTTCCCAGCCACCTGTTGCTGCTGAGCTCCTGTGGGGCACCCTGGAACATGCTAGATAGGTGACAGAAAGCAATAAGCTCAAATGGCAGACAGAGGCTGGAACTTGGCTGGCCAGCCTGCTTCAGTCTAGGTTTGTCTTCACATCCAGGTTTTCAGTCTTCTCCAAAGCTACACTACAGGGATAATGTTACAGAAGGGAAAATGTTCATGTGCAACATGGGTTATTAAAACAGCTGACATCCCAGTGGAGTTTCTGGTATATTCACTCCGCCCACATTGCCTCTGGCAAGCAATGTGTGTGTAAAGGCTGTTTCAGGTTATCATTTCCCACAACCAGAGGATGGAGATCCTGTCCCTCATTCAGCTTGATTTCAGTTTAAAAAGATTTGACACTTCAAAGCAAGCCTCAGTCTACGTTTGGGATGCCTTATGTCAGACACTTACCAGAGACAGCACATCCATCAGTGTTCCCACTGATGTGGGAACACTAATGGATGTTTTACAGCTATGAGCTGGAAAAAACCCTTCAGAGTGTGAGCTAGAACCAGAAACGCAATCAAACCTTTCAAGGCAGGGTTTTTTCCCATCTGTTTTTTGTAGAAGTTACTTGAAAACACTATCCTTTTAACCTCCCTTTAGTAGCTGCTGCATGGGGTATTTTATTTCCCTGAGTGTGGCCCTGATGTGCCCCAAGAAAGGTTGCACATGCATCCAACTGGTAGAACTTCCCTCCACCAACTCTGTGGAAAATAGAACAAGCTCTCAGACCTACTGACACATCCAGCTTAATCATCTTGAGCTTGTTTGAATAGGATAGAACCTCAGGTGGGATAAAGGAAAAAGCGATATTTCTGTATGCAGAGAGAGAAGGATTTGCAGGGATCATATAGGCATGAAACACCATATCTGCCTGGGATGCCAGATTTTGGATTCTCTAAATGTCTACTTACAGCAGAAGTGGATCCCTCCTCTCCTGGAGCACAAACCACCTTGTCAGGCTGGCTCTCCAGTCAGGATATCTTTATCCTGGAAATATGCTGAAAGTTTCTTTTTATTTCATCTCTGTGGCTTGGTTGTGTGAGTAAATCTTGTAGTCAGGCAAAGCGTGAATAATTTGCCACAGGTAATTTACTCAATGTATTCAGATGCAGTGTCCTGAATACTAAGCACTGTTCTGCCATCAATGAAAAGGACTGATTTTAAATGTTGGGAGCTTTTTTTCTCTTTCTTGGCAGTCAGTGAGGGTTATAAGTAAATTTTGCACTTGAATGTATGTTTCAAATAAATAGATCTGAGTTAGTTTTTATTTATTTTAGAAAAAGAAATTATACAGACTTGCAGTGAGACCACTGTCCTGTTGAGTCAGACTCCAAGGTGAAATATGGGAGGAAGAGAAAAGGCAGGTCTAGACTGAAATTCTAGTCTCTAGAATAAGGCTTGAGGAAGTGAGCCCTGTCCACCCAGCCCTTGGAGGCAGGACATCCAAGGTTCTTCCAGCCCCTGGAAGGCAGTGCCCAATCTCTATCACCCATGCCCAACACTGTTATCGATCATCAGTGACTTCAGAAAGGTGCTGTTGCCATGGCCATATCTAGTAACACTCTTGCTCCCCATCCTTGGGGAACAACTAGAAACATATCTGTGCATCCGTGCTAAGAAAGGGAGGATGTTTAGTATGCAGAAAGGTTTCTTTTTATTTTTTCTTTTTATTTTTTCTTTTTCTTATTCTTGCCTTTTCCTATTTTTTTTTTTTAATTAGAGAGCACTGTAAGAGTGAGCAGCTATTATGACACAGCCTGTCAGCTATAGTGCTGAAAGGTAGATATCTGTATGTTGTGTCTTGAGTTTGCTGATAGCGACCTTACACAAATAATATGTCCTGCCTTCATCAGTCCCTCTGAACCAGCCTCTCAGCTCAGGAGACAGAGAACAAGGCTCAAGCTTGATTGAAAGCCCTCAGCTCCCTGCTGGGGAGCTGAGAGGACAGGAATCAAACCCTGGGGCTGATTTCTAATTGGTAAGATAAGGAGATGTTTTAAATGAGACAGCTGCAATTAGGATGAGAGGCACTGCAGAGATCAAGAGATCCTCAAGCTTGTTCTTCTTCATAAGAACAAGCTGTTGCTTCTCTCTACGGGAGCAAGCTGGGGAAAGGTAGCCTGTCTAAAATGACTTAGCTGCAGCAATTAGGCAGGAGACCCAGTGTACAGAAAGAAATCTCTTCCTTCAAGCTTGTGACTGATTTCAAAGGCATCAGGGCTCATTGAAAAATAAATTAATATTATTAATCTGACAGCTTGCCTAGATTGGTTATTTTGCTCTTACCTTCATGTTGAGAACATAATTTTTAATTACTTCTGTAATTTTCAAGCATGCATGGATGAGCATGGGGCTACTCCAATGTTTGAGAAGAATGAGATAACATTTATGAATCCAGTAGGGACAGTTATTGGTCTGCCAGGCCAGTAGTACCCACAGGGCAGTGGTGGTGTTGGTAAACCCTATGCCCTGTGGATAGTGGCCAGCACTGGCTGAATCCTTCATCCACACTTTTCCTCTCAAAAAGCCATCAACCAGCTTGGAAAACAGAAGTGTTCAGAAGTGCTGTTTGCCCCTAGAAACAGGAGTAGGAGGACAACTTCAAACTGTTTAGCAGTGGCAGATGACTACTGAAATCAGAGCTAACACCAAAATTCCTGTTAAACACACCTCCCAAAAGCAGTGACAGAAGGTAGCCTCCACTACCACAGTGCTCTTACCACAAATCTCACTTCACCTTCTCTATTTTCTTCAGTGATAATTTTAGTCTTCCATATTTAACACAGTCTGCGGGTTTCTGATATCTGTAATTTTATGGTGCCACTTCAGTTATGACACAGTTTAGATGTGACCTGTTCATCCACAGGAAGCTGGAGATGAAATTTCAAGCATTTGAAGAAGACTGCTTGAGCATATGCTGGATGCAGAGCAGCTGACTTTCCCCTAAAAGTTACTTACAAGCAGCACTAATTATCTTATTTTTCTGAAATTTTATGACTGGCGTCAGTGCTTTAAAAAACATCAAGACAGTCTGGAGAACAAGGGTTTTCTGAAAATGCTGAGTAGAGCTCAGAGATATAGATGATAAGGTCACAGGAAAAGGGATCACAGAAACTGAATTTCTTCTGACAGCCCTCCTGGTGCAGCAATGCTGATATCAGAGACAAGTAGAGGTTTACATATCTAAAAATAAATTAAAACAAGAGCATCTTGTGGTCGGCTCAGTGGCATAGAACAGCAGCAGCTGTGACACTTCCCTTGGTTTCCCCTAGGCTCCAAGTGGGAGGATTTAGGCCACTGCCTTTAGTATATTGTTTAAATCAAAGCACTCCAAACAAGAAGCCGACAAGTGTTTTGACATGAAAATCTGGCCTTTACAGCTTCTGCTTTTACTTATGCAATTTTTTACTTCTTTTTTCTTTTATACTTCCTGCTTATGCCTTGTTTTCCAGCCCCTCTATTAGGACAGCAGACAAGGAGCCAGAGAGCTGTCTTGATTTTCATCTATTTCAGGTGAAAGGGAAGAAATAAACAGGACAGAACCAGCATTGCCCTGACAGAGCACAACGGAACCTTAAAAATAAAAAAGTAAAGGCCAGGATCAAGCACTTCTTTATGTCACAGGAGTGCAGCAGATAAAAATAGGTTCACAATGACTCAAATGCCTCTAGCAGAGATCTTTGTCCCAGTGCTCCCCTGCATCCAGCAGCAGACCTGGGGGCTACATGGGGTTACCACTGGCAGGTGAGGGGCCACATATTCCAAAAAACTTGCTGGCACCTTTGTTGCTGCATTCTGAAGGTCTCTGTGCTCTTCTCAGGGCATGAATCCATGCATGTGGCCAGTCTCTGGAGCCACACAAGGAAAAACCAGGCAGGGTTGTTGTCAAAGAAACACAGCAATGGATTTTCCTGGTTTTGGATAAAAACTCGGCTTACGAGAAATACACATTTGAAGAAATTCTTCACTGTGAGAGTGGTGAGGCACTAGCACAAGTTTCCAGAGGATCTGTGCATATCCGATATCTGGATTGCTGAAGGTCAGGTTGGACAGGGCTTTGACGAACCTAGTTCAGTGGAAGATGTCCCTGCCAGTGACAAGCAGAGTGGAATTGGACGGTCTTTAAGGTCCCTTCCAACTCAAACCATTCTATGATCCTATCATTCGATGTTTCAATGCTTCTTTAATTCTATGGTTCTATGATTTTGGAGGGGGAATTCAAATCTAAGGCCATTTTTTAACCAAAATGAAGCCAACAAGATCAGAGATGGGACTTGACATATCTACACTATTTTTTCTCTGCCTTCAGTATAATTTGAAGAAGATTTTGAGGGAAATCCTAGAAATTAGGTTTCAGTAGATAGAAATGTTTGCTGTTTGCTGGAGCTACTTCCCCAAAATTGAATACATTGCTACTATTTGGTGGACATCTGTTGACTTCTGTTTTGCATCAGCAAAGTGCTAAGTAGAGCCTGGGACTTCAAACCTCTGCACAGTGTTGATCGTTGCTTGTCAGTAAACAGCCACCTTCTCCTCCCTTCAGGGAGGCAAAAACAACTTTCTCCAGTGGAAAAATTAAGAGCTAACTAAGCTATTTCAATGCTTGAAAACTGACTTCCAATGGATATGAGGAATGAAACTGATTTTTTTAGTTAACTCAGTGTCTGGAAAAAGCACTGGCTTGTCCCCTGGGTGCTGAGAATTTATCTGTCTGGCTGCATGGTTCTTGCAAAGTCATGGCATCTCCCTGTTCCTCCAGTTTCCCTCTTGTCCTGGATTGATGCTGAATTGTATCCCCATTCATCTGTTAAGCTCAAAAATAAGTTTTGCACCTTTAAACTGGATCTGAGAGTTAAGGGGGGAGATGGAGAAGCAGTGGAATGCCTGAAGAAGTTGTTTTCAAAACAAAGATAAGAGCTTTCAGCTTTCCTTCTCACATGGCCTGTGCTATCTACAGTGTGGATGGCAGGAGAGAGCTCTCCTTTGCTTTTTGTTAGGTTTTGGCTAGCTGAGGCAGAGAAGTTCTCCAGACTGTGGGTGTTATTTTCTTTTTCTTGGAACTGTTTAAACCTGCTCTGGACTAAAAACCTGAAGGAACACAAGGAGCTCCCACCTGTGTCCCACCAGGCCTAGCCTGGGCCCAGCCTTTCCCAGCCCTGAGGGACCGACAGCAACTGAGCCGAGCTACAGCCACGGGAGAGACTTTCTGAATTTGTCATCTCTTTGGAGTGGCGAGAGGTTTTATTGTTCAGTGTTGTTAATTTGTTGAGCTGGGGAGTGCTTTGCCTGTTAAATAAACAAATTTCTTCCACTTCTCTCTGAGGAAATCTTATTCCTGAACCAGTTAAAGGAGAGGCCCGGCTGCTTGAATTTGTTTTCTAGAGGAACTCCTTTGGAGGTTTCCTCCTAAATTTGCCCTAAACCAGGACACCTCTGAATAAAAGAGGAATAACAATGCTGTTCCTTGTAAAGAGTAAGTTGATGAATCATGCTGTCTTAGTGTTTTATCTCTTAACTTGCCATTCTCCCAGAAAGAATTGTGGGACACTGTCAGAGTATGTATTAAAAAAAATCAGGATTTCTCCTTTAGATATTCTTAACATTTGTAAAACCAGAACAGATGTGATTATTTATTCAGTTGAAAGAGATCTATGATTTTTGGCTTTCTTTCCAAACTAAGAGCTGGCACACTGGTCCTAGAAATGCTAGTGCTTGAATAAATTTGGGAGTTTTGTTACCTTGCACGCCAGTGAGAAAATTCTGCTTTCCAGCTTTGTGTTTGGTTGTGCTTTGTCCTCTTCTATTGTTTGCACAAGCCCAAAAAGAGGTAGAAAGGAAAACAGACAGCCTCTCCCACCTTTCCAAGGACCATCACCTGCCCTGGATCTGCAGCCAGTGAGGCACCCAGAGAGATGGACACCATGGTGTGGGCACATGAGCACCTGATGAGCATGGAACAGATAAATGAGATATCAGGCTGCCTATCTGGAAACATCCACTGCTCTGGCAACCTGGAAGGGTTTCTGTTCAAGGAAGCAACCTAAAAAACATGAAGATGCTGACACAACGTCTCTTAAATCAACATCTCTTAAATTTCACCATTTTAAGGAGGGAAGGCAAGGCAAGAGAAGATGCACATGGACAGAGGAGCACACAAGTGCTCCAAAATCCAAAAGAGAAGCTGGATGCCAGGATGACAGCGAGGCCAGGGAATTGCATCAGAGACCATCTCCAACTTACTAAAGCCCACAGAAGTCATTAGAATTCTGTTAGGTGGCTGACACCATGCTTAACATGTTTTTTTTCCCCATTTTCCCCTACACGCCCTTCCAACCTTTTTTAGCTCCAAAAACAATATCAGCACAGAAACCTCCACTCAGGAAACAGGTTTACATTTTTCTTCTCTCTTTCTCTCATTGGCATTTTGTTCTGAAATTTTCTTCAAGTTTATTCTGAGAAGTGCAGTGTTGAAATTAATGTCACGGTCACTTTGAATACCACAGAGCCATTTTACCTTCCCTCTCATCTATGAAATCAGTTGTGTAGGTGATACATGATACTGTGATAGTGCAAACAAACATCTGCTCCTGTGGGCGTGGGCTTATTCACTTCAACATGCTCTTGAATTTAATTGGGAATTTCCAGGCACATATTGCTCACTCTCTTTCCAAAATAACTTGTAAGATAAAGTGTATAAATTAATCATCCTTTTAATCTTTCAAAAGCTGTGCTATATCTGCTCAATCATGAGACATTTATTTCTGTTCTGGGTATTCAGGATGGAATATTTTTGGTTTAGTTGTTTGGTTTGTTTTTTATTGCAAGTGCTGAGAGGAATTTCCAGCTTAAAGAATATTAAAGAATAAAACAGTTGTTTTTGCAACAGAAAAGAGATTTAGCAGCAGAGTTGTCAATCCTACTGTCTGGAGGGAGAGGGTGAATTGAGGCTGTTTGTTTGTGGGTTTGTTCAGAACTTCACACCCTGCTGAAATGCATGTACAGTGAGATAGTATGAGTGCCCCCACAGCTCAGAGTCTGGGTGCACGCACCATACTGCGAGCAACATTTCTCTGTCCAGTCTCCTTCTTGTTGTGACTGATGACTGCTGTGGCCACTCAGGCCCTCAGCCCAGGTGTTGGGATGTCGCTGACCATTCCAGTCATGCTGTTGCCCATGCTGGACCGTGCAGTTGGCTGTGCTGGTATCAATTTTGGCAGGTCCTTTCAGACATGTCCACAACTCAGAGCACAGTGCAGAGAGCAGTGGGTAGAGAAGAGCCATGTGGCACAGATAATGCGGTCAGAGTGTCCTGGTCTATGGCCATGAGCAGGTGGTACCCACCCTTCCAACAGAGTTTCTGGGCACTGGAGAAGTGTGCCCTTTGGGTTCCTATTATGGAACCGTGCCAAGGCAGCCAAATTGTTAGAGGGAGGTCAGTGGTGCCATCTGAACAATGCATAAATGTTCTCACAAACCCCCTATGGGAACAGAAAGTCACCTGCTGGGTCCAAATGTTGGTGGAATTGTCCTGGCTATGTTTGCCCCACTTACTCCACTGCCAGCTCATGATGCTGCCCTGTGGCTAGTCCTGCAGCTTCCAGCTGACCAGCACCTCTGGCCTGTACTGCAGCATTGAGATGGCTTTGGCTGTGCAGCAAAGCAGCTCAGGTGCCTGCCTGAGCCTTGAGTAGGCAGCAGCATGCCCTGCCAGAAGCACCATGTGGGCCAGAGATCTTCTGTGTTACAGAATCACCGTAAAGCCCATCCTGCAGGACAATGTCCAAATTAGAGTTTCAGACTCACTTTCCTGTTACCCTGGTGAAGTTACTCTGAAGCAGAAAATGAGATCTGGAGACCAATTTTGGGCACTGGGGAAGAGAATCTGCACATCACAGAGACTGATGACACAGTTCAAGAGCAGCTCAACACAACCAGAGCTCAGGATACCTTTCCCACACACTTGAGAGTGTGGGCTGCCCACAAGAGTAGCATCCAGTCTAAGGGCTCATGTTGTTTTCCCAAAGACTCTGTCAATGTCTGTTTCCTCAGGCAAGGATCAAGATGTAGAACAATGTTTCCACTAGATGACTCATGAAGTATGAAGGTGATTGCAGTACAGAACACATAGGCAAAGTGAGTTTCACAACCAGCAATACTGTCATATCATATGCCAATACTACACAGTGCACCAAAACAATAATCTTAGTCCAGACCCCATCAAGAAAAAATATCTGAAGGCAAATGGCCTCAGATTGTGCCAGAGAGGGTTTAATTTGGAACTGGGAGAAATTTCTTCACCAAAAGGGTTGTTGAG
>VZTB01004978.1:119631-136965 GCA_013397245.1 Thryothorus ludovicianus
TGTAGATATGGGACTAAGAGAAATGGTTCTGTGATGGGCTTGGCAGTGCTGGGTTGAGGTTGAACTTGATTATCTTGAGAGTTTTTCCTATCCAAATGATTCTATAATTCTAAAGGGAACATGGCTAAAACTACAGGGACTGTAACATACATACTGTACATATAATTACTGTACATATAATACACAGATGTGCTGGCCTGAACAGGACGCATCTGCCAAACCCATGAGCAGGAGAAAGGATGAGTTGCAAAGGAGGAGCTCCACTCACCTGCATGACCCTTCCTGGCAGCTCCAACACAGGAGATTGACTGTTCAATGATTGTGTTCTGTTAGAAAAATACAATAAATTTTTTTTAACCTGATGTGGAGAGCAAGCTTTTAAGTGGCTCTTGTGACTGAAAATAAGGAATTTTCTGCGATATAGAATTTCGGCAAAAGTTGCTGTGATTTGGCTGGAGGAGAAAGAGACATACAGATACTGGCTGAGTAGCTGAAGGAGTCCCTAATTAAAATTTATCCCATTTCACTCATTAGTTAGAGATCATCTATTAATGGAGGCTGTTTTAGCAGTCTAGTTTTAGTCAAAGTGGTACATTTAAGCCAAAAACCACAATGTCTAAAGTGATATATTCTAGAATATGGTGAAATATGAAGTATCAGTCACAAAGTCAATTCAGATTTTTATGAGAGAAAACCATTAAAAGAGAAGCACTTACAAGAAAGTGAAATATCTGCATTTCAAAGATGAGCTGGTATTGCTTGCCTTCTATATTGATTTTGCTTTCTCCTTAGCAACAGGATCTCCTGTGGGTTATATAAAAACACAAAAACATCCAACAGTATGATTCAGGATAACATTTTCTGTAAATATTATTGGTATTAATCTCAGATGGAACTGTTAAACCTTGGAATATTTCAACAATAAAATACAAACCTGAAGTATTTGATCTGTGGGGAACTAATGGGGAGTGCTTGCTTGCATCTAAACAAAGGCTTTGATTTTAATGTGATTAAATACATCTTTATGTGACATCTATTCAAACATACCGGGGTAAGTGAAGATAAAAGAAATGGGTTGATGGAAAGCAGCTTAGAAAAGCAAGCTATCCACAATGGCTTATTTCAGAGAATAGGGCTTGTTAAATGTTCTGTACAATTCCAAGGAATCCCAAGTATTTCTACTTATGTAGCTCCATTCAACCCCCTAGCAACGTTATACCTTTTGTTCTGCACCCAATCTGGTGGCTTTTGCAGTACTACTGAAACATTTGAGTGACATGACTGAAGTTTCAAATGCATGTGCTTTGATTTCACTAAGCTTTTACATCTCTTTTCTGATGATACTTGAGTGACAGTATTCCCCAGAAAGGACATTTTTACCTGTGGCTAGACACCATCATCTTGGAAGATGCTTAATGTTTTCAGCTGTCTACTGGAATTAATTTTAGCTTGTTGGGAGCTGTATTTTCTTTGCTTACATGATTGGTTTTGTTTGTCCTGCAAGATCCTCCCCAGTCCTGTGGCTCTGTACTCTGACTGAATTATCTTTTCCTAGGGGAAAGGATGGCAGATTACTCTTCTCTGGACCCAGTAGTTGTTGGGGAAATCCCAAGGTGTCTCTTCTATGCAGAAGAAATACATTTCTGTGATTGTTCAGCATAAGAAAGGTGATTTGGGGAATGCTTTTTAAGACATGCATGCTTCTTCTTTTGTGGCTTCCCTCAAATATACGATAAGATTAAAATATCCATTGTCATATGAAGCTGCTACTTTTGTAGATGACAAAAGAAACATTTCTTCAGATAACTGGCAGACACTGTGTGGAATGCAAGATTAAGAAAAACACAACAACCAAACAAAAAAAAAAACCCCAAAGGGATGGGTTCATGTCAAACAATAAATTCAGAAATGCCAATACATATATCTAGGGATAGTTTTCCAGCCTGCTTAAAGCACACAGCACCTCCTTTTTTACCCCACCAGCACTGTTCACTGCTTCATGGATAGCTCCTAGTTCTACACTGCTTATAGGGAATTGCAGCCCTCTCATGTGGCAGCACAGGATGCTGAGACAGCACAGGTAAGGAAAGGGTCTCATGTCTCTTCTTGGCTCCCCTGCCTTTCATTGCAAATGTTATAAACCCTAAATCTCAACAGGTACATTACCTTTGTGATAATTTATAGATGTTGATAATTTATTGATGTTGTTAATTTATAGTGAGCTGACCCCAGCCAGCATCTAAGCATCCACCCTGCCTTTCATGCATTCCCTTTTATCAGGGGATGAGGAGGAAAAAATTCAAAGGGAGGCAAAGAGACCCATGAGTTGAGATAATGGAGTTTATTAAGCAATACAAAAGCTGCCTATGTAAGCAAAGCGAAATAAAGGATCCATTCAGTACATCCCACTGGCAGGCAGATGTCCAGCTGCTTCCCAAGAAGCAGAGCCTCAGCTTGGCTAATGGCCACTTGCAAAGACAAATGCCATAATCACTGACATCTCATCTTTCTCCTCCTTTCCCTGAATTTTTATTGCTGAGCCTGACATCATATGGCATGGGATAGCCTCAAGGTCAGCTTGAATATATCCATGGCCCCTCTTAAATTCCATCCCACTGCCATACTCTTTGCTTTGGGACAGAGTGAAGGAAAGAGAGAGACATCAATGTGGTCTGAGCACCACAGCTCACAGCAATGGACACAGGGTGATATGAGGAAAGTGACCTCCATCCCAGCCAGACTGGAATCAAAATGGACTGGGGTGGGTTGACCATTGTTGGCAGACAGACAGACACACTCTCACTCCCATTCCTCAGTGCAGCAGGGGAAAAATGAGATGGAAAAGCTCACGGATCTTATAAAGACAGGAGTATCAAAAATTGATTACCATCATGGGCAAAACCGACATAGTTTGCTGAAAATTAATCTATCAGTGCCAAGTAGAAATGAAGATTGATTAGGAAAAAAAAAAGGAAGCTAAAAAAAGCCTTAGTACTGTCATCAGCTCAACATTCCCTTTGACACTCCTATCTCCTCACAGTTTTTTCCTGCTCCTGCACAGGCCCTTTTTCTCAGCTGCAGTCTCTCAGATAAGACCATGCTGGTGTGGGTCCTCTCCACGAGCCACAGCTCGTGACTGAGAATGAGCTCCTGTACAGGCACCTCTCCCCACACCAAAATATTCCTCACATCAAAATTATTCTCTGCACCAAAATGAAAGTAATGCCATCACATCAACAGAAGTGGCTAATTTACAAACATGATAAAACTCCTGTGTTTGGCCTATCACAACATGGCAACAATAAAATATTCCCCACAATTATTTCACTCTTCTGGGTGCTTCCAGTCCAGGATTTGTCCATTGCCTCTCCCAATTTCTGTCTTTATCTTCAATCCTTGACCAGATCCTTCCTGTTACTATCTGGAGGGGAAAAAGCACATCCAGGCTCCATCCTCTTGTTCTTCCTACTGCCCAGGGAGGAAATGAGAAAGCGAGGTAGTGAAGCCATCTCTAAGCTAAAAGGCTACAAGCAAAAACTGAAGGAGAAGACAGCTGCTCAGAAGGGGTCCCTTCTTCTGTGTTTATTGATGGCATGGGTCCCTGTTTCAACCATGTCTCTTTAATGGCTCTTAATACTGGGACAGACACAGCCAGCTCCCAGCAGAGTGGTGAGGAGACCCCTCAGATGACCTCTTAGTTCTATAATATCCCTGAGACCAGCAGGGCCAGAGCAGCTCCATTTGCTGTGGCGTGGGACAATAAACCACAGGACGACGTATTTCAGCCCATGAAGTGGGAAGCACACCATTAAGTGGTTTTCTTCTTATCTTTGCTTCTTACCATCCTACTCTTACTTTCAAGCAGTAGAAAATTATTGTCAATTAAATTGAATTAGGTAAATGAAATTAATTTTCTCCTAGTCGCATCTGTTTAGCCTGTGACAGTAATTGGCAAGTAGTGATCTACCTGTCCTTATCTCAACCCATGAGTTGCAGCTGTTGCTTATTCATTTCCCACTATCCTTTGGTGAAGGATGAGGGTGGAGGCTTGGCAGGCAGCCCTGGTCATCTCACACAGGCATTTAATAACTTTGTAGCCTTAGAATTCAATGCTCTTTTTTATTTTTAAAAGACCCCTTGGGATTTTTGGTTATTTTGGGCTTGTATTTCCTATGGTGCAGAAAGTTTTTGAAAACCCCTCTAGAAAATCTCCTGAGGAAAGAATTCAGCAGCAGAACAGATGCAGAGCCCAGCACAGCAAGACCCAGACACCTCTAACGGATGGATGTGTACATGATATAAGAGAAACATACTTGGCATTCCTTTCTGGGTTCAGGAAAAGTCTCTGATGAGGAGACAGTGAAGACCCAGGGAACCTGGAGGTCCTGGATGGACCTTCTATGGGACAGTGTTAGACAGAGGGGTGCATGACCATGCGCTGTAGAAAACCTCAGAATTTGCTGCTTCATCTTTAAAGCATTTTCTAAAATGCATACCCTACTCTTTAAAATTGTGCTTGCTTTGGCTGCCACAGCACTGGTAAAAATGCTTTTAGCCACATGTATGGCATACCAACAGAAGGACTGGTTTTGTGTGTTAGGTTCGGACAGGGCTGACTAATTTACTTTGAAATACTATTGCTTTATCACAGCTGGACTCAAAGAATATGTAAAGAAATCTTTTCCAATGGTCACTGGTACTTAAATAGCCCAAACTCTTGCACCTTTGGTTCTGATGTGTGTTTGATATTTATTCCTGGTTTTATTTGTTAATAGTTTCTCTGTTTGTTCCCCCCACATTGTTTTCTATTGGTATACCCCTAAGTTGCATTTTTCTTCTAATGGAAACAGTTAGCTGTCAATCCCCAGTTTGTCTGCCCCTAGTGTTTCCCTATATGGTGTATCCCCTCCCCTTGTTCCAGTGCTTTCCCTGCCTGTCACCATCCTTCTCCTGTCCATCACAGTCACCCTGCCCCTTCTTTCCAGTACCTTCCTTGTCAATCCACCCCTGGCCCAATATGAGGAGAGTCCAACCCCCTGGGCATGTCAGGGTGTCACCCAAACCTCGATGGCCCATTGGGGCATGTGACCTTCTCTCACCTCCTGTCTACCCCAGTTGGCTTCTGCATGCAATTGGCATTCCTTTTCTACAGCCCTGTTGTTCCCCCATTGGCTTGAAGGTTGTATCCACCCCCAGTTTTGTCACAGTATAAAAACCTCTGCATACCACCAGCAGAGGTCTTTGGGGCTCTGGATCTTGATACACGTTCAATACCTCAGTAGTACTCCAGAGACCTGTGCTGCTGTCATTTGTTCCTGCGTCAAAACAGTGATAACTAGGACCTGCGTAGCTCGTGGGGGACTGTCGTCCCCAAAAGTTATCACCAGCTGGGAACGTGCACCGCGACACCTTTTAAGCTAGATATGATAAAAATATAATTTGATATAAAGCAGCACTTGAGTTATTAGATAAAAGTACACAGGTAGTCCTTGGAAGTACCAAAAAGCATACAAAAGCATGATGCGTGGTGGCCAAGTGTCACCCAGCAGGGCAGGTTGTGTAGCACAGACATTTGAGATACTGCCCGAAGGAGCAGCAAAACTGAGGCACAGGCCTTGCTTATCTGCAGCTTGATGGGTGCTCTTTTGGCTAAATCAACATAGGGATATTTTAATTTCATTTTAAAGGTGGTTAGACTTATTCCTCATGGAAGCAATACAAGCCAAAGTACTTTAAGCAGTGAGGGGAGAAATTTTATGCTCTATGAAGAAATCAAACCAATTTTAATGAGTGGCTGGAAGGTGGGCTTGGAAGTGCTAGGCCTGACTTAAGGGTCTTTTTCAAACTTGGTCATCTTATTCTTTCTGTGATTCTTTTCTCTTATCTGTGTATATTATAGACCCAGTATTGGCTTTGGTAAGGAGCACTGGCAATTTAGTTTCTCCCAGTTTTTTTCAGTGAGACTACCCTTTCCTCAACAAGAAAGCTTTCCCAAAATTTTAACCTAAAATCATCATTTATTGCCAATTTTTGCTACCCTTTCATTACTTAAAAAAAAAAAAAACAAGGTATTTTTTAAATACAGATTTTTATATAGCTCTGAATGCAATTTAATCTGTTTTTCCATGTATTTTTTTTTCTCTTCTATCATGTATTCATGCTCTTTGTTCTTTCTGGTCTTTTTTCTGTTTCATCTTATTTGAAATGGAACATGAAGAGGAAGAACACAGCCTAAGAGCAATTTAAAATAATAAATCAATGTACTTAGTCTTCTAAAAATACTCATACAAATCCATCCCCTTTAAAATTACCGTGTAACTAAAATAGTAATTTTGTATTCTCAGAAATGTTTTCATCAAGGCTAAATAATAATATTCTGTTATTAAAATAAATCAACAATAGATTTAAGAATTTATTTGTCCCTTCCATACAGATTTATGGAAAAGCTTGCAGGCAAAGACAATAAAATCATTACCATAAATATAATATAATTAAAAGTGTAACACAAGTATAAAGACATTTAAAATGTAAGATTTGTAGATAAAGGGATAAAATGTTTCCTTAAAATATTTCCTTTCTTTGAGCACTTCTTTTATCAGGATTACAAAAAAAAAACCCCACAGATTATGAACCCAAATTATACCTCTTTCTATTGCCATCAGTAAAATACTTGAGTTTGACTTTGTCCTTACCAAGTAGAGACATTATTGCCATTTCTCTGTGGGTATCCACCTCTCCTACAGCCCCACCTAGGCATTTTACCACGAGTTTCTGCTTGGGTTGGCTTCAGTGCTCATCCAGGTGGCCATAAACAGGTGGTTGTTCCCCAACTGCTTCCTGCTGGCCCCAGGTGGCTCCTGGTGTCATTAGGGCCCCTGTTGAACCACATGTATGGCCGGGAGGGCATGTTTGTGTTTCGTTTGTACAGACATGATTAACTTCTTCTCGGGGTTTGTCTGCTCTAAAACTGCAAATGTGTCATGCACTATTACCCAAGCAAATGTAATGCCTCCAGAATAAATATGCCCCGCAAGCTGGCAAGCTGTAATTGATGGAAAAACAGGTGTTCCCCCTTATCCTCTGTGATTGCCTGCACATACGGCCTCTTTTATGTCATCCGCCAATTGCTTTGTAATGTTGGCTCCTCCAGGAAAAAAAATAGTGTTACTGTAAAGGAGTGGCTTTCAAGAGTGTTCTCCGGTCCACAGTAAAATTAAACACAAGCAGCACAGCCCTTTTTATTAACTAATTAAACTGCAGCATCCACCACAAGCACTTCAGGTATCAAACTGCATTTTCAGTTACTCTCATTTTAAAACATGGTGCTCTGACTTAGGAAATTAAAGTTACATATAACACAAATTCCCATTCAAATAGTGTTAGTACCCTCAAATTGAACCCTCCAAACAGAATCAGTAAAATAGGATCAGTTTCTTGTTGGTTTTATATTTTGCAGCCTGAATTTTTATGTTGAAAAAAAAAATATTTAGCACCCAACAACTGTGTAAGACCTTGCAGTGTTAAGACCAGGAAGATTTTGGAATGAGGTCCAGGCAGGAATGTCAATGTTTCCTTTATATAATGAACAAGATTTTATTCTCCTTGGTGAATGCACTTGGGGGAAAAACAAAAGAAGAAAGGTGGATGAACAGCTGGAGGGCCACTCTTAAGAGGTGAAGACTGGTGATATTCAGCAGTCAAAACTTAGTCTAGGACAGGGCTGAATGTTGATCCCTGTGCACTGATCTATTCCCCTCAGCGTGTGTCTCTGTCTCTGCGTCATGCTCCCTGTCTCAGCAAGGCTTGCAGTGGACTGGACAAGTCTCTGCTTCGGTTGTCTGGTGGTGGAAGAATCCTAAAGTCAAGATCTGGTCTTAGCTCTCTCTGTCAACTCAGAAGTATGTGCAGGGACTCAGTTACATGTTCAGTATATGTTCCTCCTTCTCCCAAAATACATCTCTTTGGTTTGTCACAGAGAGAGTTTATTGTTTACCCATCAAGAACTGCCACTGTTTTAACCTAAGTTCAGTTTATATATTGAAAGCAAGCTCTGTGGGTAGACAAAATATGCTTGGTTTGATCTTACAAAATCAAATGGGCTGATCAAATACGACATCAGAGATGACTCTTCTGTCTGGCTTTTACATTGTCACTGATCTAAAAGAAAATGTAATTACATAATACCTTTCTTCATTCAAAATATACTTGCAACAAAACAAGACGATAAAGCAGTGGCATCTTCCTGAACACTTTTGAATTTTCTGTGGATAAATACACTGCTTTTACCTGCCTTATGTCCTGCTCCTATTTGTTTCTGCTCTATCCTTAATTGCCTCAGCAAGAGGACAGTGCTCCTTTACGAGGTGCACGAGGAAGAAGAAATGCATCTTTCTCACTTTATCCCTTCCTTAGGTGCTTTCATTTCTGTAATAGCTTTCTCAATTCATGGCTTGCAGAGTTTCATGCCTGTGCTCCCATCCTATTACAGACAAATTTCACAGGGCTCTGGCCACTATTCAGAGGTGCTGGAGCTCCTGAACTCTCCAGCTTTCCTCACTGCACAGTTCTGACTAAAGGGATGGGTTTGTTGGACGTCAGTATGAATGTGGTGAAGTCACTGGGTACCAGCTGCAGAGCAGTGATGCAAACACCAGGAACAGATGTCTGGAGGGATGCCATAGCAGTCAACAGAGAGCTGAGCTGGAGATTATGGACTTCAACTTTGAATAAGGATTACTAAGTTTAGATAAGTTATGTCTACTAAGAAGCAAGGAGAGAGAGTATGGTGTGTAAGAGTTTGGCTTTTCAAAATCAGCCTATCTCCCTTTTCATGGACAAGTCTTTGAAGGATCAGAAATGTGGATATAAAAACATGTCTACAGCCTCAAAAATTTGCATGCCTTTTGACAAGGGAGAAAAATCCACTCAGTTAAAGTTAGAATAAGGATGTTAAAATAGGATGTAAGTTAGAATTTCATCCTCAGTGTTACATGCTATTGATAGATACCTATGTGCAAAGGGGGATTTTGCACTAGATCTACCAGGGTATATTTCTGCTTCGTAAATGTAACAATTCCCACTGAGCTACCACACACTGAAAAAACCTCTGCACCAGGTCCTTATTGGGATGTCCCCTGGAAGCAGCTCTGCCTTGAATTTGTGTTAAACTGAAGTTATAAAGAAGAAATAGTATCTTCATTACCAGCCTTGTGCTTATTTCTGATCTTACACTCTAGCAGAATACCACTGGGTGCAATAGGGACAAAATAGATATTTCACGAATAAACAACAAGCTGAAATTATTAATGAAGCATAAAACAAATATCTTTGACTCCACCTGATGCTGCTGAGCAAGCCATTTCTATTTATTGTGCTATTATTATGAGGGAATGTAGTGTACTGAACAGCATCTTCCCTGAATGGATAACATAACCAAGTCCAGGTAGAATAGACTCATTCTCCAGGACAGTTCAGAACTCTGTACACAGCCCATCATCCTGCATGGAAGGATTTCTTAAAAATCAAACACACGTGAATGAATTAATAATTTAGAAAAGAGTCCCTAGACTTTCAAAACGTTCCTGTGGATGTAGATGTTCTGACTGCTACTTAAAGACTTGACATTATAAGTTTTCCTTATACATGCATACATATGACTCTGATTTCATGTATGTATGGAGACAATATTTCTGCAGAATTCCTTAATACAAAATGCAATAAAAAAACTTGCAGTCTTAGTGATGAGAAATGAGACGTAAAAGGCTCTTTGTGTTTTGAGTAGAACACTGGTGGCAACACTCATACAGGAAATACCCACATAGAATCAGAAATTGCTTGGTGAGATGGTCACATTTAAATAAAGCCTCAGAAACAATTCTGAAAATGGAACAGAGGGATCATTAAAGTATCTGTCCAGGAAAATAAAGAAAATATATTTTTGGCAGTTAACACTGAGAAAATCATGCAAAGATTAAAATAAACAGCAACCACATGCTCTGGTTGCTGCCTTGGCTTTAGTGAACCTTGACCTATCATCATAACATGTTGCAGAAAGCAAACATGGGTGAACAACAGGATGGTACTCTAGTGCCATTTAATCAGTGTTCTATTCTACATCAATATTTATTGATATTCTCTTGGTTTCTAGTATACTTACTACGCACTCATCCTTTCCCCCTCTCACAGATCCATTCATATTCTTGTTATTTGAAGCTCCTACTCTTATGGCTGGCAGAGCAGTGGCAGTGACTACAGTCCCCTGATCCCTGTGGGTCCATGGAGATGCCCAGAACCGTATCCATTCTGGCATGCTGATGTCTGGGCCTGACATATCAGAAACACTTATTTTTAAAATATTTTCCTCTCCTCACTGTTTCATATTTATGTTTTGATTATTTTCCCATTTTAGAAGCCAATGAAGAGCATGGCCGGCATAGCTATCACTCCATAATAAATGGAACGAAGCATAGTATTGAAGCACAAATCTAAAACCAGCTTGCTAAAATTTAGAGTTAAAAAGTTGGAAGAATCAAGAAATAAAATACAGTGCACCATAAAGTGAAGATGCTAAAAGGCTCAGTTTCAGAGGCAAAGGGCATTTAGAAAACATTAGGAAACTTTCAGAAGCATTTTCTAGCAAATAAAAAGACAATGAAGTGGTAGAGGCAATGTTAAATAAAACTGAGGGAGCTGAGGAAACGCAGATGTGAAATGAAAATGTGTTTAACAAGTTGAAGTAATTGCTGAAAAAGTACAACGTGCAAATCACTAGATGTGATTAAAAAAATAAAAATAGAGATTATTTTTAAATGAGAAATTGTACAAAATTAATAAGTGTATTTGAAGATTAACATGTTTGCCCATCAGGATGGGCAGGGTTCCCATTAACGCAGCACATCTGTTGTGTGTCGAGGGACAACGCGCGGTAATCATGCTGTGCCGCCCAGTGGGTCCTGGGTTAGAAGCCAAATTGAACAAAGGATGTTGAAGTCACTTGCCTCTGCCCTCCCACCGACGTGACAGGGAATGCGTGCTGGGGGCAGAAAACCCACCCGCGACGGGATAAGTGCGAGGGGCGAGCGTGATCCGCGCTCCTGCCTCACCTCGGCTCGGGCTCGGTCTTACTGATCACCTGCAATAAAGGAAACGATCGCACAACGGCACCGATCCGGCCCCTCGCGCTCAGGGAGCCGCCTTCTGACCCCAGGGGCCAGCGTCCGCATCTTCCGTCTCGCTGAGGCGCCGCCATGCCCGCCCTGCCCTCTCGTTCCCCAGGACCCGCCGGGATTCGCCCCCGCGCCCTCGCCTCCATCCCGCTCGCTTCCACGCCTCCCCTGGAATCACCCCCCCGGCTCGGGGGCCAGGTACACTTGACGTCAGGATGGCTGTCGTCGTTTTGACGTGTAAACGTGTAAACACTCATTTCCATTCCGGCTCCGGAGGGTCTGTGAGCCTCGAGCAGCCGCGCCGGCAGGCGGGCAGGCAGGGCTCCGCTCCGCGCTATCGCGTAGCAACGCGGCGCCGCATCTTGCCCGCATCCCTCCCGCGTCCCGCGGCCATGGTCGGGCGGCGCTGGGCCGGCCGGTGCGCGGCCCTGGCCGTACTCCTAGCAGCCTGGTCCCTGCCCCGAGGAGGCATCGCCGGGCGGCTCTTCCTCAATGAGTGGGCAGCGGAGATCCCGGCCGGCCCCGACGCTGCCAGAGCCATCGCGGACGAGCTGGACTACGATCTGGTGGGGCAGGTACGGCCGGGTGGAGGACAGCCGCCCCCGGGCATCCCACAGGATGCTCCGTGACAGGGCTCCTTTCCCATCCCGCGAGGCTCCTTCCCTCCCCTCCCCTCTCCCTCAAACTTGTGCCTGCCTGCTGCCCGCGGGGCTCCGGGGAGTTTAAAGCTCCCAATCCCCCACCGCAACCTCCCAGGGTCTGGGTCCGCCCTGGCCCCTGGCCAGGGACAGCTCTTTCAGAGAGCACAGAGCAAGGCGACTCAGCTCTTCCTCAGGGGACCATGCGGACACCTCCGGCTCTCCTTGATGGGAGCAGGCAGGGCGCTTCCCTTCTCCATGGCAGGACTGGGCAGGGTCGGGCGGGGTCCGGCTCTCCCTGCAGGGGTCCAGGCAGGGCAGCTGGCTCTCTCTGAGAAAACCGGACAGAGCCAGGCAGGGCACCCCGCTGTCCCTGAGGAGACCGGCCGGGCAACCCGCTGTTCTACACGGGACAGGTCAGGGCTCTGGACTCTCCTCCCGCAGTCCGGGCAGGCGGAGGAGGGCGCGGGCGATCCTGGCTGCGGCCCCGCGCTGCCTCCGCCTCGCCGGCTTCATCGCCATCGCGGGGCTTCTCTCCAGCCATCCCTCGGGCTCTTTTTTGGGATGCCGTGACGTCAGCGTTGTCAGGGATGAGTAACCGCCGCGAGGGAACAGCTCCGTCTTACCTCCTGGCGAGGATCCTGCGCCAGGGGCAGCGTCTCCCAGCGCTGGGACCCTGCTGTCTCTGGCCCGGCCCCGTGGTCGAGGTGGTGGTCAGCTTCCCTCCGTACCCCCAGTGCTGTCCGTGGGCAGCCCTCTCTGGCCACCTGCCCGGGCCCGCGTTAGGGCACGACCGTGTTCTTCACCCTACCAAACCCATTGGTGTGACCCCATCTCTGTGGGTTTGATCCTTCTGCCTTTGTAGCCGCTACATTTGCCCCCACAGCTATCAAAGAGTCTGTGCTTAGGGGAGTGGTGTTCAAAGTCAGCGGGGCGCACCTGGCTTGCCCGGTGGCTGGCTGCTGAGCAAGTAAAAATGCTGCTACAGTGGGTGCAGGTACAACCGAGCCCTGCAATGAAGTGTCAGAAGCCATGCAAAGCTTTTCACATCTGTTCAGCTGAAACCCAGGGAAAGCAGATAAAACTGGTGTGCGACTTGCCCACCAAAATGTGGTTGTGGCAAGGTGTGTCCATGAGTGTAGTGGTCACTAGCACCAGTGCTGTTTAACTTGAGTACTGTGGTAGTAATGACTGCACTTAAGGAGCCCAAATGAAATTACTCCCCCAGTTTCTTTTAGTAGCACACAGTTTAAGAAGCACTTGTTACTTTAAGAGTGCTTCCTTGTTTGGATTAAAATATCAAAAGGCTAGTTTCTTGCTCTTTTGTCTTCTAGGCAGCATGAATTCTTTCAAGTTTTGATTGTTGGTATATGCTCACAGTAAGGAAATACCTCCTGATAATTAAAGCATGTCTGTGTCCTATAGATTGGATCACTGAAAAACCACTACTTATTCAGACATAAGAGTCACCCAAGACGGTCCCGAAGAAGTGCTATTCATATCACTAAGAGACTTTCTGATGATGAGCGGGTGAGTGTTAAATTTATTCCTTTTTTATTATTATTTTTTAAATTTTATTCTGTCTCCTTACTGCTAGCTTAGTAAAGAGGTCACAGGGAGACCTTCCTCATTTTGCAAGTGTAATATATTCAGCTACCCATACTCATGCTGAATAATACTTAACTATTCTGTAAGTCACAGGCAGACTCTGACCCTCCCTTAACATATTTTACTAGAGCTTTCCAAATTAAGATTTAAGATGTGCAGCACCAGAATTTCAGGTGTTGATGTGCCACTGATGAAAATGTGAACAGGGAACCAAGGAGTTGGATTCAAAGTAAAAATCCATAGATCCACTAACTTTAATTAGGCCATGTCTGTGCAATTACCATGTGAATTAGGTTTGATTTAAAGCGACTGAATATTAAGTAAAAAAAAAGAAGTAGGGAAAAAGGGCTGCAATTCTGCTTGATTGGCATCTATGACAAGCTAAAATCCCTTCTCAAAGGATCCATCACACATTCCAAACTTGCAGTCTTTTGTTACAATGATATGCCACTGTAATCAAAGAACAGGCAAACTGGAGAGTCAGGGGTCTAAGGTACAACTCACTGGTGAAGTAGACTCCTTGTTTGTCTGGCTTTATTTCAGAGAGAAGCATTTCTGTTTGTAAGCATAAAGAAAAACTAGGGTGCATGACAAATTTAAAGAGCAGACCAGAAAGCGGTCAGCGTCTCTTACAAACTATTTTCTGGGAAATTTCATAACAGCAACATTTGATTTTAAGATCAGCATTGATGCAGCACTCATTGTGACAATATGAGCTGTTCAAACCCTGAAGTAACCTAGTTGTCAAAAACAGCAAATTATCATATAAGGACAAATCACTTCAGAATGAGTAATTTTCTATCTGGAGGTTTTAGATTAAAATGTCAACTAGGAGGAAATATTCTGTGTGGCAAGACAGGGTGTTTGTTTTGTCTGTTTTGTTTCAAAAGTATACACTCTCATCTATTTCCTTTCAAACAGGAACTGGTTTAACAGTTAAAGTTTAAATATTCCTAACTTGGACATGTTCAAGCCTGCAGATTCAGTCTAAACTAGTTCCAATTTATGCCTACATATATGACCAGATATCCCATGTTTCTGTAGTATGATGTTCAGAATCAGAGTTTTGGGTGCAGTCTCTCTTTCTTTTGGACTTTCTGCATCAAATGAAACTGTTACATAGGGAAGAATGCAAGTGTTCAATATATCACATTCTAAAATTGTAGCAGAATGGAAGTGATTGTATTATATTGCTACCAGACATTAGTACATCCTTGTATTCTTAAAGTGCTGCAGGTGATTCGCTAAATTTACTCCAATTTCCATTTTATTTACCATCCAGTATGCAAATTAACTCTGTAAATAAAGGAGATGTAATTATGCATTATGTAAGTGTATAAACACAAAGCAATCATGTAATATTGTGTAGTAACACAGGGACCTTTGCTCCAAAGAGCTGCTCTTGTTCAGCAGCCACCTACTTAAAAAGATTTAGATTCAACCTTTAAAAAGGGAGAGAAAACGGAATCCTGTCTTTGTTTGTATAATGCCTTCATGAATTTTATGGTATGTTAACTATGTGGTAAAAATTAGTATGTGAAATTCAGTATGTGAAAGCTGTGGTAAAATTTGGCTCTAATCCGAATATTTATCTGCTTCCTATAGTGTTTGTTGTAAAACAGATAAAAGCTGTGAATACATTCAAGGGATATAATTATCTGGTTACCTAACTTCTTCTAGGATTTGCAGTAGTTTCCAAATCTATTTTCTTGCAAGTGGACTTGAATCAAGTTTGGTTTTTTTACAGCTTTACATATCAGTGATTGAAGATTTGGCGTAGGGCCTTCAGCTTTTGTTGGAGATGGATGGTTGGAAGCTGCTGAGTGACAAACGTTTGGCTTGTTTGCCTGACATATGAGCTTGGGAGTTTCAGCTCATTTCCCTTCATTGCACTTGCTCACTGTGAAAAAAAATAGCAAGCATGGAAGTTGTCAATTGCTAATTACTGTTGGGTGGTGAAGAAGTCAAGTTTTGCTGTGGGCAGGGAAGAGAGATAGAGGTAATTGCTCCAACGTGTGCACAAGTATGTATGGCCACAATGGGGCAGTTTAAAATACCTATGCTTGCATGGGTATATTCATCTTCTATGACCAAGGTTTGTAGGGGGTTTAGGACTAAATATATGGCAAAGAGAATTGTAAACATGCCTAATGCAGCTACCATTTTAAAGGATTTATGTTCTTGTAGTGAATTTTCATTAGGCTTTCATTAGAAAATTGCTTTTTAATCAAATCATGCTTTTTAATCATAACTTCTGAGTCGTCATTATCTCATACATGGTGATAAAATGTCAAGATCATAAAGCTGTTCAATCACAGTAGGTAAAAGGAATGGAATCTATTCAGAACTTGAAAGTAAAAGATTGGCAAAAACCATGTGAGGCTTGTCAGAGGATCTTGGCAAGCTTACCAAACCTGAGTTTGTTTTGCCTGCTTGGAATCTGGGATGAAAAGGACCAACTGTATCTGTGTCAGAGTGACCATACGAGGACCAACTATGAATAATGTTTTATTCCCTTTCTAAAAGGAGCACACAGCACAGAGAGAGGCATCATCATAGGCATTTCATTTGAACTGGGTTCGGTAACACAGTCAAGGGTGATACACATTTCAAATACAACCTAGTGCCTTAGAGACTGATGTGTCTGTGTATAAAGGCTGTGCAACTTGTTTGAAGCTTTATCAAAGCATGTTGGAGCATTTTGGCTTTCAGTTGCCTTAAGTGGAATTATGCCAGTGATAAAGTTAGTCTAATATTCATCACTGGCTAATTGACCACTCACCAAACGCCACTAGGAAGGAGACTTGGATGTCCATCAGGTCTGTGAGTTACAGCATCATAATGATTGCTAGACTAAAGCCAGAGATACTTTTTCTTCTTCCCTTTTCCCTCTCAATAGAGAGTGAATGAAAGATAAGTAGGAGAAAGAAGCAGGCCACGGTTTTCCTTGTTTTAGAAAGCACCATTACTTAAATGACCTTCTAGACATATTACATGGTTTTAGTTGATGTGAAAATCTGCCTTGTGTCACTCACAGGTGTTCTTTGTTAACTTATACTTAATGATTTTTTGTTAAATGGTTCTACAGTATTGTCATTTCCCCAAATTCTCTTCCCTAAATCTCACTGTACTACTGTTTAAATAATCCTCTTCTCTGTAGCGAATGTTGCTCATTTGGCTTTAGGCAGCAAAATTTCTCTGTGTGACCAAAGCCCCTTTACTCTAGGTTAAGAAAGTCCTAAGTTAAAAAAGCTGACTTGTCATATTTTTACAAATAATTATAGGTGTCATGGGCAGAGCAGCAGTATGAAAAAAAGCGAACTAAGCGTGCCTCTGTGAGAGACTCAGCAGAAAGTCTTTTCAATGACCCTATGTGGAATCAGCAGTGGTATCTGGTAAGAATTTGTTGCCTTGTGGAACTGGGGAAGGTGACTGTGCCATCAGCTGCATTATTTTATCAGTATCAGAGTGATTGCAATGAAGAGAATAAATGAAGTGTCCCCTTCATTAGCATATGCTGTTAAAATGAGTGATCTCTGTGCATAACATTTTCAGGCAACCTTCTCTCTTCTGTGAAGTGTCACTTCTACAAAGATTCTAGATGCCAATTCACCTGCTGTTTAGAATGGGGGGGGTATGTGTGATATCACAAATTGTTAACAGTTAAAAAAACACTTCAATTATAATTTTAAAATATTTGGGTTTTGTGTAAGAAGTCCATTACCATATCTGAGGCTATCCATATATTTCTTTATTAAAATTGGTAGTGCAGAATATATACACCAGATGAAAACAAAAGCACCTGCATGCTTGTGACAAGCACCTTCAGCCATATGGACTAGGATTTATATATTAGAAGGTCTCTAAAGCTTGCTTGCATACTCAAAACCTCAGAGAAAAAAATTTTCTGAACTCTCTAGTTC
>VZTB01004979.1:11721-28041 GCA_013397245.1 Thryothorus ludovicianus
ATCCTTGTGACAGTTTTGAACAAGTAACTAAAGAGCTGCAGGCCCACATAGATGATGGGGTAGATCACAATATTTCTGACTGCTGGGAGAGAAGTAGAGCGGAGTGTTTGAACTGGTACATGCCTGCAGTGGAAGGCAGGAAGAAGAGAGTATGTGAGAAGCTGCTTGTCTGTACTTTTTGAAGTCTCAGATTTGAGCAAAGCTCAAACTTCAATGGACCTAACACTTTACAAGCTTACAGGGAAATCAAGATGCCTCCTTAACCAGTCCGTGAAAGCCAAGTAGAGAACTGCACATTAAAGAATTATCTTTGCCTGCATAAACTTTCTTCAGCTGTTGAGAGCTTGAATTTAAATGGCTAGTGTTGCTAATGAAACCAAAACAGGAATTCTTCTCTAAATCCCATTTTTAAACTGGTGTACTTAAGCATTTGTAAGCAATGTTGAAAAGCCAAAGAATTGTAAAATATGAAGATATTGGTAATTGTCTTTGTAAAAAAACCTAGGATGAAAACATTTAATAAATACCTCCCAGCCAAGACCAGCTACAAAATCCTCATAGGCTTGACTGCCCCCAGTATTCGTAAGAATGGAGTGTTTATCTTCCTGTCCCTCAGCAACATAAAACACTGCAATCTTGTGTGTCTCTCGGCTGGAAAACAGAATGGTCATTGCATGACAGTGCCTTAAGTAATACAAAATGAAAACATGCAAAAAATACACACAGAGTATGGCTTTTAAAACATAAAAAAATGCATAGTGGAATTACAGTACAATTACATGGCTTCTTTTTGGACATCCCCTATATTTTCACATTCTCGTTCTGTCCTTTTTAGAGTCATCTTCTCTAGACCTTAAAGTTTTGCTGTATATGAGCACCACTTACCCCTTTCATCACTCTTAAGATGCAGGATGGTGCTGGCTGTACCAATTGCTAATGGAATAAGTGGGCTTCTGACATGGGCAAAACCTGTAATGTGGGCATTATCCACACTGCACAGCCTATTAACAACAGTGCCTTCTGAACACTGTGAAAATACAGCTTGTGCAACTGAATGAAGAATCTTTACATATTTTTTAAAGATCATCATCATTTAAGCGTCTTCTGTTGACAGGTTGGTGTAAGACATAGGAACACATGGAAATAGTTTTTCATATTTCTACAACTTCTGCTGGGTTTTATTTCAACTTCTACAAAAACAAATCAGTTTTTAATTCTGTGCTACAATTCTAACTAGAGGTCCTTGTCTTCAAATACTGGCATCATTTGAAACAGCTTAACAATCACCAAAATAAAAAAAATGTAGAGACTTTGATATATCAAAGTTTTAAAAGAATTCAATGTTATACACCTACAAATGCTCATAAGTTATTTTCAAATTTGTTTATCTCATGGTATTCTATGTGCCGAATATGGGCCTACAAATAAAACCAATGCAACTTCAATATAACAGAAAAAAAACTACAATACAATGCAAAATACATTAATAATTAAAAAACTCAGCTCAAAAAAATTAAAAACTCAGCTCAACTCTCACATCTACGCAATTAGAGCCATTTGAGTAAAAGTACATTTAAAACAAATAAGTAGGCAGTCATTAAAAGAATTTACCATTGTCTTGAGTCCAAATTTCTGAGTTCTCGAAGTAACTTCTCATTTTTCTTCAGGAGATGAAAGCTCCTTCTAAATGGAGAAATTTGTAACTCTTTTATTACCTCTTCACTGATGGATACAGAATATTACAAGAATGGCACAACATATCCAGGTCCACTCAAGAACAGTCAACAAATGCTTCTGCCTTTTTAACAGTCTTTTCTTAATACACAAAAATGAAAATATCTTTAAAAAAATTTACAAGCAATTTTTCTTACTCCAGCAAATCTATATTCATTACATCCCTGAGCATAACTTTTTTCATTTCCACTTTCTTCTGTCAACCCATTGGATTTGACTGGGATTCATTTCTTCTCTACAGAAGAACCATAAAATATATATGTTTAGTGACAAAAGACACTCCCTTCAGTCTACTGTTGTAGGGAGTTGGTGCATTTAACACAGAACTTTTGCTACCCTGAACTGCAGGGCAGAACTTAGCTCAGTAATCACCCAGCCAGCTGTAACAATTTAAACAAAAACCAAAAACAATATGTTAGAGAAAGTAAGACAGTTTTCATGTCTTTTCAACTGTGCTTAAGATGTTTCCCACAAAACACTGTGGAATTAAGAGCAGTCCTGTTCAACACCACACTGCCTTAAGGAATTAAAGACCCAAATAAGAACACCAACATTTTGTCTGATTCCAGTGACATAGATTATTTTTGTTTTACCAAATATCCATTTCTCTTCAGAGTAGGAAAATATATCAATGACTTTAATATGGAATTTGAAAGCAATGGCAGAAGATTTCAGAAAGACCCATAAATTCTAGGAAGCTAGTATTTGTACATATCCCCATGTATATGCAGACATGCACTTAACTATATCCACACAAAAATAATAAAGAGATGTTACTTCTGTAATTGAACATAGCTCTCTCCTGTTGTTCAAACAATATTCAAATAGTACTCAAGCACAGCCAATGTTGAAATAAATAGTAGGAGACACATCTTTCTCATTAGCTAATACACATGCAAGGCTTTGAGGCTGCATGCAAGCATGCTTTTAGCAGACAAAGCAGCAGGACACTGTCCAGCAACACAATAGCCGAGAATATGACACTTTCTGAGTATTATTCTGTCATTGAAAGGCAATGATTTTTGCAGCAACATACATGGGAAGTAAAGAAAATACATCACTCCTTTAATTTGCCTTCAAACACATTCTAAGGAAAGAAAATGAATCACAATAAAGGCAACAGATTCCTCCTTTCTGTCTCTCTAAATGACAGGCTTAAAAGCAGAAGAAAGCTGCCATTTAGCCCTTAGCTGCACTTCCTCTCTCTTTTGTTAGCTGGACATGAATATTTTTGGCTTAACAAACTCTATGATCAAGGTAAGAACAGCACAATTCCTTAAAAAAAGTTCTTAAAATATGAGTTGCTTTACCTTTTATCCCATGAATTCATTCCCAGTATACTGAGAAGTAATCTACAGTAGTAAAATGCTGACTGTGGCTTTTGCGAGGTTGGCTCATCCTGCTCCATAGCTCTCATATTTACATCATTGAAATGCTTTTCAACAAACTCTCTCTCTTCTGTGTGCTGTTTCAGAATTGCATTGATAACATCGTTCTCCTGCTTTTCTGAGATGCAGACTGGTTGAGGAGCAGGAATGTTGAGTGAAACACCAGTTCTCTGTAAGCATTCAGGGCTTGTAACACCTAAATACTGCAGCAGCTCATCAAGAGCATCCTCTTCATCCCTAATTGTATCCCACGTTGGCACAGTGTCTCTAAATTTCCTTTTAACTTGGAGTGTAATTCCATCTCTTGCAGATACATCCTCCACATGCTCAAAAGATGAAAGAGTATCTTCTGGTTTATCTTGCTGAGATAATGAAAGTGCAAAAGATGTTTGTTGTGAAGATCCACATAAAGATGATGGTCCATACAAAATGGCCGAATCCCACGAGTATTTGCCAGACAGATCACGCACTATAATTCTAACATTTGAATTAGCTGATGCAAGTCCAGCAGACAGTCCTCCCCCAGGCATGTCATCTTCTGCTTGGATTTGTATGCAAGACACCAGGGAAGTATTGTTTAATACAAAGAATTGAAGATTTGGGTTCTCAAAAAGTTCAGGAGAAAGCTCAGGACTCTCGCTGTATGGGTTGTCATTGTTTTCACACACTTGACTGGTCAGCATAGCAGGACCTCCACTCATAGGGTAGTGGCCTAAGTGGTTGACTAGATGTGTTATCACAGTACGAGCAGCAACAGAAATTAACCCTTGCTGCATGTGAGTTTTCACTGCAAGAGAAAGAGCACAGGTTTTTAAAGAATTCAGAAAACAACACTGAGATTTTTGTGTTTCTTTTGGTCTCTTCCTGAGAGAATGAGCACTACAAGCTGAGGATACAGGCAACTCAGTAACGGAAAAATATGTATGATGACCACTGGTCTTGTATATAAACAGCATGAAAAATCCTAAAACAGATGAAGAAGCATCTTCATTATTTTACAGCCATGTTTATGTCTACAGATCATACTTCCTTTGCCATAGCTTTGTTATCAGCACTGCTCTAAAACACACAATTTCTTATCTAGTGAAAATAAATCTTGAATTGCTGTTGAAGTAGAGATCCTAACTGTGTTGCAAGATGTCCATTCCAACTGCAGTGTATTTTTATATTTATACACATCATTACACTGAGAAATATAAAGGAAGATAGATGCACAAAAGGTCTAATCCATCTTAATTTCCCTGGGGAGCATATAGCTGTAGGTTATCTTGAGAATAGCACTGGATAATTTTAAAGTACAAAATCAAAGACCAGGCTGTCTATATTGAACATAATCTAACATTATCAAATTTTTCAAAAAAGAAATCTCACGCCACAACTGTATTTAAAGAAGTTTCAGGTTAGAAAACCTTGGGGGGAGGGGGGGAAAGAAAAATTAATTGTGCCCATCTTATGTGAAATTCATCCTGTGAGATGCACTGGTATTTCAATATGGTTTTTGCTACCTCCTTTGCTGCACATCTTCCACTCGCACACTGTCATCTAAATTCACAAAAGGTATTTTTAATGTTTATATCACACCCTTCTAACCCAGTATTATATTGTTATTAAATTACTTTTATCAAGTCCACTCTACATGAAGTACATGAGCTGGACAAAGTGACTCAGGCAGAGAACCATCGACTCGTTCAGGGGACCCACTGAAGAACCCACACACAAAAATACTATACTGCAGAAAAAGACTGGTGAACAAGATCAAAATGGCAAAGTACGTGTTTTCTGTATCCTTTCTCCTGCAACTGGGTATGGATACCCTGAATTTGGGATCTACAAAGAGAAGATTAAAATTTTTACTCCTCAAGATTACATAATATATTTTAAATTACATTAAACATTGAAAACTGCTACAAATGCTTCCCCTCTTCTTTCTCACCAAAATCCATCAAACCAGCATATTTTGAACAATGTTATTATTTCATTCAGTATTTAAAGAGAATATGTAACCTCTTGGGCATAGAAGTAAGGTATAATGAATTCATCTCCCTTTATGTTGGATATTCATAAGCTGCAAAATCTAACGTTTAATAAACAAATTTCTTTTTGCAGTTTCAGATGTCTTACTTCGTTTAACTGGAAAAATAAAGGCAAATTTGTGATGCATACTGACTGCCATTATAGATCTTCAGTTTCTGAAGATGGATGCATTCAGCAACTGCAAAAATGAACAGGCAATATGTATTTGCCTTTTTTTCCCCCAAAAGGTTTGTGTACAGCATGTAAGAGATGTTTAGGATTCTGGCTATTCTCTTCTTTAGGAAGCATCACATCTGAACTGCAAATAGGGAAACATTTCATTCAGTTAGTAGCTGGCAAAATTAACACAACATTTACACCATTCCCAAACTCATATCTACTCAAGTATTTTAATAAATTAATGCCTTGAGAATTAATATAAGCAAATTAGAGAATATATTTTTATCATTTATAGCCTTGTTGAGGTTTAAAATTTACAAATACAAAAACATTCAGTGGCACTGAATTAAGTGTCCAGATATTGGCAGCATACAAGGAAATTAAGTTACAGTGCCATCTGCTGAAATATAAGAAGGAACTGGAAGCAGATTTTATACAAACCAATAAGAAAATAAGTTAGGTGCTTGAAGTATCATGTATCAGCACATTATTGACCAGCACCTGGACAATGTAGACAGTGGCTCATCTTTGTCAGGGTATTTATATCAAGTACTTAGCACTTGCCACTGCATAGATAAATAAGGTAATACTTTTCTCAGGTTCCCAGGAGCAGACACACAAGCTTTCCAAATACCAGAAGTCCCACCCTATAAAGGTTAAATATCCCCTGTTAAGTTCTGCTCAGAAACTTGAAGAAAAAAGGATCTTCTACCATATGTTATTACTATTACTGTTGTGTGGCAAACCCTAAAGATCCCAAATCTGACCACGGCTGTTTTGTGCCTGTGTGTGTGAGTTTACTCCCTTAGGAGACTAAGGGACATATGGAAAAGAAAATTGATCTGGTAATACAATGAGGGGAACAATTAATTTAAATTTGGAAGATCCATTCTCAGTCCTAATACAGCCTTGCCCTGAAAACTTTGCACCTGAATTAAAATCATAAATATCATGGTTTCTTTTATAAATAGTGAACATTACATCTGAGTCTTCTCTCAGAATACATTGCTGTTGATTTAAAAATTACACAGAAAACCTAAATTAGAAGTATCAAGAGAAATATGCTGAAAAGTAGACTGTAAGATGCAACTTGTTATGTTGAAATAAAATAAAGCAATCTTGAAACATTTCTGCCACACAGAAAATCAGATTTTGGTGATGGTTTCCCCAGGAATAAAAAAGGAAAAATCCCAAGCCCAGTAATGCATTTTGAAATTATGAAAATTTTAAATTAATTTTGCAATTTAATGTATTCCCAGAAGCACATCTCCTCAGTAAGGAATAACATTCAATATATTAAAACCTTAAAATTAGTATCTAAACCATGCTCTTTGTTTCTGGAGGGCAAATGAAAATATGTAATGATGGAAGCCATCACAGCTTTACCCCAAATTCTACAAACTAAGCTGTACCTTTTCACATTAAGGCAGTCCAGCTCACTGCTTTGTTGACCTGTCTTCCAGAGAGAACACATCACTGCTTTCTTTACAATGGTACTGCCTCTGGCTTGGGCAATGTCATTTAAATGTGTACATGACCTTTTGGTAATTTACTAGAAGCATGTCATACTATTAATTTTTCTCAGTCCTGAAATTACTTTTTTGTGGAAAGGCTGATGGTCCATCACTACTAATTTGTGTGTGTGGCAAGAATGAAGGATTCCCGAGTTTCCTTAAGATGTGCTGTTAACTTTTTAATTCAACTTTGGCTGAACAGTTTTAAACAACTATGGTTATGTAGGACAAGTAAAAAGTAATGACTTAGGGTGGAATTTAACTCTCCTCATCCTTTCAGGTGTCTAAAGAATGATAAGCTGTGACTGATTAATCACAAATTGGAGCACTGCCATGAATCACTCTCTAAAAGCACTTCTTTTTCTTTCATTATGTTTACAGGGAGCCTAAGAGTGCTCCTCTTAGCTTAGTTTCCCATATTTTACCTTAGTTTAAGCACGTCTCATTTCTTTCCAATTTTAAACTTCAGCTATATAGACATACTGTAACAGAGAATCCATCTCTAGAATATTCTTTACAAAACACAAACTGTGTTAATCTGGATGCACTATGTATAAAGTATTTTTTTTTAAGTTTGCATTTTTTGTCCTTTCAGTAAAATGGCAAATAGTAGATTTAGTACTTTTAAAAGTACTTTATATTTCTACTTTTTAAACAAAAGCTAAGACTAAACATCAAGCAGGGAAGACTTTTTCCTTGGAAATTGAGAAATATTAGGAAAAAAAAGATCAGTCTGTGCAAAAGAGTTTAAAATATGTCTGGAGAAATATGAGTAATGGGGGAAAAATCAATCAAATCAATAACTGATAGACCACTGTATTCATGTAGTGCTACTAGAGCTTTCCAGTCACAACTACCTCTAGCAGATTTGTGATCTATGAAGAACAGCTTTCAAAATGTTTTTATCTATAATTACAAAAAAATTCTCCGTCATATATGTTTATGGTCCTCAAATGATATGGAAAAGTTCAGAAGTAAGCCAGCAGATTGTGGCACTATGCACCAGGTTGGCTGGCATCTAAGCTGGCTAGTTAGGTGCTGTTAATAATTAGAGCAGTGGGCTTGTGTGGCACGATTTTGGTAGTGTGGGGGTTACAGGGGTGGCTTCTCTGAAAAGCTGCTAGAGGCTTTCCCTGTGTCTGATGAAGACAATGTCAGCCAGCTCTAAGTTGGACCTGCTGTTGGACCAAGGCTGAGCCGATCAGTGATGGAAATAAATGCATCTGGACTAACAGAGTTAAGAAGGAAAAAAATTATTGGGCAGAAGGAAATTGCAGCCAGAGAAGAGCAGAGTGAGAATATGTGAAAGCAACAACTCTGCAGGCACTAATTTCAGTGAAGGAGGAGGGGCAAGAGGTGATCCAGACACTACAGCAGAGAATCCTGCAGCCTCTGGTGCAGACCATGGCGAGACAGGATGTGTCCCTGCAGCTCATGGAGGATCACAGGGGAACAGCCCCTGGGGACCCCATGCTGGAGCAAGCAGATCCTTAAAGGAGGCTGTGATCCTGCTGAAAGCCCACACTGTACCAGGCTCCTGGCAGGAACTGTGGACCTGGGGACAGGAGCCCACGCTGGAGCAGACTTGCTGGGAAAACTTGTGACCCAATGGGGGACCCGTGCTGGAGCAGTCTGGGCCTGCAGGACTGAGCCACATGAAGGAGACCCACAGTGGAGCATTCATGAGGAATTGCAGTCCAAGAGAAGGACTTGTGTTGTAGAAGTCTCCTCATACTGGAGCAGGGGAAGTCCTTCCCATGTGGAGGAAGGAGCAGCAGAGACAATGTGTGGTGAATTGACTGCAGTCCCCCAATCCCCATCCCCTGCACCACTGAGGGTAAGGAGGAGGTAGAGTTTTATAATGAAGTTAAGCCCAGGAAGGAGGGAGGGGTAAGGGAATGATGTTTTGAAGACTTGGTTTTATTTCTCATTATCCTATCCCGATTTGCTTGGTAATAAATTCAATTAATTTCCCTAAGTCAAATCTGTTTTGCCCATGACAGTGATTGGTGAGCAATCTCTTCCTGTCTTTATCTCAACCCATGAGCCTTTCCTTATATTTTCTCTCCCCTTCATAGGTGAGGAGGAGAATAATGGAGCAGCACTGGTGGGCAGCTGGCATCCAGGCAGGGTCAAACAATCACTGTTTGTATGCCTGTACTGTGGCTAGAGTAGGCTGTTGCCAACACTAACAGCTCATCAGCCTTCACACAGACAAGCCCAGTGATTCCCTAGATATTTGAAAGCATCACAGACTTGCCCGCAAGTTCTGATGATGCAATAAAAACTTCCTACTGATGTCCTTACTGAGAGCTGCTAAAAGTTCTTTCTGGTTTAAATGTAATGGTTTAATATACTTTTTACCTAATTTCAAGGTTATTCTTTATGTATCTCATACTAAAATCTACCACTTTACCAGCTACACAAAGGAGAACAAAGACAATTTTACAGATAGTCCTAGGTTAAGAGCTTCCTTGTGAGAGACAGAACTTGTAAAATTACTGAAAAAGAGAGGCCAACAATCATCTTTCTTGACATATGCCTGTTCCCAGAGGATTTAAGAAATCTTTGTCCTGCTGTTTATTGCATGTCTTGCTCCACACCTCTCAGCAGATCCTGTCTCCACTACACAGCTGTGTCACTCTAAGTCCCATATCTTCTTGGTCTCATACATTATGCTGTGGCTAAGTATCCACAAAACTTGAGATGGATCTGACCTTAAACAATGGAGGCATAACAGGGTATATCAATCATATCTGTTAAAACATCCTGTCTTAAGAATTCTGTCATTTCAGCACTTTCAGCTTTGCTTGTGATCTAAGAACAGAGTCTTGCAATTCCTACTCTATTTTTGTAGAACTTCCCTGAATTCCCTACGACTTCTGCCCTGCTCATTTCCATTCCTTCAAAAAAGATACTGTGATAACCCTTTTACTCTACTGAAAGATGCTGACCCATTGGCATACTGTTCTGCTGCTAGCTTGTACTAATTGACCCTCTGTCTTGACAGAGACCTAGACCAGTTGTTATCCACGAGTTTTACTCCTCTCACTCCTCCAACAATGCCAGGGAGACCAGATGCTGTGCAATCGGTTAAGCACTGCCAATTTTATTCTCTGCCTGGCAATGGGGACTAGAAGTGCCAAGGTTGCAGAAACAGGACTGCATTATAATGCTGTAGTCTGCCAATTAAATTTCACAGTCTAACTTACAATTCCAGAGCCCTGAAACTTAATTTATCTGGAGAGATAAAAGGAACATCTGAAATTACTTTTATTAAGAAATTTAACAAGAAATCATAAAAGAAAAGATCATGGTTGGAAACGCAAAATGAAGATACTGATGCTGAGGCTTTGTGCAACCAGATTCATTTAAAGAGAAATCTATTCAGGGTTGTCTTTTCAGATTGTCAGATTAAAAAAGCCACACAGCATTTGCTACTAACCCATAATTACAGATTATTACAGAATACAAAAGATGCCAGGCATAAAAGCTACTACAATTCACTACACTGTAATAGAACATGCAGTGGAAGTAAATTTTGGCAAATGCTTTAAATATTAGCTTTACATAATATGTATAGGTGAGACTGTAATTAGGACAGAATGAATCCTTCGAAGCCTCTTTCATTCTGACCCTGCAGATGATTACTTTTTACTAATAAGGCCACAGCCATTTGACGAAAAGCCAACTATAGTACCTTGCTTCATTCTTCAGTAAATTTAATAATTACAGCTCCTCCTGCCAGTAGTTCTCAGATCAGACTTGTTCAATCCAATACTGAGCTTATTAGGGGACAGCTCTATGTTTAGAATTCTTTGGCCAAAAAAGTACTTGAGGATGATGAAGCATGCCTTAGACAAGGGCACAATGATTAGCCATTTTCTCTACATAAAAAACAGCACGTAGTCACTACAGACCACAAAATCACCTGCTGTTAGCACACAGCTGCTACAAAGAACTGCTGCATTTATCTGGTTCTTAATACCCTTAAAAAAGCCTAAATGGAACAACTTAATACAGAGGCAGAATAGCACTACACAGAGTTGCTCGTATCTTAATCTCATCTTTTTCAATTTTCTTCCCTATGTACTAGATATACTGCATAATACATGATAGTCCTCTGCAGCTTAGATTCTTGATTCTCTATTTTTATTTTTGAGTTGTAAAGAAAATGTTAATTCCCATGTCTCCTAAGCTTCTAAGCAGGTGAGAGAAAATCTCTCTCTTTTTAGACAAATCTGTGGTTTTAAGCCACAGATTAATCAGAGATCAACAGCAAATTATTATAGGTTAAAAATTTCATGAAAAGCATTCAATATTGCAAAGTCAAACAGGAACAAAAATCCAAAATAATCCTAGAAAAAGGAGCAAAATTAAGGAAAACATCAAATTAATTTACTGAAAGTACAATGAAAAGCAACATTTATCCATATTGCAGTACTTAACATTTCTGCTGATACACAGAGCATGGAAGAATCCATATCATATCGATCTTGGTGTTGTTCAGAACGTACTCATTACAGTTAATCAAATGGTAATTGCTCAAAATTACATTGGCTCATTCCATACTAATGGCTCTTACCGAGTGTCTACATGTAGCCAAAAACTTGTGCTTTAGACCAACACTTCAGTCCTGAAAACCTAGACAAAATCCTTTTGAAAAAAAATGTATTTAGACAATTAGACAAACCTTCAGTGACTGGCTGAAGTTTAGAAGACCTCTCCGAGTCTGGAGAATGCAGTGGCTCTGGTTCCTTTAAGCTTTCTAAATGCATAAAAGGATCATAATCCATACATGCCAGATCAGAAAGGCTTAGAGGGAAATATTTTGGGTTGCTAAAACACTGAGACCCATAGACACATCCATGCAGAACCTAGAATAAAATCAGAATTTCATTACATTAACTACTGAAATTTATACTTCATAGTTTTACAAGAAATGAAGTTTAATTTTAAAAGTCAATTTGTGAGAAGGCAGGCCTGACGAAACATTGGAAAATTTTAGATGCTTAATATTTACAGAAACAAACTCTGGTCTGCAAAGAAAATTATTACCACCAAAGTGGAATTTAACAATAAAGAAACAAAACTTACAAAAAATCATTAAGCTACCTTTATTTTTAGATCTCCTATCTTCTTTAATTACATATGCTAGGTCTAAGCTGCTAGAGGTTTTAATCCCCTTCCCTTGCAAAAAGGATAAAATCCCCTTTCTCCTGTGCTCTGAAAAACAGGAATTGTAACTTAGTGCTTTTTGCTATGCTTCTTGCTAAATGAAATTGCTTGATATATAAAAGTTACATCCTTTTGTATTAAATGCATAGTTAGTTTTCTACAATACAACTATCCATATGACTTACAAAAAAAAGGCTTGGTTATCCAATCAAAACGTAAAACAAAAATCTACTATTCCAAATACAGCAAAGGTCAAGCTGTTACAGTGAAACATGCAAGAACTGAGCCAGCAGTCCAATCTCCAGGAGTAGAATTTCAGCTCACAGAAAACTTTTGCCTTCATTTCCATGAAAACTGACACTATCTCCACACACAGAAATTTTTAATAAGTGAGCAAGGAAACATGTACCTTATATATACAATTAAGAACGGATCTTTCAGTTTTATCATTTTCTGCTCCTGCAGTGTGAAGAGGCTGCAGCAAAGTCTTCAGTGGCAAGGCCATTATCCAATCCAATAAGCATAGAAGTAAAGAAACCACCAACTGGAAAAAACACTTTCCATTACAAATCAATTAAGCCAGCACCTGCTACTTCATATTTATCACTTGATTTCATTTCTCTGTTTTGCCTTCTTTTTTCAGTAAAGCTAACCTTCTCCAGTAATGGCAGATCCCACTTGTTAACCACTGTATCTTCAAAACCTAGGGCATCAGTAAAAACTTTGTCTACTGATGTATTTAACAAAGGCCATTCATTCAACAGTTTCTCTTCAGGGTAAGACTGTATACTTAAGAGGATACCTAGTTTTCAAAATTTATTTGTAAGGTGTTGTTTTTAAAGTGACAGATAACAGAGGTGCAAATTAAGGCTGATGTGCCATTTTGCACATAAATTTCACTGTAAAGTGAATCAAGGATTACACAAAATGAAACTAATTCACCTGCATTTAGTGCATTATAAATAATACATAAGGTCTTTCACATCATATCAATAATGTTATGCAGCACCAGGTACCATCTGAAAGAAATCCAACTACTTTCTGCATTGTAGGTCACTCAGCAAAAGAATCAACTCCCCCTTGAGATGTTTTGAAAGACTCTAGAACAGAACTAGATTAATAACAAAACCAAATCCACACCAAGTCACCAATAACTT
This sequence comes from Thryothorus ludovicianus, assembly GCA_013397245.1. Classification (NCBI taxonomy): domain Eukaryota; kingdom Metazoa; phylum Chordata; class Aves; order Passeriformes; family Certhiidae; genus Thryothorus; species Thryothorus ludovicianus. The sequence goes on from VZTB01004979.1 coordinate 24,886, forward strand.
AATGACCAAATAATTGTTTATGATTTTGAAAACACAGCTGTGAAAGAGAAGACAATTCAGATAAATATCTGCAAGATTGTCTAAAATATTTCTCAAGGTAAATAGAAGTCTTTAAAAAAATCCATTTACCTGATTTACTCATTTTACGTAATGCATTCCAAGTTTGCCCCTCAAAAGTATAATAAACCTAATGATGAAGGGCACTGAGTATTTTTATTTTTAACCAATTTTTAAGAAACCAATTAGGACTACATTTTTCAAAATGGGTAAGACAATTTTTTTATATGATATTTGCTGTACAATGATTGACAGCAGTTCATGAGGAAACTTGGTCAATGATGGAAAGCATCCTCAAGGGGAAATGTGGATAGCTTGGCATATGAATGTAGTCTACAACAGCCCCTGAGTTCTTGTAAACAGAGACAGAGGGTGAAACAGAGCTCTGAAAACAAAATGAGCAACAGATGAACTCCAGCTCCTTGTGAGAATGGTAGACCAGAATGATGGAGCTGTCAGCAACAAACTGCACCAAACTGCCCAATTTAAATGACCCAATGAGCCCTGTGGCAAAGCTAATTCAGAAGAGACATAGCTTTCAGGAGGCAGAAAGTACTAGAAATGAAAAACACTTACTCTCTTGTCCTGCTCATAAGAGGAAGCTTCTGTACTGGGTAGCAGATGTGTAATAGTTGCTATCAGAATCTGGGGAAATATACCGTATTTCTTTCAAAATAGAACCTAAATATTTAAGTTTAAAATAATTTTTTAAGCAGGTAAATCTAACATGATATTAGATTAATGGTTAAATTATATTACAATTATTTTGAGACAAGTTACAGTATTGACTTTTTTTTAAATAAAAACACTTAATAATTGAGTTTTGCAGAATACATCAAAGGAGTATGTTCTGTTTGACTGACGTGGGTGCATTAATGAGAGTGAAATTACACAGCTACCTCAAATATTCAGGCTTGAAAAGAACATGACATTACATTTGTAGGATGTGGGAAGAAATCTGGCGCTGGTTTGTGTATGGTGCTACCTGAGCCNTGATCAAAAATATGTCTCCAGAAAAGCACAGAAATGCTTGCTACATCTCTTAAGAAGCTTTCATATAAAAAGAACCTGGGAGCCCTCTGTCTTTTCTCTGTGGTTCAGACTCACAGAGGCCATAGTCTACCTTGTTTTGGGAAGCGTATTAAAAATATTATTTTTGCTTTATACTGAAACTCTTTCATGGATATGCAAAATACCATTGCAGATCCATATTTTCTCCCTGAACTTAAATAAACACGCTTGAAGATACCTAATATTAAAAAAAAATAAATTGTACATTACTGACAACATTCTCAAGACACTTTTTCTCTGAGAAAAAACAGGAATGTATAGTCACACATTACATGTCAATACTGGAGTCAGGAAGTTAAGTATGCTGCTATTTCCTACTGCTAGTGTTAAGCAAGATTATGTTGATACTAATTCAGTGTTTTGCAAAATATAATTCTCAATATTCAGGTGTTTAATTTTAGGGCAATACATTGTAGTGTTTCATTTAAAATACTTGAAAACTTCAATTAAAAAAAATTACTTACTTGAATAATTCTTAAAGGTGAATCAGCTTGATACAATTGAAGTCTATGTACATAATGTATCAGCATATTCAGCATACTGCAGGCAACTTGGGCTACTGTTTTATTTGGAAACTAGAAAAGAGAAAACAGCACAGTAACAATGACAAAATGATTTCACATAAGAGTACATTAGGTGGTAGGGTGGTCACAAATTTCACTGGTAGTTTTATACATATAGTTCCTTAAGTATCTATTTACCAGAGGAATAGATTTAAATTTTACAAAACTCAAAAGGAACTATTTTATATTCATAAACAAATGTTAACAGCTAACACCAAAGTTTTGGGACAGACATCCAGTGAGCTGCACATCAGAAAGGGGAGAGGTGTCTCCTAGCTAACTTCAGACTGGTTAGTACAATATCGTGAAGCCAGGAAGAAAGAATTAGTTTCTTGTTACCTTAAGGATTATTAATATTAATGAATCACTGCAAAGCCCCACAAGGATCCAATACTGAAATCAGAGGTCTGTTGCTGAGAATCAATGTAGGTGAAGAGCCACATGTCCAAAATGTAACGTGCAGTACTAAACATGAGAGGAACTGTTCTGCTATGGAAATGAATTCACCTTGGCCTCTGTGCTTAACTCTGCTTTTCTTCTAAAGGCAGGAGAAAGCTGCTGCTCTGGAGCCTGCCCTCCACAGTTACTGCGCTGGTCAAAGCAGAAGGGAACACATTTGTACAATTCCCAGTCTTAGGGGAAAATGTACACCCTATTCTACACTTCTAAGTGGGAAAACATAGAAATTAAAAGAAAGGGTTGTGTTTCCCAAAATTGTTAATGCACAAGACATGTAATTGAGTTTTCTACTTTCACTGCACTTACTTTAAAACATTAAGGCATGCAGCAAATGACAAGGACAAAGTAAATATTACAAGTGAATTCCTGCATTATTAAGAAAGTAGTTTACTTCTTTCAATCTCACTATATTCAGCACTGAAGCTGTCAAAGGCATGTGCTGCAAGATGGCTTTCTACTTCTGAACTCAGAAACGGGCAATTATACTGCAAAAACGTTTAGATGCAATTTCTTGGCTTCACAGGCTTTTTTCTTACTCAGATCAGTTCTATTAGCCCTTTGGGGAGGGATGCACCTGACAAAACTTAAAAAACCCAAAGCTTTAAGAAAGCTGAAATGCCTGGGCAATGAAGCCTGAGCAGAAAATAAAGATTTTAGAATAAAATTTTTGAATGGCAAAAACTTAAACTGAAAATGCACTGGAAGAAGACTCTGTTCAGGGTCAGTGCTTCTTATCAAAGCAGAGCTATCAATTTTTACATTTAAAGTCTAGAAAAGAAATGGTACATGCATAAGGAAAAGTCTGGAGTACGAAGCTTTAATTACCATTTTTCATTTGTGGTATCTATGTAAGCAAAAAGAAAGACTGTGAATGGCTCTTGCAAGTCATCCAGGGAGATGGAAACCGGAGTGCACAATGGGTAGTTAATTCTTGTTCTGACTTTTCCTGTTTCTCAGTGGAAGCAGTGTCATGTTATTGTTGGCTTTTAGCTCAAAACAGAAAACA
>VZTB01004980.1:0-14790 GCA_013397245.1 Thryothorus ludovicianus
AAGGAAGGAAGGAAGGAAGGCGTCGAAGTCAGGTACGCAGGATGGAAGGCGCGGAAGGGAGGAAGGACGGAGGCCCATTATGGCCTTTGGTGTGCTTCATCCTAATTAAATACGCTGGCCATATTGGGGTTCTGCCAATTAGTTAATGAGAGAGTCCTTTTTATTTAGCATGGTTGTATAAATGAACTCAAAATAGGTGCTTCCCCAAGCCAGCATCCAGAACAGCCTTTGGTGCTTTTCTTCACGTTGCTGTCAGTTGTTTGGTGACCTTAGCGTATTCCAGCATGGAAAAGAAGAAGGAAAATAATTCTCTCTATGTGAGAGACAAAGAAAAACCAACCTCATTTTCTATATGCTCACAACCCTAATCCAAAATCATATTTTGTTAAATTTTTGGGACATGTGCCCAGAAAGTTGTTGAAGCGCAGTGCCTTCAGTGTGAAGTTTCTGTGAGAGAACTTAAGTCTTCTTTCTGGAGCTGTAGAATAAGAAATGTTGACTGGTTGCAAAAAAATCATGAGATATTTTCAATTCATAAATTTATGCTGTTGAGAAAATAAATGTACTAATAAACTCAAACCGCAAAAGTCATTTGAACTCCATTTTTATCATTATGCTACCTACATCTCAATTCCTTAACTGCAAAAATGCAACAGCAAATTTACAAATATATTCACCCATATGCATGTGCATTACTTTTTACATCTTGCAAAAATAAATCACAAACAGGGACATTGTATATTTGTAATCTTTTGTCAATAAATTTGTTCTTAGTTTAGGACTTTGTTATACCGAGTTGTAGCCTGAAGCAAAGTTTTTTGGTCTTGTAATAATTATAAATCTCTAAAATTATTATTTTGTGCTGGAAACTGTTGCAGACTTTTAAATATAGCTGTAAGAACATGAGATTTAGTAATACATATTAATATATCTCCTTTGAAATGATAATTGCAAAGCAATTAGGCAGTAGGCTGCCTGTCTACTAACTTTTTCTCTCCCTAATAAAAAGTTGAAAGTGATACTAATTTTATATATCACCTGGAAACAATCATGCTGGGTCTGCAGCACAGCAGCACATCACATGTCCTTGCAGTCACAGAAAATGTAGCAGAAAGGAAATAAAAACTTGGGCACAATGAGAAGTCTGTTGCAGATTTGTCTATGGCTCATCAATGACACCTTTTTTAAAGTCTAATGTGATTTTTTAGTATTGATAGATATGTTCTTCCATTTTGTTTTAAACAAGATACAAATTTCTTTGAGGAATTTAAATATGCTTTATTTGCAACACCATTAAGAGCAAAAAATTAGGTAATGTCCTTCCCTGCTTCCTTTCACTAGGATTTATTTAATTAAGTAAACAAGGAAATAACTATCTACAGTATTGACTCTTTGAAATTATGTAGGTAATAATAATTGCTTTATTATAGAAATAGCAAAACCTGCTATTGAAGAGTAAATCTATTCATGCACAAAAGGTTTCAGCAAAACAGATATTTGATTCTCTTTAAGAACACTTCAGCGAGAATATTTTAAATGCTTGTAGATTTGGTTTTCATTTAGGGATCCTTGAGAGTTTTCTTCTCTCAAGGCCCAGAATTTCCATATTATTTGTAATTATTTCACACAGTCCTGATAAATACAGCAAAATAATTTCAGCCATAACTCACACCTGGAGCATGGTCAGAAATAAAAATTTGATGCATATTAATCATATATTTCAGGAATTCAGTATTTCACAGAACATGAGCATGTCACTCACAGTGGAGTTAACACCAGTCACTTGTCTGCATGGACTGTGATTCAATGACATAATTGAATCCTTTGGCAGCTCTAAGCATCTTTGAGGCTTTTGAGACCAAGCAAAGACTATATTCATGATAATAGTATTCTGTTGAAAGGAAATGAAACGTGTGTTGGGGTTTTCTGCTTGTTTGTTTATTTGGGTTGTTTTTGTTTTTTTTCCTAATGAAAACTGGATGCACTCAATCTTTTTTTTTGCATATAATACCGAGAATTTCAAGAAAATAAAATAATTTCCACTGTAATATTCAGATATATTGCTGGTAAACTCTTTGGATTTACCAGCATGTTCCTCTTCCATTCCAGCTGCAGGAAGCTGAAGTTTCTACCAACATCTGTTATAAATATTTAAAAGTTCCTGACAGTTGCCTAAATAGAGATATTATCTTTTCATTAACCATTCCTACCAAATTATATAGCTGTGAATAAACCCTTGTATTTAAAACAAGGAAACTAAAAGTCTCAGGAGATAAAAATCAATTTGTGCAAAAAACAAAAGCATGCAAAAGCAGAATGTCTCAAAAGATAAATGAAAATAATTACACAACCAGGAATGAGACAGATAACATATCTTTAGAACATCTCAAAGAAATCAAAATTCAGCAAAGGAGAGAAAATCTCAAACAGAAAGAGTAAATTAAACTGAGAAGATTAGAAAAATTTCTACACAGCAAATTTAGTTCTGATTGTAGACAGAACACCAGGTCCCTGGAAGGACTTCCTAGGAAAAAGTAATTTTTTAAACTGATTCTGCTAGTTCTTTATTATTAACTTGAGCTCTGTGTGTACCAATTTTATTTTTGCCTTTTATTATTTGTGCTCAAGAGAAATTATTTTCATTTCCCAATCCAATAAAGAGAATTGGATTATGACATCTAATAAAAAAGAGCCTTCAAAACTGAAGTTATTAGTGGATAAGTAACCTACTTATCCCCTGACATATATAGTCGAAATAAAAAAGTAAAGTGTTTACTTTGGCAGATATGGACATCCTGTGTCTAAACAGAAGTTATAAAAGTAACAATTCGAAGAGCAGTGAATAAAAAAGGAAAAGGTTAGTTTGTATTAAAATATCATTGATTTGATTTGCAGATTAAGTTTTTTCCTATTATTTGCTTATTAAAAAGGTCCCTCTGCTTCTAAAAGGATCAAAAATGGAAAGTGGGTGAGATGAGAAGTGGGAGGAGACTAAAATATCCACAGACTAGTCTAACATCTTACAAGATGAATTTGTGTTGACAAAATTATCTGATTTATATTTCCATTTCCATTGGTTATAACTATTATAGCTATGTGGGGGAAGGCTAGTGTTTCAAATTTTAAACCAGTTCCACTTTTCTGTTTTTAAATCCAGATGTGCAGAAGAAAACAAGACACCAATGGCTACAAGGAGCCTGAATTAGGCAAGATATCTCACCAAAAACACACTTTGAAACCTGTTCTGCTTTCTGACAGAGGTTGAAATATCAAAGCATTCCAAAGGGCTGAAAACATTCCAGCTGAACAAAATGGATGTTTAGACTGGAGGTCTAAACCATGACATGGTCATCACTACCAGAGACTGCCGAAAGCTCAAAAATTCCTTACCTCTGTGATGAGGCCCTCAGATGCATTCAGACACTTTTGAAGTAACTGATTCCAAGGAACTTTGCTCAGTGGAAATGGAATGGAGCTGAATTCTTCCCTTTGGGTATAAACACTACTCCCAAATCTGCAAATTTCCATTTCCATTTGGCTCCAGCATGCGCTCCAGCACTCACTGCTGTGAAGAGATGGAAGAACCTGGCCTCGTGTCCTCTCCCCTGCTCTCCCCTCCTCCCAAGCCTCACTGATTCGGTCTGCCCTTGCTCCTGCCAGCAAACGTCACTCCAGCTCCTTCCTCAAGTATGGACCTGCTGGGTCTTGCACTCTGCAGTTTCAAATTAATAAAATTGCAGGAATCATCCTGGCTGACCGAGTTCGCTGAGAGCTCGGGCCTCTACAGCAAGCAGCAGGTCCCTTTGTGTCATATAGCAGAGGGGACACCTTCAGTAATTAGGATTTTTACAGTAACTGGGATTTTCCAGGCTAATGTGAGTTACCTTTGCTGGTGTTCTGGTATAATTAATGTCATGTGCATGCAAGAGAGCAACATCAGGCTGATGTTTTACACAACTCATCTCTCTGCAGGTTTCCATGGCTCAGGATCACATCAGTGTTCTGCACTTGCGTCCTTCGTGGCAGGCAAGGCTTCCCACCTCCAGAGGCTCTTAACCTCATGTGGAAAGCAAAATATGGGCTATTTTATTTATTCATATACTTAGCATGCTGAGCAGCACTCTTTCTGTGTCCCACTTCAGCTGAAAATATATCATTAGGGGAGAGAATGTGACTGTGCTACATACCTGTTACATTAAATAATTAATTACCTGAACAATGTCAAAGACACTTCAGTGTTTTCAAAAGAAGAATTGTTGCTCCATTTGGCATTACACTTTCTTTGATAGATTTTTCAAACAAAAGCTTATCCCACTGCACCAGCAAACAACTTCTGACTGCAAATATTCTTAAAGAGACCCTTTTGGAGAAAAATGATTAATTAAATAAAAATGTCTGTAAGGAAGTTGATTAGCTGCACGAAAAAATCTTAGGAAATGTCACAAAAGTTTAGAGTGTCTGAGCAGGAAGTTAGGCACTGACAAAGGTGACAGTGTGGGATACAGTATCAGCTGTACTGTACTCACCAAGATGTGAGGGCTCTAGATAGTGCTGAAACAAAACAAACCCCCAAACTTTTGGCAGCAAAATTATTTTGAGTGGTTTAACGACAGCACTAAGAAGTTAACTGAAGACACCTGTGACGATCTAACTGGTTTACAGTCAATTAACATAATTGTCATAAGGAGTCATTCATCCCCCAATTGCTTTACTATTGCTTAACAATGAGATCCTTATGTCTGGGAGCAAAACAGATATGAGGAATTTATATCACACTACTGAAAGCTAAATATATCCAAATCGCCTCCTGTTTGAAGAGCTCTGGTTTGTTTTATTTTTCCCATTATGAAGAGATTATGTGAATCATTGGAAGCACTGCAGCTTCAGAGCTGCAGTCAGAGGTTGACTTTAAACTTGGTAATATCCTATGGCTGGCATTATACAAGAATAAATCACTTCTAGTCATAATCTACCAAGAGAAACAGAGAAGAAATCCTAACTATGTCCTCCTTCTCATATAGCATGCAGCACAGACTGATGATGCCTGTCCTAATTTGAAATGCCAAGAATGAGATACTGTGGTCTGACAAACAGATGGGAAGAGTCCACTCAGGCGTGAGAGCTGCAATCTCAGCATCTGTGTCTTTCCTGGTCTAACAGGGCAGGTCCTTCAGATTTCTGTTCTCTACTCACTGGACAGCAAGCACCAAGAAGCACTGAAAAACTCAGCTGGATATGTGAGGATTAATGAGTCATGAAGTCTGCAGTCATATTGCCATTTTCTGTTCAAAATAAGATGAAAATGGTTCAGAAATACAAAAGATGGGAACACTGAGAGAAAACACCAGCCCCTGTGAAAGGGATCATGCCTGGTGAAGGAAAGTAAACTGAAAATTGGTTATTTATTGACAAAGGTGGAGTTGCTGTGACAAATTTTCAGTTTGGGAAAGTGCCACAAGAAAGCTGGGGGCACACACCTTCTAGAAGGGCTCTGAGCATTCATCATGGTGGCTGTGGTTTGTGCAGTATGTGGTGATGTGCCTGAGGAACCTGCAGCTCATCTGCAGGTAAACTCTTGCAGGTTTTCCAGCTTCTCAAAAATATAGGAAGCATGTCTTCTTAAGGCATCACTCATGTGAAGTGATAACTTTTGGTTTCCTAGTGATTTCAGCAGTGTGTGAACAGCCTCCTCTCTCAAGGACGTCAACCCAGTGCTCTGGAGACTCTGTTTGGACAGGAACCAGGACTCCAGAGGAAGACAACCATTGAAACCCTGCTTGGCCACTCCATTTTAGGGCTAGTAAAGAACTGTACTGATAGTAGATAGTGTTTAATAGTGTTCCATTACTGCCCTAATTAATCACATACTGTTAACATTTTTTACTGGAAATAAAAGGTCTGACACCTCAGTCAAAGCTGAGGTGTTCTGGTTTAGGGCAAATTTGGGAGAGGGAAAGAAAGGAAAACAAACAAACCTCTGGATGATCCACCCCTCCCCTTAGCTGAATCAGGATAGGAAAAAAATTTCCTTGGTAGAAAGTGGAAAAGTTGTTTATTTAACAGATAAAACACTCTCCAGCCCAACAAATGAATGAACAACCCTGAACAAAAAAAACCAACCTCTTGCCGCTCCGCAGAGATGCCAGAAAGTCTCTCTCGTAGCTGTAGCTTGGTTTAGTTGCTGTCGGTTTCTCTGGTGGAGAGGCCGGGCCCAGGCCAGGCCTGGTGGCCAAGGGCTGAGCTCCTGGTGCCCTTTTGGGTGTTTAGTCCAGAGCCAGTTCAAATAGTTTCAAGAAAAGGGAAAAAAACGCAGTTCGGAGAACTTCTCTGCCTTGGCTAGCAAAAAAACTAAAAAAATCAAAGGAGAGCTCTCTTCTGCTGCCCACAACACACAGGCTGTGTGTGTCTGAAAGCTGCAGACTCTTATCATTATGTTTTGAAAACAACTGCCTCAGGAATTCCTGTGTGTCTTCTTCACTCTCAGATTCAATTTTTAAAGGTACAACACTTATTTCTGAACTAAACAGATGAATGGGGATACAATTTAGCATCAACCCAGGACATGAGGTTAGAGAGAAATATGCTGATCCTATAAAAAATGTCCAGAATTAGATATTTTTAAACCAAGCATAGCACCTTTGATCACTCATAAGAACTGTATGCATTTATTATACTCTCCAAAAGAAATGGATGTAAACATGGACATATCTTAACCTCCTTCATCAAAAATGTGTTGATTCTAAAGCATAGCAGCATTCGGGGCAAAAAAACAAACCAATCACCAAATAGAAAACCCCACAAATCCCATCAAAAAACCTCAACCAAATCAACTAGCTAAAACATTCCAAAAGAAAGGAATAAAAATGTCCAATTCGAAAAATGTGATTCCAGTACGCTCTAGAGTATTTTTATGTGTTATATATTATATATTAATATAATGTAATGTAATGTAATGTTATATTATATTATGTAATGTGATGTAATGTAATGATATTGTTATGTTATGTTGTTATGTTATGTTATGTTATGTTACGTTATGTTATGTTATGTTATGTTATGTTATGTTATGTTATGTTATGTTATGTTATGTTATGTTATGTTATGTTATGTTATGTTATGTTATGTTATGTTATGTTATGTTATGTTATGTTATGTTATGTTATGTTATGTTATGTTATGTTATGTTATGTTATGTTATGTTATGTTATGTTATGTTATGTTATGTTATGTTATGTTATGTTATGTTATGTTATGTTATGTTATGTTATGTTATGTTATGTTATGTTATGTTATGTTATGTTATGTTATGTTATGTTATGTTATGTTATGTTATGTTATGTTATGTTATGTTATGTTATGTTATGTTATGTTATGTTATGTTATGTTATGTTATGTTATGTTATGTTATGTTATGTTATGTTATGTTATGTTATGTTATGTTATGTTATGTTATGTTATGTTATGTTATGTTATGTTATGTTATGTTATGTTATGTTATGTTATGTTATGTTATGTTATGTTATGTTATGTTATGTTATGTTATGTTATGTTATGTTATGTTATGTTATGTTATGTTATGTTATGTTATGTTATGTTNAAGAATGTTTTTATGGAACCCAACCAAGATTTAGTGCAAATGAATGGCAAGATCCATGGGCTTGCATAGTAATATTAGGATACTGTGCTGATTTCCTTCGAAGAAATCAAAGATAAAATCCCTGCACATATTGAATCTGACTGAAGTCCAGTAAAATATATTCAGCACTGTTTTTCTGTAGGAAAGAACTTACTTTGACAAGTCTTTTAAAAGGGATTGCATAGCCTCTAAAATGTTGAAATGAGTAAAATATTCTTAGGTAAGCAAATGATTCAGTTTAAAAATATTTTCCCCTTTTCTTGTGACATTTAATATAATGGCATCCTGATAGTGTCACTGGGGTAAAAATAGACTCCACTAATTTATTCCTTTAAAAGATGTTAACAAGTCTAAGGATGCTTGAGAAAATACGTTCCTTAAGATTTTCTCAAGGAAGTATCTGCATGGAGACTGGGTTGCAGAGATTTGGCAGCTCTTTACGTGTCGGTTTCTCTGCTATTTTGCAGAAACTCCCTGAGATAGCAAAGTCTTTTTCCACACCCAAGATGGAAGAAAAGAGCAGAAACTCTTCAGGTCTTGTTCTCAAGGTTGCTTTTTAAGTCTTATCTAAAACATTTTCTTTCTGCCCTGCCAAGCTCCTTCCAGCAAGCCAGTCCAAGGCCTTCTCCCCCCTCAGAGGCAGTGTTTATTTTTATACTAAAAGATACGTACAGACTATTTACTAATTTTCTCCAATACCTATTCTCTACATTAGACAGTCAGTTTCTGCTCTAAACCAATCAGTTATGTCCCCATCACCGAGAAGATGGAGAGAAGAAGAAGGAAGAAACCCAAAAGCCACAAGATTCCTCCATCTTGGCAATACCTACCCCCCTGTACCAAAACCCAAAAACTACTTTTACACCCTGTAAAAAACTCACTACTGCTCTATTTAAACTCCTGTCACATGTACTTCTTCTTTTAAGGTTGGCAATCATTCCCATGGACTAAAATCCAAACCACAGGTATTTTGGGCTGTGTGCCAGGGTCTCTGAGACCCCTGCTCAGGACCCCGAGCCTCCAGTACAGTTGGAGGCGAATCTTGTGTTCCCACATTTAGACAATGGAATCTGTTAATAAGAAATTAATTGTTGATTCTTTCTTTTTCTTTTTTTTTTTTTTTAGCTCTGACAACCTGCCCTGCCTGTCTGCTAGGAAAGCAAGAAGATCCCTCATGGCTGAAGAAAACAGTTAATTCCATCTCTTCAGGGCGAACAACAAGCTGTGTAACTAGACGTGACTAAGCTGTTTGCTGCTTGTGTTGACTATTTCATGTGTGACTCTATCTAATTCTTCAGAGACACACATTCCCTAATACTTTTTTGGAGAAAGTTATAACTGTTGAAAGCTATTGAAAACAGGATAGGTGATGGCAAAGAGGCAGGAAGGGCCTTTGAAGGGGTTCCAGAGAGATGTTTATTCCAACCACACATGTAGATTGTCCAGGGTCAAAGGTAAACCTCATGGGAAGGGTCCAGGTTCAAGTACAGGGGTGGTCATGGCTGGAAGAGCATCAGGGACCAATTTGTCAGGGGGAATAGGGGAAGTGCAAAGGTGGGTTTAGGGTGTGGGAGCCAATGGGGAATCGGGAGGGAATGAATGAGGGACACGGGGATGGGGTTAACTGGGCTGACTGAGGGATTGGAACAGGGATACATTGGCATAACANCAATTTGTCAGGGGGAATAGGGGAAGTGCAAAGGTGGGTTTAGGGTGTGGGAGCCAATGGGGAAATCGGGAGGGAATGAATGAGGGACACGGGGATGGGGTTAACTGGGCTGACTGAGGGATTGGAACAGGGATACATTGGCATAACAGAAACAGGGTATTCTGTGAGAGAAGCCTCATGTTTCTTTCCAAACCAGGGAATCCCTCTCAGGGCCTGCAGGCCTCCACTGTTAACTCTGTAAAATGGAAGAAAAACTCCTTAACTCTGGCATGATGGCTAAACAACCAAGCGTGCTTGTGCAGCATGAGTATCCCTGTGGACCGAGCAATCACTCCATTGAATTAGCTGGCACCATGATCTGAAACGGCACAAAGCCAGGACAGCAATTTGAGCAGTGGAGCTTTTTCCTGCTGGGAAAGCAGAAAAATCTGGCTAACAGTATAGTTGAAAATGTTTTAGGGATGATTATAACTATCCCTCATTTATAAAAAAGGCTGTACAGTTATATATTATTAAGATACAATTTAGAGATGAGATACTCTCGTTTCCTGGCTCTCTGCAGTATAATTCATCTTCAAAATAAGCAAAAATTTGCAATGAATTCTGAGGGGTTCCACTCACTATGTTCTTTTGTCAGCCATTTTCCTGTTCAATAAAATAAAGGAAAAGGAAGATTTTCATGCACTTTAGGCACGGGATCTAGAGATGAGGGAGAAAAGGCTGAAGAGGATAAAACTGCATGTGGGTTAGGAACTCTCCAGTATATACTTTGGAAGAAGACCTATAGTAGTGTATAGTAGTGTAGTATAAACATTTGCGCTAAGTAGTTGTTGAACATAAACTAGTATCAATCTTGCATGAAGTAATCCTGCAGTGGGTGTTGATGCTCCTGGCAGGTGATCATTCTCATTTCACCAGTATTTTTAAGAAAAGGCAAAACTTGTGTCACCTTTTATGGTTTCTCTCGTTCTTTCAGTGACTGTAAATTTCTCCTGAGCAATGGAAAGACACCATAAGAAAATGCTGCAAACATAGCATTGTGTCAATAATCTGGGGGATCCAGATTATTGACACAATGTCACAGAAAATCAGCATAAGGCAGTTTCACCATTCTTCTCTAGCTAAATTCCAATGATGTGTAAATACATCCCCATTACAGACACCTCTGTGCTCTCTGCTTTTGGTTCCTGGAGAAAGAACAGCTGCTTAAACTCTCTGAAGAGAAACACAAGATAAGGACAAGAGGAAAACGGCTTCCAAGAGCTCCTTTCCACAGAGATCCATCTGCTTTCCATGACCATGGTGCTGCAGCACTTTGGTCCAGGCTTGTTGCTTTTTGTGGCATGTGTGAAAACTTGTTCTTTCACCTTGCACACATTAGAAATGTTTTCCTTTTGTCCTGGTGGAATGAATGACACTCCCACTGATGTCTTGTTGCCAGCTGTGGCTTTTTATATTCATGCTGTAGACTGAAAAGACATTTAAACACTTGAAAAAACACTGTTATGCAGCCAAGTATTTGGAAGTCCTCTGCCCCCACAACTGTGCACGGCCTGTCAAAACTCAGCTAAACTGTCAATTTTCAGTAGATTTTCCTTTAAATTCTGAGATACTGACTTGAGGCACCCTTCAGCTCACAGGTTGTCTGCTCAGTGTTTCATATAGCTCAGAGAGGATGTGAGCAGGTCCATTGACATTCACATCAGTGATTTGGGAGTAAGGAAGGATCTCACTTATTTCCAATTGCTCAAATGCAGTCAAGACAACTATGTTATGTTTTAAAAGGTTCAAAAGAGCTGGTGTTACTAAATCACCTGGGAAGAATATCAGAGTGAAGGATATCCTTTGTTCTGAAAGGGAACTAATAAAGTAAATGTGCTGCTGTAGTATGCAGGGGTTTGGATCTGTGCCCATGTTTCATATTTTCAAATTTTTCTGAAATAATTCAAATAGACTGAGAGAGAGCTGAGCTTAGGAACAGATATAGAAATTACTGATCCTGCAAATAGCACAGAAGAAAGACCATTCTGATTTTCAGTTTGCTCACAAATATGATGCAGGGTTCAGGGACATAAACCCTGGGAGGCTGAGGAGGATCAGTCAGTTAACTATTGATAAAAAGGAAGTAATAACGATGTGTTAAATATATATGTGAATAAAAACCAGCTAAAGATCAATATGACCTTTGATGTCAAGAAAACTGAAAGTCTCCAGGCTGGGGAAGATCTAAAAGAGGGAAAAAGGCAAATCTCCTGAGGATGGGGTTAAATATTGGTTATCCTCAGCATTGTTAAAGATTTGACCACATTAACTATGTGTAGGAAAGAAGGACTGACAGAGGACAATTATGTTGGGAGCTGTTTATTTTTATCTGATTTCATTCTCCAAGGCTGGTTTGGTTTACTAAAGACAATTGCTTTCGTTTACTGATTAATGATATAAAAAGGTGATTTGTGATAAAGGCACCTGTTAGAAAGCCTCTTTGAAAAGGCAGAGCATATGAAATTGATCATTTTATATGAAACAATGTAATAACTGAGAGATAAAATATGGTCTTGTAGTGGTGTGCTTTGCAATCAGCTTTGTATTAATAGTCTGTCCCATGTACCTCACAAGTTTTGTATTTAGCTGTACCCTATTCTCCCCTCCTCCGAGGGCAGGACTGCCACTTTAGAGTTTTTCCCAGGTCCGAGAATGTTCTCTGAAGGGCCCAAGGTGATAGGTCCTAACATGGGGAATTCTCCTCCATCCCGGGGAGATTGGCTGTGAAAACTATCATTCAGCAGTCAGGTCACCACCTGAGGTGTCCTGGTTCGTTGACTCCTTGACCCATCCCCTATCCCCACCCCCCCTTAAAAGGTGTTGCACTGAATTCTTCTCCACTCTGTCTGAGTAGAAGTTTCAAGGTGAGAAGGTGCTTTGTGGTGCTTTCAATAAAATCAACACTGCTACCTCAGCCAGAGTCACTCCTTTCTTCATCTCTGTTGTCACGATACACCTGCCACAGAGTGCCACGCTGGGGATCCACCGGATCTGTTGAATCTGCCAAGCAGGCAGAGGAGCCGTACCAGGGCTTGTATCTTGGGGCCAGGATTAACCGGGCAAGCTATCAGAAAACAGTCCCAAATACAAGATCGCTTGAACATTATAATTGTTTATATTGGTAGCACAAACCAAAATTTAATTGTATTTTATTTCTTGTCATTTACTGTTTTGGATAAGCTATATAACTAGCACAGAAATTTACAAGGTCCAGTATCACAAAAAGGCTGCAGATACATTACAGAGTCCACTAATAGGAAAAAAAGCAGACATCTCTCATACTTTTAACTGTACCAACAAGCCACTCTTGACAGGGGTCCTTTGGTGAAGACGGCTGTCAATGTGGAAATGCTACCTTGAATTTATAAATCCACTGAACAGAAGAACCAATGATTATGTTCTAAGCTCTCCCACAAAAGCAAATGAGCTCTTGAAATTGTTGTTTAGTACTTCTTAGTATTTATTTTCTTGGCTTATCGCAAAATAATTTGAGAAAAATTAAAATTAACATTTTTCCCTTGTTTAGCCCTTGATCTTGCTGTGTGAAGTTCCCTCACCAGCTCCTTGGGGAACACGCAAATAATTTCTTCCAACACACTCAAACCTTTCTGGGAGCTAAGCAGCCTCTGTGTGCCAGTGAAGGAGTTGGAAAGCTTAAACCATCACCAACGTCATTATCTGCTAATAAAGGACAATAAAGAGATGACCTTAGGTAATTTAAATAGCAAAGCATGAATTAATACTACTTGGACCCCAGAACAGACCAATAAAGAGGCAGCAACTCTGGTTACCTTTCCAGTTCTTCCAGAGGGCAGTAATTTTCCTTCTGCTGCTCTCAGACAGCAGAGGGGTGTGCTGTTTATTTTCCATCTGTGCCTGAAAAGGTCATTCTGTCCAGGTGGAAGGCCAAACAGCATGCAGAGTAAGCAATGAAAATCTCTTTTTACTCTGACTACCCCTTGGCAGAGGCACAGATACACCCAAGTATTGATTGAAGGTTGTTAACTCAAATATATAAACTATACAGCAGAATGTAAGGCAGGAATTGGCTCACTCCTATTTTCCTTGAGAGAATGCATCTCTCCAGGTGACTCAAGAGAAATATCTGTCATCTCTACTGCTTCCTCAAGGCCAGCTTTCTCTGCTTGAAAACTCCAAAATTCTTCAGCCCATCCTCGTACTGATTATGATTACAGACATCAAAGTGGTGAGCCTGTAATGAAGTGGCAGTGAGAATAAAAGATTGCAGGAAGAGCACTTTTAGTTAAAATTATCCTGGCCTGTTTTGTTGAGGAAGTTCTTGGAACTTGAACCACCCGGTTATATTAATTTTCCTTCATCCAGGTGTTTGAAACATGACATGAAAAAGCCACTTGATCTTTTGCATGCTTTTTCACCACAGGTTTGTGTGGATATCTGAAAATCCTTGATTCATTTTGAGTTCATTTGGCTTTATTCCTAGAGGCAGGTTCTTACAGAGACTTTAAGGCTAGAGTTCATTAATAACCTGAAAATTCTTCCTGTAGAGGTTTATTTACAGCACAGATTATACGTTCATCCTACTTTAAAAAGACAGATCTTGCTCCTGCAGCACATGCTGCAAAATATTTTGACAATCCATTCGGAATTTTAAGACTTTATCAGTAGCCAGTCAAGGCTTGAAACTTTCATGGGCCGAAAACCCAGACACAGAAAGCAATGGCATGCTACTCCCATAGCTGGTCCTCCCGCAACGGGACCCTACAATTCAGCTGCAAATCTTCAAAAGCTGTGGATTATCACGCCACTCCTGGTCACAGCACGACTGTGTGCTCCCAGTGGGTGAGAAGGGCAGCTCCTCCAGTCCACGAGAAGTCCTTCTCCAGCGAAGACTGACTCATCACAGAGGTTTTACATGCTCCGGACTGAAAGGAAGTAAAAGATTTTTTACTTGCTCTTGGGGAAACTCCCCCGTCTTTTTAATAAAAGTGGGGAAAGAGAGGCTGCGCAGCCCTGAGGGTAGAGTTTTTGTTCTCCCTCAAAATTTCTGTTTCCAGCCACGTGAAATTTTATTTTATTTCCACATTTAATTTAGTGGATCAGTTGGGAATAATTGTTGTTTTATACAGTCTCCCATTAGACCCTGCACCGACACTGTACAACATGTTGCAAGTTTGCAGCAAGAAGGTTCCACTCGTGGGTCCACCCATCGAGCCTTGGCCTAAGCCACCACCTCGGCCACCCATAAGGTCAGCAGTGGTGTTGACTCCATAAGCCACGCAGCAGTTCCAGCAAAGCAGGCCATCTCAAAGAAGGGCTGTCACTCCAAACGGTGCGAGGCCCTGTTTTCTCTGTGGACAACCTGGGCACAGATGCCTCAGTACCCATTGAAAGAGGAGTTTCACAAGTATAAACAAAGTAGGGAGGTACCTACACAGACAGCTGTGCAAAAAAACTAGAGGGG
>VZTB01004981.1:6542-25904 GCA_013397245.1 Thryothorus ludovicianus
GTTCCCAAAGCTTTTATTTTTTTTTTTTTTTTTTTTTTTTTCAGGTATAAATCTGCATGGGAAGAAGTACTGTGCTTTATGTATTTGTGAGAGGAAAGAAGATGTGTCCAAACTGGCTAATCTTTGGTGAAGTCAAATGTGGAAAAGACAGCAATAAACACATTTTAGAATTTAATTGAAGTGTCTAATGCAGGTTTTGGTTTTGATGAATATAACCATTGGTACTCCTTGCAATTTCTGAATGAAGTCCAATGTTGAAATAAATTTGTTAAAAAAAATTAAAAGGAAAGAAGAAAGAAAGAGGAGAAAATGGATCCATCAAGTACTGCAAAAAGCAGTAAAGAAAAAAATTATCAAAAAATACAGTCACAGCAGTGAGCAATGTGGAGTAAACAGAAGCTGCAAAACACATAGAGACAGACTCTATAGAAAGCTATGACAACATCACAGACATGGACAACACACTCAGTAACACAGAAAAGGAGAGGGGAAAGAGAAATTATTACCTATAAATAAAATTTTTTTAAAAAGGAAGAGAAAGAAAAGAAAGAAAAAGTGAGAGAGAACAACTCTGGGCGTCGGTGGAAACAGTAACAAGACCCTACCTGAGCGTAGCTGCTTGATGCGGCCGTTGTTGTTGCTTGTGTCAACAGGTAAGAAATCTTTGAACCAAGTTATTTCAGGATCAGGATTGCCACTGGCTGCACATAACATGGTAGCTGTACGAGTTCGTTCAACCACCTTCAGCTGTGGGCCCATATCAATGGTTGGAAAACCTCGAGGAATTTGATCCTCTGAAAAAGAAATGTACAAATTGAGAGATTTCATGTTAGTTGTGCAGTACTGCATGAAAGCCCAAATCATCATCCTGCTTAACATTCAGCAATCACCTAATTGTTAGTAAACAACAAACGATCAAAATGCTGATACAAAATAAAAATTTCACTAAAAAATAGCTATAAACTTTATTAAATCATATGAGATACACTAACTAGCATGCAATCATTGGACTCATACTATGATACCATACAACACTGATGTTGCCCTGCTTGGAAGAGTCCTTACTATTTTATGTGAAATATCAAATTATCATGTCTACCATCAATAGGGAAAGCACCTTCTCTTTATACCAGAGAAGTACATAAGGAAGGATGAACATATAAGATCTGGCCACTGACTCAGAGGGCCTAAGTTATGTTTCTTGTTTCTATCATTATTACTTATCTGCTGTTGCTCTTAAAGTCTATTACCCCTGTGCTTTGGTTGTCCATCTAAGAGATGGACACGATAGTGCTTTACTGGTACAGAGAAGTGAAGATGAATGCGGTATGTGACTGCAAAACACTGAGAAATTCTAAACACTGGAGTTGTGTGGGTACCAAACTTAAAGTGGCAGGATACCCATAATGGTATTGAATAAATGCAACAGTGTCTATTAAGATACTCAGATACAGCCGAAAATCCTCATGCTAGAGTAGTTAATACTGAAATATTAAAAAATATTGTACAAGAGTAATTAGCCCTTATAATGGGACACCTGCTGGCAAGTAACACTGGAAGCACAGTAGGATCAGTAAATTTCTCAGAAATCAAGTTTGCATAGCTAAAATAACACGTTTGAAATACACAATCTTGCTCCTTATTTCTACTGCAATGGCCAAAAATATTTTTATTGCAAAATAATATTACTTACATTCAAAAATGAAAAACAAAAATAATGAAAGTGGATCAACACTAACTATAAGCCACATGTTATTAAATGCCTTGACTAGTCATTACTGATATTCAATTGATTAGGGGATAAAACTAACAGAAGAAATAGCTCAATATCAACTCTCTTTAGTTAAGAAGTGCCATATTTTCAAAGAGGTCAGATAAGACTTCAGACTTTTCTGAAAAATTATATAGCAAGCATGTACATCCTACAGATCTTTGTAGATCCTGGGATGTGATGCTGCTCTTGAGCTACTTAATTGCTTGCAATACAAGTGCACATAGATAACCACAGAATTACAGAACCATTTAGGACCTTAAAGGTCATCTACATGGACAGGAACCTCTTCCACTAGACCAAATTACTCAGAGATACATCCAACTTGAGGGATGAGGGGTCCACAACCTCTCTGAACAACCTAGTTCAGTGCCTCACCACATTCAGAGTAAAGCTTTTCTTCCTAAAATCTAATTAAAACTTACCCTCCTCCAGCTTAGGGTAAATCTCCCATTTCCTATCCCTTTTGAAAAGCCCCTCTCCAGCCTTCTTGTAGTCCCCTTCAGGTACTGGAAACAAGGGCTCCAGAGCGTTTGCCTTTCTAGGCTGAACAGCTACAACTCTCAGCTTTTCTTTGAAGAAAAGGTATTCCAGGACTCTGATCAACTTGTGGCTCTCTAACTAATCAAAGTCTTTCCTGTGGTGGACATCCCAGACCTGGACAATTCTCCAGGCAGGAGTCTCACAAAGAAAGAATAGAGGGGTATAAACATATCCCTTGACCTCTTGGACATGCCTTTTTTGATGCAGTCCATGATGTGACTGGCTTTTTGGGGTGTAAGTATACATTTCAGGGTCATTTCAAACTTTTAATCCACAAACAATCCTGACTTTCTTCCAAGAGTAAGTCTCTATCCATTTTCCACTAAGTCTGTATTGCTTTTTGGAATGATCCCAACTCAGGTACAGAACCTTTCACTCAGCCCTGTTGCACTTCCTCAGATTCCACCTCTCAAGCCTGTTAAGAACAATCCACATCCTTCAGTGTGTTGGCCTGACCACGCAGCTTGGTGTCATTGGCAAACTTGCTAAGGAAGCACTCAATCCCACTGCCCATGTTGCTGACAAAGGTGCTAAGTAGCACTGGTCCCACTACAAATCCCTGAGGATCCCCAGCTGTCACTAGTTTCTAACTAGACATTGAGCTGTTGACTGCGAGTATAGGAATGCCATCATCCAGCCAAATTCTTATCCACCAAGAGGTCCACCTATCAAAATTCATGCTTCTCCAGTTGAGACAAGGATGATATTTGGGAGACAGTCAAATGCTCTGCACAAATCCATATAGATGATTTCTGCTGCCCTTCCTTGTCCACCACTGCTGTAACCCTAGAAGGCCAAAAAATTTGTCAGGCATGATTTGCCTTTAGTGAAGTCATGCTGGCTGTTACCAATCACCTAATTATTTTCAGTATCTCTTAGCATATTTTCCAGGAGGATCTGCTCCATGACCTTGCCAGGCACTGATGTGAGATTGGCCTGCAGTTCCTTGGTCTTCCTTATTTCCCTTTTTAAAAATGGAGTCATGTTTTCCCCTTTCCTGTTTGTGGGAAATTCACTGGAATGCCAAAAATTTTCATATATGATGTGTAGTGCCTGCATTCTTTCATTCCAACACTCTAGTTTTAGGAGGCATCCCTGTGTAATTTCCATTATGCCAATTAAAGTCATAGACCTGCGCACATCCACACATCTCTAGTACCACTCACGCTGCATGTGTTAGCATGAAGAGGTTTTAAGTTGCTCCCAATGAAGGTGACTTTCTGTCTGGTGAGGCTGGAATGTCTTGGCACTATCCCTCACGTGCTTTGTTGCTGACCTGCATACCCTCTCCAGGCTCCTTCTGTCTCAGCCATCTAACTAGCATGTGTGGGATGGCATGTTGTCCCACACCTCATCATTCTTAAACCTGATGATATCTCCCTCCCCTATCATATCTAATTTAAATCCCTATCAACAAGGCCTGCTAGCTCTTGACCAAAGAATCTCTTCCCTCTTTGAGAGAGCTGAATCCCATCTCCATTCAGCAAGCTAGTGCCATGTGTAGGCCATCCCATTATCAAAGAAACCAACATTTTAGTTCTAACACTAGTCATGGAACCATGGGGGTCCATCTGTTTTTTAAATGTTAGTATCTGAAACTGGAAGAACAAAGAAGAAATAACCTGCACTTGATTCACTAATCATCTAAGGGCCTTGGTATGGTGAACACAACTGTCAAGCAAGCTTCCATGACTCTTCAGAATTAGGATTTTTACAAATCAGCTGATAAATGTCAAATCTTTCACCAGCCTTAGGCTCTTCCCAAACAAAGGTTCGTTTCATGTCTTCTTGTAAAAGTTTTTGCTTTGGTATTAGCTGACGAGACTTGACTTGTGACACAGAACAGGAATGACCTTACCCTTCCTACTTGGCTAACAGTAAACCCTAGAGTCCCTTTTGCAAATACCTAAGTGCACAACAAAGACAATCTATCTTGAAAGTTAATAGGATGGAGTAGTAAAGAGAATCCCTTTCATATTTTTAATAAAGGCAATTAAATTCCATCCATCTGCCTTATGCATAGAATCTCTTTGAATGAATGCTCTTCATGAAATTTTCATAAGAAACATCACAATGTAACATTCAAAACCCAGAACTGTTATATTTTTGACAGTTGTGGCCGGTATCCAACCTGGCTTTCAGGTATCTGGCAATAAACTCAGATATTCAACATCAAATGGACAAGGGAGATAATGAAATTTCTAATTGGAAGGCTCATCACAGTGGATTTAGTTTTAAAGATGTTCATTTTTTTTTTTTTCCTCTAAGTTTATTCATGATTTGTACAACTGTCTTTACACTTAAGTGATACCGATTATGACAGATCATCAAACACTCTATGAAACAAAGCTGAGCATCAAATCATTGAACAACTGCTACTCAGCCACAGTAAGAGAAAAGTAACTATTACAAAATTTTTATATATTGGTACTTTTACAATTTTATGCGAGGTGGCCAAAGAAATATTCTTTACTGATCTCTAATATGCCTGTTAGGCTCTAAACCATAGTCTATACTACTCTTCCCATGTAATATTCAGTTCTACTCAATTAGTTTCCAATTCATCAACAATTTAAATCAGACTTGACCTTCTCAAAGCCATTTGGTACTGTCATTTTGAGAAGCCATTAAAGGTCAGATTTCTCTGTCCTTGTGGCTTAGTGACTTATATGTAATATGTATTTTGTTTAGGATGACAGATACAAGTGATTTAGAAATAGACCACATTCTTGGAATTTGTTATTTGTCTTAAAGGAGCTGAATTTCATTACTGGCATTAAAAGAATGCATTTAGTACTGCACTAGTATAATTTCCAATTGCTGCATGAACTCCACAGAAGGTATTTTTCAGTGTATGATCTAAACAACGTAGAAAGCAATTACAAAGACAGGTTACCAAGTGAGCCCTTAAGAAAGAATGATACAAAATGACCTTGCCTTGCTTTGTATTGTGGTTCTTAGAATTTCTCAACTCTCTGAATATTCCATCAGTTTTGACACTGCTCACCCAAGGCCTACAGAACCAATAGAAGCTGGAAGCCACTGCTGCCAGAAAAGTTATGATCTTGCCATTACTGAAACTTGGTGGGATGTGACTGGAGTGTGACTATCGATAGCTACAGGCTCTGCAGAAGAGACAGGTGAGGAAAGAGAGAGGCAGAGGGGTCACCTCTACATCAGGAGGAAGACGGAGTGTGAAGAGCTGTCTCTGGAGAACAGCCATGAGCAGGTCAAAAGCCTGTGGGTAAGAACCAGGGACAAAGGGAACCTTGCAGATGGTTTCAAGTACAGAGCCCTGCTCAAAGGGACCTGATTGCTCCAGCTACAGGCGGCATCACACTCACAGGATCTTGTCCTGCTGGGGCACTTCAACCATCCCAAAATCTGCTGGGAAAGCAGCTTAGCAAGCTGCAGGCTAGCCAGCAGACTCTAGGAAAGCATGAGGGATGCCTTCTGGAGCCAAGGAATAGACAGCAGCCCTACCAGAAGGGATATAGTTCTGGATCTGATGGGCACCAGTCTAAGTGAGCTGATCTTGAACGCCAAGACTGGAGGGAGCCTGGGCTGCAGTGATCATGCACTGGGGGAGTCTGCAATCCTGAAGAATATGCGCCAGGTGAAGAACAAAGTAAAACCCATGAACTTTAGGAAAGCAGACTTGCAGCTCTTTGAGGAGATAGCCAGTGAGATCCACTGGGAGACTTCCCTCAGGGACATGGGAGTGGAACAGAGATGGAAAATCTTTAAGGAAGTCTTCCACAGAGCACAAGAGCTGGCAATCCCCAGGAACAAGAAACTGGGCAAGGAAGGCAAGGGAACAGCAGGGCTGAGTAGGGAACTGCTGGTCAGACTGAAGGGAAAGAAGCAAATGCCCAGGTAGGTGAAGCTACGATGGGTGGCAACCTAAGAAGAGAGATGAAGAATGGCTGTGTAGGGAGGAGGTCAGGAAGGCCTAGATGAAGCTGGAATTAAATCTGGCAAACAATTGATCAAGGTCAGGTTGGATAGGGCTCTGAGCAACCTGGTCTCATGGAAGGTGTCCCTCTGTATTCTAAAGGGTTTGGAAATAGACGATCTTTAAGATACCTTCCAACAGATGCAATTTTATGATTCAATGTTCTGTAAACAATGTTCTTGCTGCCAGTTTGGTAATTGATTCCCTTCCACAAAACTTGATTGGGAAAAGCATTTTTTAGCATAATTAGCCTTTACATTCAGATTTCAATAAGTATACCTAAACCAAATGCAAAATACGCAATTTTGCTTGCTGCTGAATTTGTTCTAGAGGTGAGATTTCCCTCATAAATGCAACAGCATTTAGGGTAGAGACTCAAAGTCAGTGTTTTTGCGTGAACAGTAATTTTGATGAAGTGGTATCTTGAAAACAGCCACAAGTTAAAATTACGCTACCAAAAGAATAAACCATACTTATCTTTAAGTGGTATTGAAAGAAAAAAGCATAGCTGTGCCACAACTATATAAACTCAGCTCTGCTCTTCACTTAACTCTATTTCCTCTCATATTAAAGAAAATAAATGTGCTGTTGCAATCTCTTTTACAATTGTTTTAGTGATGTAATTATTTAATAAGATTTCAGGAACTGAACTTCTCAAGCTATGAAGGTACACTATCAAGACTACGTATATACAACAGCTGGATCCAAAGAAAGAAGAAGATTTCAGTACAATGGCTTTGACCATTTGTGGTAAGCCTGCATGTCTAATATATAGAACACAGCTAAAAAAAAAAAGAAGACAGTCATATTCAGCTAGGATTTGTGCCACTGCTTCTTAACATTTTGACTACTTTTTCTGTAAAAGGTTACTTTCAGATCATGCGTAGGCTCATCTGGCAGCAAGAAGTGTGTTAGCGTTTAGAAACAGATTGAGTCTTGAAGTTTTAAATTTTGCGTAGCTACCTTACCAAATCACTCTGGCAATCACCATCATGTTTTAGCAAGAAAGACTCAATATGTGACAATTCTCCTGAGTTACAGTATAATATGATGATATTACTATGATATGGATATGAAGTACAAATGTGAAGTATCCAAAGCAAACTGTTATGACTTTGGTTTTGGATTATGGACTATAGAGGCAAGGTAATAGCACCAGGACTCAAGACTAGAGAGTTGTCAAGAAAACTGGCTAATATGTTTGTTAAGTATTTAATCTCACATTAACTATTTTCACCATTGAAACACCTATGGTCCAGAATATGAATCTAGAGTTCATATTCATAGGTAGAACAGAATATTAACCTGTGTAATCTGCCTAACTAAAATACATGCTCATAGTATTTCACTGTGCCTCTTGAAAATTTTGCCTATGTAAACCGATTATTCTTACTGTGCAAATGGAAGGTGGTTCTCTATTCAGGAAGAAAATAAAGTGAATCTATTTCAAGATTCACTGATAGGTTTGCCACAGGCAAATTTTAGTCATTCTGTAGCTCACAGAATAAAAAGGCACACATGGAGCATTCCCAGAATATATTATAGATACTGAAGATAAACTGCCACAATAAAGTTTATTATTTCAAAGAACAGTGTAAATAAAGCTTTTATTTTCACTATTCCAGATGGCAGCAGCATATAATTTGCACTGTTTTGACATCATGACCGTATTATTCAAAATCATTCTTCTTCCTACAGAACTGAATGCAGGACTGAGAACAGTAAAATCAAAGAGACTAGGGGAGGAACTAAAATCACCATTTCACAGTGAAGTTGGTATTCTGTACTATTATTGAACCATGCATATAAAGGAATTGAGAAATAAAACCAGAGCCAATTCTAATTATACATAAAAATTAAATTGGATTTAAAAGATATAAAGCATCAGAGAAGTGCCAGTTAATAAACATTATTCATACTGAAACACTTTACAAGGCAAATTTT
The DNA here is from genome assembly GCA_013397245.1 of Thryothorus ludovicianus. Taxonomy (NCBI): domain Eukaryota; kingdom Metazoa; phylum Chordata; class Aves; order Passeriformes; family Certhiidae; genus Thryothorus; species Thryothorus ludovicianus. Next base: position 14,756 of record VZTB01004981.1, read on the forward strand.
GGCAAATAGAAGTAATTATGAACACACAATAAATTATTTTGTGGGATCCTTTGTTCAAAGTTTCTATATGCAGATGGATACTTTTTCTTAGTGGTGCTGTATATCAGTAAATCTAGTGTAATTGCTACACTAGGAAAATAGATCTTCGTATCGGTTGGGAGTTCTCTTTAATTTCACACAATTTTAACACACAAGGAAAGTGAATTAGACATTGATAAGATGATCTATAAAAATTCAACATAAGAACAGCTGTCCATACCATCCCATCAAAACCCATGCTTTTCAAAGTATCTTCATATACTGAAATGTGCAAAGCACATTTTGTTACAAAAGAAAACAAATTTGTTTAGTAGCTCTGTATGCAATTACTCTGCAAATTGCAAAGTAATGTCTATATAACAGAACATAGAGCCACTTAGACTGAATTATCATTTGTATGAATGTTGAAGTAGCAATTTCACATTGCATTAAGTCAGTTAACATTCATTGTTATTAGCATTTAGCTTTAAATAAGTTCTCTGTTTTAACAAATGAGTGCACTGAGCCTTTGAAATTAGATATCTTCATAAGGATGTGAAAATGGAAAAAGGAATTTGCACCTTTCAGCAGTTCTCAAAATCTGCAAAATTAGACTGCACACAGCAAGATTTTCCCAAAGTGACTTGTCTCACTCACATGAACAATGAAATACCTCTCACTCTGCTTTAACGAGGGCATTCTGAACAACAAAAATTAACATCTGTAGAGTCATCACTGATATGAAAACACAAGCCTCAAAATATAGGTTTATTCTCAGATTTGTACACAGGAGTGTCTGTCATAGATTAGAGCACAGCATATCATCTGAACCTCAGTGAGCCCAAATTTGGTTATGATGGAACTTTTGGATGTCTGTCTGTTCTGTTCATTTGGAATGTAATAGGAGATATAGAAAGCTGTGTCCCTCCCTTCAAAAAGAAAACCAGAGTATCCAAGCATTCCTACCAGATGTCCCTTATCCATCACAAGGAGAGGACTCAGACTCTGAGGTAATGAAACAAAGGCAGAGAATATGGTGTTTTAAGAGCAGGGTATCATATATTTAGGAAAAGAAATGCTAAACTACTGAAGCAAAGAGGGTACAGCATCCCACATATTTCCACATGCAAATATTCACAAGGAAAATACTATATATTTTGCATTGGTGAATAAAGACAAGGGGCCTGAAAAGGGTGGAAGTATGAATTTCCATGATTACTGTTTCTGATTTAAGGCTTAGTTTTTCGACAGAGTTAGGATTTAGATTACACTAAATCAGGGTTACATTTTGGCTAGCCAAGAACCAGTATTAGGAAAACAAAAAAGCATGCTTGCTATAACCAGTCAACATTTTTAACATACTAATATTTGTCCTTTTACATGCTCCTTACATTTATTTGAAAAATAAAGGAGAAAGCAGTACAATGCAGGCATTCATTGCTTTAAGCTTTATTTTTCACACCACATACAGCTTTATGGTGAGGTAAATAATGAGATGAGCAGCAGGTTCATATGTACACCAGAGTACACTTTTCATGTTAGTAGCCTGGATATACTGACTGGTCAAGAACACATAAAGGCATCCTTTTCTTTTCTTCCTCTCCTTTCTACTCATTTTTACTCTCTGTTAAAATATTTATAATAGTAAATACACATGACACTTCCTATAAGTAGTTACCTCATACTACTCATTCTTAAGCATAAAGTAATAAATCACAGCAATCAAGTTCCAACAGCTCAGCTTGAGAATCGTGTAGAAGAATCTGTTTTTTCTTGAGTTCAGAAGAGCAAGAGAGAGAAGAGGAAATAAGAGAAGGCTGTCAAAGGAGTTCTCAGGCCATATAGTCTGCCTCTGCCTCCTTCCCCATCATGGCCTTTTCTGCTACTGATGTTATACTGCTTTCAAGGAATTGTTTCCTTAAAACCATAATGTTTCCTCCATGTTTTGTAATGCAGCCTACATACTCTGCAGTCCAAACTGTCAACTATAAACTATATTAACTGTATTAATGTCATAGCTGCAGAATTTAAGAACCTGACAAAGGAACTTATCAAAACCACTAACTTCATTGAAGTATTGTTTTTAACAGAGAACAACATTATTTTTGCACTTCTGGCTTGGCATCAAACTTGTACATTTTAGAAGAAGAAAGGATATTTTCACTTTGGTAAGTGGTTAGAAAGATGCTCCAAAGGAACTACTATTTATCTCCCTAAAAGAAAGAAATGAGGAATAAGGGTTATGAAATTGTATTCCTTCAGTTGTAACAGAATATATTTCATTCAGAATGTTAAAAGTAGTTCTGTTGCAGTGAATTAAGTACGGTAGTGTCTATGCATTACAACTGCTTTTCTGATGTCCAGCACAACAATGCACCTGTACAGATGTTAAAATTTGAATGTTACTGCATCATTTCAATAAACAGCAAACATAAGTACAAAAAAAACCCCAAAAAAGTCTGATTATTGCTGAAGAGATGAAGAAAAAAGAAATATGTTGTCAGAACAGAAAAAAAACTTTGGAAAATGCAGTTGAACAAGACAACCCCCAGAATTCAGTACTATTCAGTGTTGTACTCATATTACTCATACAAAATATGAACCATTTTTCTATATTCAATGCAGCATTCATCTTCATTGGTCTCAAGAGCATGCTTACAACATTCATAATGCTTACATGATTACAGATCTGTAAAAAACAATAGACACTTCCCATTTTTATGTTTTCTTTGCTTGTTTTATTTAAAGTATTTCCACCACTACAAACATATGTCTGCCAATTAAGAAAATGCTGGAAGATGTAAGACACAAAACAGTGCCTTGTATCATGTGCTCCTAATAGATATAAGCAAAAGACAGAATCCAAAGTACTGGTGGAAGTTAAAACACATGGCATCTTTGAAACTTTGGTACTTTGGCATATATGAACCCCTAAGAGAAGGAAGAAAGTAGTTCCTTTATGAGTAGATAGTGAAATAATTCTCTGATTTCTTGGCCATGCAGGGAGTGAGTGTGGTCTAGACTTCACTCTTCATATGCTTGAACATGACAGAGAAATCCCTCTCACTAGTAGCGTGTCACCACTTTTGGAAACATTCCCTTACACAGATACTGAGAAGATGCCTGTCTTCCAACAGGGATCTGTTAGCAGAGCAGAACAGGTGTAGGAAAAAGAGAAGAGAGTAGACATGAATTGCTTTTTTGTTTGGGATGAATTTCACCACTTCAAAGAAGTTCTTTGTCCAGACAGGAATGCTACACGGGGAAGACATTATTGACTTCTGGTATAGAGGGATACAGAAGGGCCTTCTTTCTAGCAGAGGACACACACTGCTTAATATCCAGCTTTTCAGTCCTCTGGAAAGCTGAATGACCACTGCTGTTAAGAAAAAACCTCTAATGAGCATGGATTCACACAGAACTTCACACTAACAGTTTAAAGTATACGCATGGCTAAGGCAGTCAACATTTAAAGGTTTTCATCTCATAAAAACTTGAAGATTCATGATGTCAAAGGTTCATTTTTATCACCCAAACCCAATGTTTAGAACTGTGGCCTGTGACTTTGAGTCCTGCTTGATAATTTCCTGCTGTCCTAAGATGAAGTAAGTGGGAATAGTCTGTGATTGAACATACTTCACGATATAATAGTGAGTCTTGCTATTAGAAATGATAGATAATGTCTGTACTCTGAGTTATTGTGTGGAAGAAAATGCTCGGCACCTCAGCATGCTCTGAAGCATGGCAGAGGCCCTGCTTTGAGCTTGCACAGAGGTTATGTGAGGCAGTGCTCACTTTCATCTGCTGGGAGCTTGCTCCTGTCCTATACTCCTCCAACACATTTTTCACAATAATATTCACATGGCCTTGAAAGAGGTATTGAGAATCACTATGAGCTGAATGGAGCATACTCAAACAGGCTCTCTGGAAGACTGAAGGAGAGAGATTACTTTAAATATGACACTTTCACATTTGTCTAGCAACAACAGCTAATATTTCTCATGGAACTGTAAATGAGGAGTGATGTGGGAATTCATTCATAAGATGTTGAACACAGAACAGTACCAGATTTAGTCAGCTTTGCTATAACTCTTGCTACAACTTACTTGACTAATTCAACCACAATTTATATTGTCAGTAATTTGAAACAGGATCTTGGCTGGGCATAGTAACATAGGATCTTAAAAAAGTGGGACTTTTTTCAAAACTCTTTCCATATGCTGAGATCAAGGTTCACATGTCTAAGCACGTCATAATTATTTTAACTACATTTTGATTATTTTAAATAATTATGAAATTCAGTGCTACCACTAAAAAAGGTAATGAAATCAAAATCCTCAACAGGCAGTGTAAATTGAAATTTGTTAGTCTAGAGTCTGAGTGAACATATTTAAATTACAAATAAAATTTGGTCCATAATATTTTTAAACATTTTCATAGTAAATATTTAACTCATTTATGTAGCATATAGGCAAGCTTTTTGTTTCCAGTTTCTGCTTAATTTTCTCACCAACTTCTATCCCTCTAATCAAAGATCATCAGTCATTCCTGATCTTTTTTAAATTAAGAATCTTGTATTTTCTCTACTTGATTTTGCTTTGGTTTGTTCTAATTTTTTGTAGAAGAAATTTCTAAAAAAAAAATTGATAATTAGTTAACAAAAACCAGCGAGGCTTCAGTTCTGGTAGAATATTTCACTGGCATGTACCTAAAAAAGCAGCTGTTCAGCATAGCTGGCAGTCATGGACCAAAATGAAGACTGGGATAATGTTTGAATAGCCTAGTGTGATCACCAGAAAGGCCAAGAGTCACCATGTCAGATGGGGCAGGGGTGGGTAGGGGAAGAGAAACAGAGAAAGAATAGAAAAAAGTTTCATATTATGTCAGTTACTTGCAAATTCATCCAGAACTGTTTTGTGAAGAATAGTTAATGAAGTCAAACAGCTGTGGAGAGTCAGTTTCTGCCTTTGAGCAGACACAGTGTGACAGAGTAAGGTCAACACAGCATTGTATATGTCAAGTACATCAAAACCAGTGTAACCACAAAAATCCTCCACACAAACTTTGTCAACAGACTTAACATCTGATAAGTTGCATGAAGAAGGTACAAATGAAGAAAGCAGAATGCTTGATAACAAAAGATGTGAAGGTGCCAGTAGTGAATTAAAACTCAGGGGAAGGCCCTACACTACAGAAATAATGCAAGCAATTGACTGAGAGGGTCAGGGTTATACATGCTTTCAATAACAGAACTGTTTCTTTTTGGATTTATTAGTAGTAACATCTGTCATCCATTTTACAACAATAGAAAACTCATTTCTTTTAGAGAAAAGAGATTGAACTATTTTTCCTGTAGGCTGGATAGGTAGGCATGAAGGTTTTTATATGTACTCTTTAGAAGCAATTGGGAACAGGTCAGATGTTACAGTAATTGAGAAATAATTTCTACCACTAAACAAATACATAGCAATAAATCTCTGGCCACACAAAAGTATTTCAGTATTCCAATATTCTTTTGTATCTGAAGAAGACTTAAAAATTAATCTGTGCATGCTAAATAACTTTCTGCTTTTATTTCATTATAGAATTCTGCTTTGAGTATTTGAGCATGTATCACTTTAAGTGGTACAACACAAGCTTTCCCATTAAATGTAATGTGAGTGATTCTAAAAAGAAGTTAGTTGGCTTTGTCTTTTCTGTAACTTCCAGCTCCTTTGGCAAATGAGGAAAATATTTTGTTAATATATAGACAGCTTTTTGTGTGTGTGTGTGTTTGCTCTTTCTTTAACTATTATGCTTCTGGAAAATTTTTGTCTAAACTACTTATTCTGATGCATCCTGATGTTCATCCTTTCTGATTTTTAACCTTTAACACATTATAGGCCGTCGTGACTTACTGTAGGTATATGTCCATAAACACTTTTATCTCCAAAGCCCCACATTAACATCTTACTGTCCTTTAAAACCCCACTAACAACCTCAAAGACCACCAGCAAGAACTTTGAGGAAAAAACAATGTTTTTACAAGGCAATGGCAGGCAGAAGCCATCAAAAAGTGACAACATAAATATTTTTATCAGTTTTAAAGAAGCTTAATGGAAACACTTTTCTCACGAATAAAAATCTAAAAATGCTCCCTCAAAAAATTAATAACTACTACACATGTGTTGTGCTTAAATTTGGACAAAGTATTCTATTCTAGAAAAGGAGATAAAAATTCCTCAGAAAATATCTTATTCTATGCGAAAACAAAAAATGCAACCAGCTATGAGCTGTAAATTATTGCTTCCTGCTTCAAACTTAATGTAGGACATTAGAAACTACCAAGGGTTTAAAAGTTAGGATGTACCATCTGCAATTCTGGAGAATATTTTTCTAACGATTCTGAGTCAGGTAAAATTGTATACCCATTTTACATCAGGAAAACATGTAGTAAGACTATATTAAGTGATGCACAATATATGCAAGGCCAATGTGTAACAGCATAAATTATGTGATTTCTTCTGAGTATGTCAGATTAGTTACAGAAGGTTTCTGAGATCTTATTCTTTCTTATCTTTTTCACTACAGGGTAGAAGCCCTTTACAATTAAGGTAAAAAAAAAAAGGTACTATTTCTGTGACATGATTTTGAAAAGTGTTTCAGAAAGGAGACTTATCCATTACAGTGAAAAAAGTTTGATCTTTATAGCTCCATAAAATCAGATTTAAAAAATATTAATAATTACTTACTTATTTTCTATAGTGTTTAGTAATATACAAACCACTGCACATTAAAAAAGATCCTTCAAAATCCATTTTCAACATTCTGGAATGTCGTATAATAGTAAAAATTATGGGGAAAAATCCTCAATACTTCCTAAATATAGGTATTTGTTCAAAATAATAATATGCAGAAAATTTTTTCTTGATTGGCTTCCAATGGCTTTACAAGTTTTTCACTACATAGTTTGTCTAATTTAAAGATACTGAGCAGTCTCATTGAGGAAACTGACAGTAATGGAACTATTTACACACTTAAGTATGTTACCAAAACAACTGTCACATTTTATAAATTCATTGCCATTTCATTTAATTTCCTAAATTATTGCATCTCACGTTTTCTTCCTACTCCAAAGCAAACTAGATAATTTACAAATTCTCCCACACATGACAAATATTACATTCTTCTTCTCTGTAAGTGAAGTCAACTTGCACACATATCACTTGTCTGCCTGAGATTCATAAGGCACTGTTTAGATTTTATGCTGATTAAAATGAAAATTTAGACATGCATCATCAAGAGTACTTCATTTTACCATGATATTAGGAACAGATCTTATGCTAAGCAAACACAGCATTGCAGAGAAATATTTTTTTTTTTCTTATATCATAGAAAGAACAAGGAAGCCACTTAGCATTTGTTCTTATCACTAGCCATCAAACCTTTTAGAGCCTGAACAGACAGTCTTTTTTATACAAGCAACACTGAAAATTAGTTACTAGAAAACCAAGACAAAAGAGCAAAAAAAAATTTCCAAGTTGCTATTTTGGGATTTCAGGTGAACTAACATACACACATGCAATAATTGATTAACAGTTTCATGGGATTTTATCAAAATTCATGGCTAATAACTATGTTTTAGATCACAACAGGATGCTGAGGCAAACAGCACTGAGCTTTTAGCTTTGCTAAATGGTAAAATTAGCAATTACCACTACCACTTGTTCTAGCAGCTACATGTTGATTGGCCTACTATTTAGAGGTTATAAGAATGAAAGCTCACAGCTAGAGGTTGTAGGGATGTAAGGGAACAACTACATTCTCAAGGAGTATGAGATGTTTATTTAATAATTATTACAATAAAGAACGTATGTTTTCTATTCTCTTGATGTGTATATAATACTAATTAAGAAGAAAAGAAGCAAGAAAAAGAATAGATGCTATAAAACCTAGAATTCATATTTAGCACATGTACTTCAGGCAAAACCAGGAGAGTATCCCACAGAATGGTCTAGAATTTGAATAGCACCTTTATCAGTATTATTAGCAGTGTTGAACAGAGACATCCATTTTATATTGATTTTATTTTACTGTATCCTTAGTATTCTATGTGATTTCTGTTCCATCTGCACATAAATTTATGTTGTTATAGTAAGGTTCTGGTTTGCCTTTCTATATTTTTCTCTAAGAGTAGTGTAACAAGCTATGTTTATTTCCTTAAGACTATGGAGATGAATGCTCAGAAGATACTTATTAAGCTTTGATCTTCCTGGTATTTTTACTCTAGAGACCAGTACCTTTTAAAATCTTTTTTCCTTTTCCTTTCCCTCTCAATTTTCTTTCAGCAGAGGAGTCTTTCAGCCAGTGTTTAGTCTTCTGTTCAAAACAACCTCCCTAGAGAGTTGCAGCTATTTGTCAATTTCCCAAAAGCAAAGATAAGCATTTGAAGTACTCCTTTCATTTTAGCTGCAATATTAACTCCTTGTTCCCCTCCTATTGTTAAATTCACTTTAAATTGCTGGTGCTCTCAACTTTGGCTAATTGCAGAGCTGCGGTGTCTGTAAGGCAGAGCTGGTGCAGACAGGGGCTGTGCAGTACATCTCCCATTCAGCCACACAGTGCTGGCACACACTTCATGCCAGAGTGCTCCAGTGAAGTCAGTCCACGCAATGCCTGTGGCTAACACCAGAGGAAATTAAACTTGGAAAGATTTTACTGCAGGGTATGAAGTTATGGCGCAGATGGACTGCTTTATCTCCAGTATGACAGCTGTCCCAGCTCTGGTATTGTCTTACTATGTCAGATAAACAGTTACACTCTACTGAGTACTAGAAGAGGAGTAAATAAAATTTGGAGGTAAAAATACTATTTCTGAGAGTGACAATTTACTTTTCTAATTCTTAGCCCACCATTTATGATGGAACTCCTACCTCTGAAGTTGTTTGAGTGTGCACTGCTTTGCAAGATGTAGGTACAGAAAACAATTATGATGACTCACTGCTTTCTGACTTTTGTAAGATGCTTTTCCTATGGGAAGGGACACCTAAGTTCACCCAAAATTTGGTAGGAGTGTGCCAGCCTATTGCAATATACAGGGTAAAAGACTGTGGCTAAAACTTCCAGAAGAATTTTAGCATGCAATTCTGAAAGAAGAAATGATAGAGATGTAACATCTGCAATATGACTATGCATGTGAGATACTTATGCTCAGACTCAAAACAGCATAATGATCACATCTGCATGCAAATTCCAAAATTTAAATGTGATGAAGACATATGTGGTACTTAAAAACTGAAAAACAAGCCTCAGTGTCTTTCTGAGCAGTGAATGCAATAATCACTCCACAGATATTAACAGTCATTTCAAGCTTTTCAGATTAACTAATGCCATATTTTATTTTGTTTTTCTTTTTCACTTAAAAGAAAAATCTAGCTCATACTAGAATATTAAGAGCAAGAGATGGTTTATATTTCTTTTTGTATTCCAACAAAACTACTAAGTGCCAAGCAGTCACATTTTTTTCAGGGATTATTAAGGAACAACTTTGTTCATTAAGTATGTTCATGTTGAGTCACAGAAAAGAAAACTTTCCTTAAATCCTATTCTACCATTTCTAGAATTATTTCTTAACTTCATGCTCACTCAAATGAGCATCAGATCTTATAGAAAATGCAAAATATTTTTAAAAAATATAGAAATGCTTGGATACATCTAGGCATGGATTCCAGCTTATGAACTGGAAACCCAAAGATGACTAGAATAAAGAGAAGCATATAATACTCTAAATTCCTATACAGGACTCTACAGAGGCCTTAGTACTTTTAGAATTGTAGTAATTCATTCTGACTAATGGCTAACTCATTTTACTTTTAGAAGTTCCACAGAGAAACAGGCTATTCTTAAAACCAAATCAGAGATTAAAAAAAAAAACCAACAAAAACATAGAAAGTAAAAATCCTATCCTAGAAATACACACCATTTGAGACTGCCTTCAGAGAGTCAATATTTCACATCTATGTTTTAGCGAAGAAAACTGGAAGGACTGATTATTCATTTTGTAGTGAACATATATATATTAGAAAAAAGAGGCTTCTTTACACGGCAGGACACTCAAACAGCTTCATGTGTTCTGCTGTTGTGATACAAGTAAGAAACAAGCCACTGAATGCTGGATTTGGGAAAAAATATTCAGATTATACAATATAATTTGGTCTTCTTAACAGCATGGCTCTGAAACACGGATATCTGTTTCTGTGTTTCTTACACTAAGTAGCATCTTTAGAAGTTCTGTATATTTCTATGGAACTGTTTTAAAGTGCAGTATCTATAACAAAATACTCTTTTAATAAGGAAATGAATCATACCCTGAAATAAGTTTAAAAACAGTGGGTACAATTCTGCAACACAATCTGAATTTGTAGCAAAAGACAGTTTGAGCACTATGCAATGCTCCCAGAATCTAGCAAACAGCTCTGTGGTTCATTTCCACAGCCAGCTGGTCTTTCACAAAACATGGTTCCACATTCTCTGTGTAATTATTACTCATACACATGGAATAAATCTGTTCCGCCCAGGATTTTCATTCAAATCACCACTCAGTATCTCTCAACAATATTCTCTATCAAAATATCAATGGACAGAAGGGTTGAAGGACTTCAGTTTAAGAACCCTTGAATTTCTTGGTGCTCCCTAACTCTTCCTCAATGCTTGGTAACTCTTGAGGCACCAGTACTCCCATAGTTCAACTGCTCTGAAACCCTTCACTCTTCTAGACAATCCACTCAGAGACATCACACCACCAGTCTGGAAATAAGTTACTCATTCTCAGAGATGTTAGAAAATGTGTTTCAGTAACTCATGTTGTCAAACTAAAAAAAAAAACAAACAAAAACCCAAAAATCAACCAACCAACCAAAAAACAAAACAAAACAAAACAGAAAAAAAAAACCCAAAACCTTCTGGCATACAGATTTCAGAGGCAGCCCAACATCCACATGGTCAAAGATAGTCTAATTTCACCGTGATGATGAATGTTGCTCAAAAGAAGCGCATATGTCTTGTGGTCTGGCTACAATATCAATGTTTTGCATCCTGCTGGGCGTAGGAAAGACATCTCTGCTGGGGAAGGAGGGGAACTGCTCAAGATTGA